>LPNX011133236.1:142500-300717 GCA_001517045.1 Pseudotsuga menziesii
TTTCCTCTCACCAAGTGATGGTGACGTGCTCTAGTACAGGTGGATTTTTCATTATATTGAATAAGTACAAGCATATTGAATGATTAAATATGTATTATTATGATTTCAGAGTATGGGGGCATTATTTAGTTATAAACAATATTTTCTCTGAATTAGAAAATATGTATTTAATTTAAACATGTAATACAGTCCTAAATCCAAAAGTTAAACTTTTACTCTTCATAAAGAAAAAATAAAAGGAATTACAGGGTATTTGAAAGTGCAAAAAACTGAAATATCTATGTTAGATCTTAAAAGTTTTATAAGTTCAATTTGTCTTAATCTTTTAATTATTCTGGTAATATCAAGTCGATATGATCGACGAATATTAGCACTGATTATAGGCTTTCAATTGGATTTGATATTGTTCTGAAAAGGTTCTCCTATAGAAAAGAAGTTATAGTTGTAGGGTTTAATCCCTTTTTATCTTTTAAACATTACGATAGACAAGGGTTACTAAGAGTCTCTAGATTTATTTATCTAGACAGAACTAAAATAGTAGAGTAATGCTATACAGTCTTAAAATAAAACAACTAGACCCTTGAACAGTATAACTACATTCATAGATCATGGACGGTCTTAGGGTTTAACCCTTTATTAAGAAAAGTTCTAATATTATGAGTATAAACAAAGAATAAAAGAACCATAGGTTTTTCAATTTTAAACCCTAAAACGTTTTCTTATGTCTCACGGCTTTAATCGTCTGATGAAGAGAAATTGTGGAACTTTATGATAACTACAGAGCTCGTTTTTAAAATATTGTAGAGTAAAGCTACTGGATAAAAGTTTTAAGGGTTTATTAACAATTTTGAACTAAAACTTAAAATAATTAATATCCTGCAAGGTCTTCGCAATTGTGTAACTAAAAAGAATATAAATACACTATTATACAATGAAGAAATTAAACTACTGAAGCTTATGATAAATCATAACACGGAATAGTAAGCTAAGTTAAGCTTGGATACAGAATACATGAAAAATTATCAAGTTATTCCAAATCTTCTCTTTAATTTATCAAACAACAATGATTGCAGGATAGTGGCTATATCTCATAGGCAAAGTTACAGAGTAGGGCCGCGACCACATTTTTGGAACATTTTACCCAAACCACTCTTAAGTTTCTCATAAATAATACAAAACATTATCAAAATACTAAAACAGATAAATGCGACACAGATAACGATTTTGTGATTTAGTTTCTGGAAATCTTAATACAACAATTTGAGTTAAAACATCAAAAATAGCGCATAAGAGTTTATCAAGTTTCGAAACAACATAGGCTATAGAATAGTTAAATAAACTATGAGTTCTGAAGTGGTTCTATCAACAGGAAGCAGGGTTGTGAGGTGAAGGCCCATGGCCCCTTTTTCCTTTAACAATTTAGAATTTAAGACAAAATACTTTATAAAACCTCATGATTCGGACTCACCTAAAGTATGCATTACATGAGCACATCCTATAATCAAAATGTAAGAATATTTAACCCTTATCGAAGTGGCAAGTCTCCACGTTTATCACATCTCGAGATTGTGGCGCAGTAAACAAAGATGACAACTTAATACAAAGAACCATATCAAACCCTTACGGTATTACTATGACTAATAACTATTCTTAATAAATTACAGAGGGGTTCAACAGTTCAATTTAATAAAGAGTATCATTTCCATATCATCCATGGAGCAGAGGAGAAACCTATTATTAGGAAAACTGGAACCACGTATTGAAGTATCAGTGGTCTTACAGGTTAGAAGGAAATATTTCATCGTTATCCTGGCCCTTTGCTTCATTCCAGAGTCGTGCCTACAACATTACCTGGAAAATGTTAAAAACCAGAAATTTAATCGAGAAGGAACTCTTTGTAATTTAATATCTGATTTAGAAACAGGGTAGGGAATACTTACCAGCGATGCGTTTTGAAACCAGAACCATCCCATTAACATGGAGTGAAGATAGAGATTCTTCTCTATAAGCAAACCTAGCATAGGCAGTTTTGCATGGTCGAGTTTAAGGTTCCTCCACCTTCTTTTGATTATTACAAAAACCCTCTTACAGAGCCAAAGCACCCAAGAGCCGAAGGAAGAGGGGACAATCGAAGAATGACATATCACAAAATTATTAGTCAGGTGGGCACGAGTATCAAAGTGCATTAAAACCCTTATGTTTTTACCTCCTTTTCCTTGTTGACAACTGGAAAACATTGTGAAGTGACAAAGTATGAATTTAAAATGAATCATGACTCTGTACTTACCCTTGGATATTGAATTTTAGTTGAATTGCAAACTTTATCATTTCAAACCATATCAATAACCTGGTTGCAAACTTTGGTTATTGTCGTAGTGGATATAGTTCACCGTTCTCTTCTATTTTTGTTTTCCCGCATTATACTTGCAATGTTAAAAGGTTAGAGCCCCCCTTAACACACCAAATATAAACTTTAGTTCAATAAGAAATAAAATCTTATAGTATGGGTTTTGAAGAATGGGATTAGAATCTGAACCAAACCTTAGGTTCATGTTTTGTTTCGTTCCAAATAATATCTTAGCTTCGAGTTGTTTCTTAAAGGGGTATTGTTGAGATAGTCCAAGTGCATGTACATCATATACAAGAAAATTCTTGCATTAGCCATAAATGACTAAGTAAGACCATGATTGTTCCTTATGCAGCTCTAGCTTAAAATCACACAAACGACAGTAAATATTGTCTTACGACAACAAGATAATTTTAGATAGTTTTCTTTGGTCAGAAAGAAAACTCATAAGGACAAACACTCTAGTTAAGAAACCTGAAGGTAATTGAGATGCATGAGAACCGAAATGCATGCTAACAAAGGTGCATGATAAAGAGAAGTTTGAATAATATTCACTATCTAGTAAATTCTAGTATTACATATGGTAAAAGATTTTTTTATTTTTTATTTTGATGATTTTAGGGTGTGTTACAAGTGGTATCAAAACGATATTCCAACACTAGGCCTGATAGCCTCACTCACATATAAGGAAAAGTGGTTTCCATCTTGTTATTGATGTCAAACATTCACCTCTGAGTTAAAAAACAAGTTGTCAACCAAATGTCAAGGAAAAGGCTGAAACTGACTTTACTCTAGCAGTGAAAGAGATATGTGAGGAGTATGATGATAAAGGTATAGAGAAAGAGGAATTCATGCGATATTTTGATGATGGGAAATATCGATCAGGTATTGATGAAAGCTTAAAGGATTCTACGAACAAGTAGAGCATCCCATTCTTTTTCTGAAGAAGACTAACTATGGGAAATGGATCACAAAAAGAAATGATAGCAGGATCCATTGGATTTGAATTTGTCTGATGCAAACAGAATAGGTAACTCACTTTTCACTTGGCAGATCTAGTAATATACACCATTCTAAGTTAATGGTTTTATTCTAAATTTTCATATCTACAGTGGTAATTGTAGAAAATATATCAGTGTGTGAATTTTATGCTTAGTTTCCTCATCAATTGATGTGGGTGCTTATTTTGATACTCTTAAAATACAATGAGTAAGCAATGGAATGTGAAGGCATTTAAATTAGAACTAAAAATCCATTTAAGAGTACAAAGATAATCTTGAAATAGGTAACATTGAGCCCTAATGGTCCAAAAGGATGAAATGGACAAGTTTTTGATAGGTTCCAAGATCAGATAGGATAATATAAATTTTATTGGTGTATGTCGAATGACCACAAATAGGTCAATGGGACTACTAGATAAAGCCTATATGAGTAATGAGATTCCTATTGTTCATGATTTTTACTGTTGCCTGAAAGATCCAAAGATATGTGGTTGGGGACTGAGATTTCTTTCATCTGATTGGGCCAAAGTTGTGTGGGTCTAATTTGACTATGCTACAACACATGATTTTATTTTGTAAGTGGAAAATGTGATAGGACATCATGTAAGTAGAGTTTTGTACACAACCTATGTGCCTTAAAACAAATTTTCAGATTCGTCTCTTTTGTCTGTAGGATACGATCCATAGGTGATAAAATTTTGAGTTGAGATTGATACCCTTTCAAACTTGTCATGGTCTCCTTGTTTTTTAATCTTCTTGTTCTATAGGAAAACCATATATCCAACTTACAACTTGTTATTTTGGTCAAACAATTGAATCACATTGTCCGGTAATCCACAAAATGATTGCTATATAACCAAGGATGAATATTATGGCACTAGTAAAAACAATTATGATTTGCTAATGAGTATATGTGAAATCATTTTATCATGACATATTCATTGGTTTTTACATCCTGGTCATTATATTTCAATCCAAACCAAGGTTGTGACATACTAGTGTTGCTACAAATGGAGTATAGAGATATTTGAAATATTCAACCCATATAAAACTTGATTTTAAGGATACTACTATAGGAAACCTCCATATTTTGTTCTCATAGTATGCCCATATTTGTAAACAGTCATGTTTACAGTGGTAAGGCCAGGAATAAGGTTGTATGTTACAAATTTTCAGTGGTATGATGACTGCATGTAGGATGAATCTGAAATATTCTTCAGATCCTCAAATTCTGGGTGGCAGTATGATGGAGAAGGGTTATAGGTCTATGAATATTTATCCCAAATTTTTCTATGGAAATATTAGAGGAACGTTTTGCAGGAAAAGGTTTCAAAATACCATTTTGTGAGAAAAGTTGACACCGAGTATCATACTCCATGGGCCTGAAAAGCTTGTTTAGACATCCAAACAATGATAGAATTTGGGAATTGGACTTATAACTTGGACAATGGGATGGTGAAGCAAAGCATCATGTGTCTAAGATAGTTTTTGTACAAATTAGAGGTTTTAGTTTAGTGCCTAAAAGTGAGTTCCTAGATTGTAGAAAAATAGTGACAGGTAACAATGTCAACAATTTGAATATTTTAAACATGTGCTACCAGGACATGGCACCCGATGAAGTCCCACAGATGACAAAAAAAATATTCGTCGAATAACAGACACATGTCTATCAAAATTTAGACATCAAAGTTGTCTAATATAACTTGTGTCACCTAATAGGTAGAAGATATCTGTTAATGTATGATAACATAAGTATAAAATATCTGTTTGATCATCAAAATCTAAATGCAAGAAAGAAAACAAAGTGGCTAATTCCTTGCATGAAGATTTTGTAACAAGTTTGGTGGCTGTCGTTAGAAGATATAAAACTGATTTGGAAAATAAATTGGAAGAAGGTATAAAGCAGGACCCAGAATTTTAAAGAACAGATAACTTAGAATACATTAGAAATACAATTACAGATTACAGTTTTAATGAAAATGGTCTAATAATGTTTAAAAACAGACTTTATGTACCAAGTGTACTAGAAGTTAAGCTGTTGATTCTAAATGGGATTCATAAAAGTATTTATTTAGAACATCTGGGATATCAAAAAATGATAACTATGTTAAGAAAAGAGTACTTTTGGCCTAACATAAAGAATGAGGTTACTAAATTTGTAGCTAGGTGTATTGAGTGTCAGCAAGTTAAGGCTGAACATCAACACCCAGCAGGTCTGCTACAGGTATTACCAATCCCAAAGTGGAAATGGGAAGGCATCTGTCTTGAATTTGTAACTAGTTTACCTAAAAACCAGAAACAGAATGATTCCATAATGGTGGTTAAGCAGCACACCTTATTCCTATTAAAATAACTACAAATATTTCTGATATTTTTACGAAAGAAATCTTTCTTCTGCATGGAACTCCAAAGGTAATTATTTTTTACCAAGATTTACTGGTAATTTTTGGAAAACTTTATTTACAGGATTAGACACTAAATTAATTTTAGTACTGCTTATCATCTGCAAATGGATGGATAAATAGAAAGAGTTAAATCAGGTGCTAGAGGATATGTCGCAAATGTATGTTATAAATTATCCCAAGAAGTGGGAATACTATTTGCATTTAGTTGAATTTCTTATAAGAGGCCTCAATAAAGCTTAAGTTCTTTTTAATTATTATATGGTAGAAAGTGTAACACTCCTATTATATGGAGTAATCCAATAGATCGATTGATGTTAGGACCTGATATGTTAAAATCATTGGAACTAACAGTGAAACAGGTTCAAGGCAACTTAAAAACTGCTCAAGACAAACAAAAGAGTCATGTTGATATTAAAAGAAATCCGAAGGAATTCCAAGTCGGCGAGCATGTGTTTCTTAAGCTTAAACCAAGAAAGAGCTCCTTTAATTTAGGGAGTTGTGCTAAATTATCAAATAGGTATTGCGAACCATTCGAGATATTGGAAAGAATGGGTCTGGTGGCTTATCAATTAGTGTTATCGTTTAATATTAGGATACACAATGTTTTTCATATTTTTATTTTGAAAAAGTATATACCTTATGTTACTCATGTGATTGACTGGAATTTGATTCAGGTAGAACCAGAAGGATATTTTCTAGGGAAACTGGATTGTATTCTCAACATGAGGGAATTTTTTCTATGGAATTGCACCATTGGAAAAGTAAAGCTGTAGTGGAAACACCTCCATCCAGATGAAGCGGCTTGGGAACTGGAGAGTGGTATGCGGGTGTCATATCCATATCTACTCAAAGAAGATTCAGAATAACTTAAGCAACATTGAGGATGATGTTAAGATTAAGGGGGGGGGGGTGTTTGTAACATACCTAAAACTGAAAAATAAATATTTATTATTTATTTCAGCAAAAACATTATGTTAATTTTTATTATAAGTTTATGACCAAGTGGATCAAGAATGACTGTAATTGAAGAAGTATTTATTTTATTAATTAATAAAATGAGACACCTATTCAGGAAGACTCTTAAATGAGTGTTCATTTCCCACTAGGAGGAAGGAGCGGTTGTAAAAGTACGATGGACAAGTGGCAGTACTAACATTCACCTTCTAGCTGTTGCAGGAGCATAATCCCTAAAAAAGTGGTGATGTTCCCTGAGAGGAGGAACTGAGCTGGGTGGATCATTAAATTCCAAACTGACCCTAAGACCTAGGAAATATTATACAAACCATCAAATTGAGCAGGAGGCTCATCACTCATTCTGATTTCTGAGAGAATGACTTTGTGATTGATGGAAACTGAAAAGTTGGTCACACAAACAATTTGATGAGGGGATAGCTAAAGTGAATTGCTAAGTTAAGTGTGTAGTAGAGATGAGTTGCAGAAGTATATTGTGTAGTAGAGATCTCCATCCTAGTGGTGCAGCGAGCAAGCTCGGGGATCCTAAGCAAGTGATTTGGGTGATTTAAGAAAGGTTGGGTGGAATAGTCTCCCTTGGGTATTGGTCCCATTTCTTTGTAAAACTTTCAGGTTCTAACTCTAATATGTTTATGTCATTATTTATTTATGTTTAGATGAACTGCAAGATGTTTAGAATTTATTAATGGAAAGATGCTAATTGATTTAGAATTGAAAAATATTTATTCCTTGTATTTTTCCTCTCACCAAGTGATGGTAACGTACTCTAGTGCATGTGGATATAGAATTATATTGAATAAGTAGAAGAAGATTGAATGATTAAATATCTATTATTATGATTTTAGAGTATAGGGGCATTATTTAGTTATAAGCAATCTTTTCTTTGAATTAGAAAATATGTATTTAATTTAAACATGTAATACAAGCCTAAATACAAAAGTTAAACATTTACTCTTCATAGAGCAAAAGTAAAAGGAATTGCAAGGTATTTGAAAGTGCAGAAAACTGAAATATCTATGCTAGATCTTAAGAGTTTATTAAGTTCAATTTTTATTAATATTTTAATTATTGTGGTAATATCAAGTCGAGATGATCGATGAATCTTAGCAGTGATTACAGGATTCTAATTGGATTTGATATTGTTCTGAAAAGTTTCTCCTATAGAAACAAAGTTACAATTGTAGGGTTTAATCCCTTTTTATCTTTTAAACATTATGATAGACGAGGGTTACTAACAGTCTCTAGATTTATTTATCTGGATGAAACTAAAATAATAGAGTAAGGATCTACAGTCTTAAAATAAAACAACTAGACCTTGGAACGGTATAAACGCATTCATAGACCACGAACGGTCTTAGGGTTTAACCCTTTAAAAGAAAAGTTTTAATATTATGAGTATAAACAAAGAATAAAAGAACTAGAGGTTTTACAATTATAAACCCTAAAGCGTTTTCTTATGTCTCACGGATTTGACAGTTTGATGAAGATAAATTGTGGAACTTTATGATAACTACAGACCTCATTTTTTAAATATTGTAGAGTAAAGCTACAAGATAAAATCCTTAAGGGTTTATCAACAATTTTGAACTAAAACTTAAAACAGTGAATCTCCTGCAAGATCCTCGCAATTGTTTAACTAAAAAGAATATAAATACACTCTTATACAATGAGGAAATTAAATTATCGAAGCTTATGAAAAATCATAACACGGAATAGTAAGCTAAGTTAATCTTGGATACATAATACACGAAGGTTTATCAACTCATTCAAAATATTCTCTTTAATTTATCAAACAACAATGATTGCATGATAGTGGCTATATCTCATAACAAAAGTTACAAAGTAGGGCCGCGGCCTCATTTTTGGAATATTTTACCCAAACCAGTCTTAATTTTCTCATAAAGAAGCCAAAACATTATCAAAATACTAAAATAGATAAACACTACACAGATAACGATTTTGTGATTTAGTTTCTGGAAAGAATACAACAATCTGAGTTAAAACATCAAAACACTCACTATCACATAAGAGTTTATCAAGTTTAGAAATAGCATAGGTCATAGAATAGTTAAATCAACTATGAATTCTGAAGTGGTTCAATCACGAAGAACCAAAGTTTCTAGGCAAAGGCCCACGACCCTTTTTTCCTTTAACAATTTAGAATTTAAGACAAAAGACTTTACAAAACCTCATGAGTCGGACTCGTGTGAAGTCTGCATTACATAAGCACATCCGAGAATCAAAATGTAAAAATATTTAATCCTTATTGAAGTGGAAAATATTCACATTTATCACATCTCTAGATTGTGGCGCAGTAAACAAAGATGACGACTTAATACAAAGAACCATATCAAACCCTTACGGTCTTACTATAACTAATAAGTATTTTTAATAAATTACAGAGGGGTTCAACAATGCAATTTAATAACCAGTATCATTTCCATATCATCCTTGGAGAAGAGGAGAAACCTATTATCAGGAAAACCAAAACCACGTATTGAAGTATTAGTGGTACTACAGGTTAGAAGGAAATATTTCATTGTTATCCTTGCCCTTCGCTTCATTCTAGAGTTGTGCCTACAACATTACCTGGAAAACGTTAAAAACTAGAAATTTAATCGAGAATGAACTATTCGTAATTTAATATCTGATTTAGAAACAGAGTAGGGAAGACTTACCAGCAATTTGTTTTGAAACTAGAACCATCCCATTAAGACATGGTAAATATATACATTCTTCTCTGTAAGAAAACCTACCATAGTCATTTTCCATGGTCGAGTTTAAGGTTCCTCCCCCTTCTTTTGATTATTATAAAAACTCTCTTATAGAACCAAAGCACCAAGGAGCCAAAGGAAAAGGGGACAATCGAAGAATGGAATATCACAAAAATATCAATGGGGTGGGCACGAGTATCAAAGTGCATTAAAACCCTTTATGGTGTTACCTCCTTTTCCTTTCCAACAGTTCGAAAACATTGTAAGTGACAAAGTTTGAATTTAAAACAAATATTCACTCTGTCCTTACCCTTGGATATCGAATTTAAGTTGACTGCCAAACTTTATCATTTCAAACCATATCAATAACATGGTTCCAAACTTTGGTTATTATTGTAGTGGATATAGTTTACCCTTCTCTTCTATTTTTGTTTTTCCCACATTATACCTGCAATGTTAAATGGTTGGACCCCCCCTTAACACACCAAATATAAACTTTAGCTCGATAAGAAATAATATCTTATAGTATGGGTTTTGAAGAATAGGATCAGAATCTGAACCAAACCTTAGGTTCGTGTTTTGTTTCGTTCCAAATAATATCTTAGCTTCGAGTTGTTGTTTAAAGGGGTATTGTTAAGATAGTCAAAGTTCGTGTACATCATATACAAGAAAAATCATGTGTTAGCCATAAATGACTAAGTAAGACAATGACCCTTCCTTATGCAAATTCGATTTAAAATCAAACAAATGACAGTAACTACTGTCTTATGACAAAAAGATAATTTTAGATAGTTTTGTTTGGTCACAAAAAAAGTCATAAGGACAACACTCTAGTTAAGCAACCTGAAGGTAATTGAGATGCATAAGAACTAAAATGCATGCTAACAGAGGTGCATGATAAAGAGAAGTTTGAATAATATTTACTATCTAGTAAATTCTAGTATTACAGATGGTCAAAGAATTTTTTTATTTTATTTTGGTGATTTTAAAGTGTGTTACAAGTGGTATCAGAGAGAGATTCCAACACTAGGCTTGATAGGCTCACTCGTATATAAGGAAAAGTGTTTTCTATGTTGCTACTGGCGTCAAACATTCACCTCTGAGTTGAAAAATAAGCTTCCAGCCAAATGTCAAGGAAAAGGATGAAACTGGCTTTACTCTGGCAGTGAAAGAGATATGTGAGGAGTATGATCATAAAGGTACATATAGAGAGGACTTTATGCTAGAGTTTGATGATGGGAAATCCTGATCATGTATTAATGAAAGATTAAAGGACTCTATGAACAAGTAGAGCATCCCATTCTTTTTTCTAAAGAGGACTAAGTATGGGAAATGGATCACAAAAAGAAATGATAGCAGGATCCATTGGATTTGAATCTGTCTGATGCAAAAAAATAGGTAACTCACTTTTCACTTGGCATATCTAGTAATATACACCTTTCTAAGTTCATGGTTTTATTCTAAATTTGCATATCTACAGTGGTAATTGTAGGGTAAGTGTGTTTAGTTTTATATCCTATATGTGTTCTTTTGAGAGAAGGCACATGTTGCAGGATAAGGTAATCGAAATAGTAACAATTGGGTAGTAGCAAATATATTGGTGTATGCAGTTTATGCTTAGTTTCATCATCAATTGATGTGGGTGCTTATTTTGGAACTCTTAAATTACAATGAGTAAGTAATGGAATGTGAAGGCATGTAAATTAGAACTGAAAAGCCATTTAAGAGTACAAAGATAATGTTGAAATAGGTAACATTGAGCCCTAGTGATCCAAAGGATGAAATTGACAAGGTTTTGATAGGTTCCAAGGAAAGACATGATAATATAAATTTTATTGTTGTATGTTGAATGACCACAAATAGGTCAATGGGACTACTAGACAAAGCCTATATGAGTAATGAGATTCCTATTGTTCATTATTTTTACTGTTTCCTGGAAGATCCATAGGTATGTGGTTGGGGACTGATCTTTATTTCATCTGATTGGGAAAAAGCTGTGTGGGTCTAATTTGACTATGCTACAACACATGATTTTATTTTTTAAGTGGACAATGTGATAGGACATCATGTAGGTAGAGTTTGGTACACAACCTATCCGCCTTGAAACAATTTTCCAGATTGGTCTCTTTTGTCTATAGGATACAGTCCATAGGTGATAAAATTTTGAGTTGTGACTGATACTCTTTCAAACTTTTCATGGTATCCTTGGTTTTTAATGTTCTTGTCCCACAGGAAAACCTTATATCCAACTTAAAAATTGTTATTTTGGTCAAACAATTGAATCACATGGTCATGGTAATCCACAAAGTGATTGCTATATAACCAAGGATGAATATTATGGCGATGGTAAAAACAATTATGATTTGCAAATGAGTATATGTGAAATAATTTTATCATGACACATTCATTGGTTTTGACATCCTTGTCATTATAGTTCTATCCAAACACAGTTTGTGACATATTGGCATACTAGTGTTGCTACAAATGGAGTATACTTCTCTTTGAAATATTCAACCCATATAAAAATTGTTTTTAGGGATACTGCTACAGTAAACCTCCATATTTTCTTCTCATAGTATGCCCATATTTGTAAACAGTTATGTTTACAGTAGTAAGGTCAAGAACAAGGATGTATGTTACAATTTTTCAGTGGTATGATGACAGCGTGTAGGATGAATTTGAAATATTCTTCATATCCTCAACTTCTGGGTGATAGTATGATGGAGAAGGGTTATAGGTCTATGAATATTTATCCAAAATTTTATCATGGAAATACTAGAGGAACGTTTTGTAGGGAAAGGTTTCAAAATACCATTTTGTGAGAAAAGTTGACACTTAGTATCATACTCCATGGGCCTGAAAACGTGTTTATACATCAAATAAATGATATAATTTAGGAAGTGGAATTATAACTTGGACAATGGGATGGTGAAGAAAAGGATCCCGTGTCTAAGACAGTTTTTGTACAAATTAGAGGTTTTAGATTAGTGCATGAAAGTGAGTTCCTAGATCGTAGAAAAAAAGTGATAGATAACAATGTCAGCAATTTGAATCTTTTAAACATGTGCCACCAGGACATGGCACCCGATGAAGTCCCACCGATGACCAAAAGAATAAAAATTGTCGTCAAATAACAGACACGTGTCTCTTGAAATTCATACATCAAAGCTGTCGGATTTAACTTGTGTCACCTAATAGGTAGAAGATCTCTGCTAATGTCTGATAACATAAGTCTAAAATATATGTTTGATCAGCAAAATCCAAACAAAAGAAAGAAAACAAAGTGGTTGATTCCTTGAGAGAAGATGTTGTAACAAGTTTGGTGGTTGTCATTAGCAGATATAAAACTGATTTGGAAAATAAATTGGAAGAAGGTATAAAGTGAGACCTAGAATTTTAAAGAAAAGATAACTCATAATACATCTGAAAATATAATTACAGATTATAGTTTTAATGAAAATGATCTAATATTGTTTAAAACAGACTTTATGTACCAAATGTACCAGAAGATAAGTTGTTGATTCTAAATGAGATTCATAAAAGTATTTATTTAGAACATCGGGGGTATCAGAAAATGATAAATATGTTAAGAAAATAGTACTTTTGGCCTAACATAAAGAACAAGGCTGTCAAATTTCTAGCTAGGTTTATTGAGTGTTCGCAAGTTAAGGATGAGCATCAACACCCAGGAGGCCTGCTACAACTATTCCCAATCCCAAACTAGAAATGGGAAGCCATCAGTCTTGACTTTGTAACTGGTTTCAACCTAAAAACCAGAAACATAATAATTCCATAATAGTGGTTAAGCAACACACCTTATTCCTGTTAACACAACTTATACAACTGAAAATATTGCTTATATTTTTACGAAATAAATCTTTCGTCTGCATGGAACTCCAAAGGTTATTATTTCTGACCAAGATCCTAAACTTACTGGTAATTGTTGGAAAACTTTATTTTGAGGATTATACACTAAATTAAATTTAGTACTGCTTATCATCCGCAAACAGATGAACAAACAAAAAGTTTCAAATCAAGTTCTAGATGATATGTCGCGAATGTATGTTAGAAATTATCCCAAGAAGTGGGAAGTCTATTTGAATTTAGTTGAATTGCTTACATCAGGCCTCACCAAATCTTAAGTCATTTTTAAATATTAGATGGTAGAAAGTGTAACACTCTTATTACATGTAGTAATCCAGTAGATCGATTGATGTTAGGACCTGATATGTTAAAAGCATTGGAATTAATAGTGAAACAGGTACAAGGAAAATTGAAAATTGCTCAAGAAAAACAAAAGGGTCATGTCGATCTTAAAAGAACTCTAAAGGAATTCCAAGTTGGAGAGAGTGTTTTTGTTAAGGTCAAACCAAGAAAGAGCTCCTTTAATTTAGGGAATTGTGCTAAATTAGCACCCAGGTATTGCATACCATTTGATATATTTGCAAGAGTGGGTCCAATGGCTTATCAATTACCGTTTCTACCTAATATTAGGATACACAATTTTTTTCACATTTCTATTTTCAAAAAGTATATACATGATACTACTCATGTGATTGAATGGAATTCGATTCAGGTAGATCCATCATGATATTTTCTGGGGAAATCAGATTGTATTCTCAATAGGAGGGAACTGTTTCTCTGGAATCACACCATTGGACAGGTAAAGTTGCAGTGGAAACACCTCCATCCAGATGAAGTGGCTTGGGAACTGGAGAGCAGAATATGGGTGGAATATCCAGATCTATTCAAACAAGATTCAAAATAACTCAAGCAACATCGAGGACAATGTTGATCTTAAGGGGGGGGCGTTTGTAACATACCCGAAACTGGAAAATAAATATTTATTATTTATTTCAGCAAAAACATTATGTTAATTTTTTTTTAAGTTTATGACCAAGTGGGTCAAGGATGACTGTAATTGAAGAATTATTTATTTTATTAATTAATAAAAGGAGGCACCTATTTAGGGGAGACTGTTAAATGAGTGTTCACTTCCCACTAGGAGGAAAGAGTAGCTCTAAAAGGTTGATGGACAAGTGGAAGCACTAGCATTCACTTTCTAGTCGTTACAAGAGCATAATCCCTAAAAAAGTGGCCATGTTCCCTGAGAGGGGGAACTGAGCTGGGTGGCTTGTTAACTTCCAAACTGACCCTAATACCTAGGAAATATTATATAAACAATCAAATTGAGCAGGAGGCTCACCACTCGTTCTGATTTCTGAGAGAATGACTTTGTGATTGTTGCAAACTGAAACTTCAAGCACACAAAGAATTTGATGAGGGGATAGATAAAGTGAATTGCTAAGTTAAGTTTACGGTTGAGCTTAGTTGCAGAAGTCTATGTGTAGTAGAGATCTCTGTCCTATTGGTGCAACGAGCAAGCTCGGGGTCCTAAGTAAGTGATTTGCCTACTTCAGGAAAGGTTGGGTGGATCTGTCTCCCTTGGGTATTGGTCCCATTTCTCTATAAAACTTCCAGGTTCCAACTCTAATATGTTTATGTCATTATTTATTTATGTTTAGATGAACTACAAGCTGTTTATAATCTAGTAATGGAAAGATGTTGATTGATTTAGAATTGAAAAATATTTATCCGTTGTATTTTTCCTCTCACCAAGTGATGGTGACATACTCTAGTACAGGTGAATATATAATTATAATGAATAAGTAGAAGCAGATTGAATGATTAAATATGTATTATTATGATTTCAGAGTATGGGGGCATTATTTAGTTATAAACAATATTTTCTCTAAATTAGAAAATATGTATTTAATTTAAACTTGAAATACAATCCTAAATCCAAAAGTTAAACTTTTACTCTTCATAAAGAAAAAGTAAAAGGAATTGCAAGGTATTTGAAAGTGCAGAAAAATGAAATATCTATGCTAGATCTTAAGAGTTTTATAAGTTCAATTTGTCTTAATCTTTTAATTATTCTGGTAATATCAAGTCGACATGATCGACGAATCTTAGCATTTATTACATGCTTCCAATTGGATTTGATATTGTTATGAAAAGGTTCTCCTATAGAAAAGAAGTTACAGTTGTAGGGTTTAATCCCTTTTTATCTCTTAAACATTATGATAGACGAGGGTTACTAATAGTCTCTGGATTTATTTATCTAGACAGAACTGAAATAATAGAGTAAGGCTCTACAGAATTAAAATAAAACAACTAGACCCTGAAACAATATAACCACATTCATATATCGCGAACAGTATTAGGGTTTAACCCTTTATAAGAAAAGTTATAATATTATGAATGTAAACAAAGAATAAAAGAACCAGATGTTTTTCAATTGTAAACCCTAAAACGTTTTCTTATGTCTCACAGATTTGACCGTTTGATGAAGAGAAATTGTGGAACTTTATGATAACTACGTACCTCATTTTTAAAATATTGTAGAGTAAAGCTACAAGATGAAATCCTTAAGGGTTTATCAACAATTTGGAACTAAAACTTAAAACAATGAATCTCCTGCAAGATCTTCGCAATTGTGTAACTAAAAAGAATATAAATACACTCTTATACAATGAAAGAGTTAAATTACTGAAGCTTATGATAAATCATTACGTGGTATAGTAAGCTAAGTTAACCTTGGATACAGAATACACGAAGAATTATTCAAGTCATTCCAAATCTTCTCTTTAATTTATCAAACAACAAGGATTGCACGATAGTGCCTATAACTCATAAGAAAAGTTACAGAGTAGGGCCTCGACCACATTTTTGGAACATTTTACCCAAACCACTCTTAAGTTTCTCATAACGAAACCAAAACATTATCAAAATACTAAAACAGATAACCGCTACACAGATATCGATTTTGTGATTTAGTTTCTGGAAAGAATACAACAATCTGAGTGAAAAAAATCAAAACTCTCACTAGCGCATAAGATTTTATCAAGTTTCCAAACAATGTAGGTTATAGAATAGTTCATTTAACTGTGATTTCTGAAGTGTTTCTATCACAAGGAACCATAGTTTCCAGGTGAAGCCACACGACACCTTTTTCCTTTAACAATTTAGAATTTAAGACAAAAAACTTTACGAAATCTCACGAGTCAGACTCGCATGAAGTCTGCATTACATGAGCACATCCCAGAATCAAAATATAAAAATATTTAACCCTTATCGAAGTGGCAAGTCTCCACATTTATCACATCTCTAGATTGTGGCGCGGTAAACAAAGATGCTGACTCAAGACAAAGAACCATATCAAATTCTTACAGCCTTACTATAACTAATAAGTGTTTTTAATAAATTACAGAGGGGTTCAACAGTTCAATTTAATAACCAGTATCATTTCCATATCGTCTTTGGAGCAGAGGGGAAACCTATTATCAGGAAAACTAGAACCACATATTGAAGTATCAATGATCTTACATGTTAGAAGGAAATATTTTGTCGTTATCCTGACCCTTCACTTCATTCGAGAGTCGTTCCTACAACATTACCTGGAAAACGTTAAAAACTAGAAATTTAATCGAGAAGGAACTCTTTGTAGTTTAATATCTGATCTAGCAACTTAGTAGGGAAGACTTACCAGCAATGCGTTTTGAAACTATAACCATCCCATTAACCGAGAGTGAATATAGATATTATTCTATGTAATCAAACCTAGCATAGGTAGTTTTGCATGGTTGAGTTTAAGGTTTATCCCCCTTCTTTTTATTATTACAAAAATTCTATTACAGAGCTGAAGCACCCATGATCCGAAGGAAGAGGGGACAATCGAAGAATGACATATTACTAAACTATCAATGGGATTGGCACAAGTATCAAAGTGCATTAAAACCCTTAGGGTTTTACCTCCTTTTCCTTTCTAACAGCTGGAAAACATTGTGAAGTGACAAAGTCTGAATTTAAAATGAATATTCACTCTGTCCTTACCCTTGGATATCAAATTTAAGTTGAATGCAAAATTTTATCATTTCAAACCATATCAATAACCTGGTTGCAAACTTTGGTTATTGTTGTAGTGGATATAGTTCAATATTCTCTTCTATTTTCCCCCCCCATTATACCTGCAATGTTAAAAGGTTGGACCCCCCCTTAACACACCAAATATAAAATTTAGTTTGATAAGAAATAATATCTTATAGTATGGGTTTCGAAGAATAGGATTAGAATCTGAACCAAACCTTAGGTTCGTGTTTTGTTTCATTCCAAATAATATTTTAGCTTCGAGTTGTTGTTTAAAGGGGTATCGTGGAGATATTATAGGTGCATGTACATCATAGACAAGAAAATTCATGCGTTATCCATAAATGAATAAGTAAGACCATGACCCTTCCTTATGCAGATCTGGTTTAAAATCAAACAAATGACAGTATTTACTTTCATACAACAAGATAATTTTAGATAGTTTTCTTTGGTCACAAAGAAATGTCATAAGGACAACACTCCAGTTAAGCAACTCGAAGGTAACTGATGTGCATGATAACTGAAACACATGCTAATAGAGGTGCGTGATAAAGAGAAGTTTGAATAATATTTACTATCTAATAAATTCTAATATTACATATGGTAATTTTTTTTATTTTTTTTTGGTTATTTTAGGGTTTGTTACAAGTGGTATCAGAGCTATATTCCAACAATAGGCCTAATAGGCTCACTCACATATAAGGAAAAGTGGTTTCTATGTTGCTACTGATGTATGACATTCACCTTTGAGTTGAAAATTATTTTTTCAGCCAAATGTCGAGGAAAAGGATGAAACTGACTTTACTCTGGCAGTGAAAGAGATATGTGAGGAGTATGATGATAAATGTATAGAGAAAGAGGAATTTCTATCATAGTTCGATGATGGGGAATCTCGATCATGTATTAATGAAAGCTTAGAGGATTCTACGAACAAGTAGAGAATCCCATTCTTTTTCCGAAGAGGACTAAGTATAGGAAATGGATCACAAAAATAATGATGGCAGGATCCATTGGATTTGAATCTATCTGATGCAAACAAAATAGGTCACTTACTTTTCATTTTGAAGATCTAGTAATATACATCATTCTAAGTTCATGGTTTTATTCTAATTTTTCATATCTACAATGGTAATTGTAGGGTAAGTGTGTATAGAATGATATCCTATATGTGTTCTTTTGAGAGAAGGCACATGTTGGAGTATAAGGTAATTGAAATAGTAGCAATTGGGTAGTAGTGAATATAATGGTGTATGCAGTTTATGCTTAGTTTCCTCATCAAATGATATGGGTGCTTATTTTGGTACTCTTAAATTACAATGAGTAAGTAATGGAATGTGAAGACATGTAAATTAGAACTAAAAATCCATTTAAGAGTACAAAGCTAATGTTGAAATAGGTAACATTGAGATCTAGTGATCCAAAAGGATGAAATGGACAAGTTTTTGATAGGTTCCAAGATAAGATAGGATACTATAAATTTTATTGGTGTATGTCAATTGACCACAAATAGGTCAATGGGACTACTAGATAAATCCTATATGAGTAATGAGATTCATATTGTTCATGATTTTTACTGTTGCCTGGAAGATCTAGTGGTATGTGTTTGGGGACTAAGCTTTCTTTCATATGATTGGGAAAACGTTGTGTGGGTCTAATTTGACTATGCTACAACACATGATTTTATTTTGTAAGAGGGCAATGTGACATGACATCATGTAGGTATAGTTTGGTACACAACCTATGTGCCTTAAAATAATTTTTCAAATTGATCTCTTTTGTCTATAGGATACGATCCATAGGTAATTAAAATTTTTAGTTGAGACTAATATCCTTTCGAACTTGTCATGGTCTCCTTGTTTTTTAATGTTCTTGTTCCATAGGAAAACTAGATATCCAACTTACAACTTGTTATTTTGGTCAAACAATTGAATCACATGGTCTTGGTAATCCACAAAGTGATTTCTATATAACCAAGGATTAATATTATGGTGATGGTAAAAAAATCTATGATTTGCTAATGAGTATATGTGAAATCATTTTATCATATAACATTCATTGCTTTTGACATCCTTTTCATTATAGTTCAATCCCTACAAAGGTTGTGACATATAGGCATACTAGTGTTGCTACAAATGGAGTATACTGCTCTTTGAAATATTAAACCCATATAAAATTTGGTTTTAAGGATACTGCTATAGGAAACCTCCATATTTGTTTCTCATAGTATGCCCATATTTGTAAACAGTTATGTTTACAGTGGTAAGGTCAGGAACAAGGATGTATGTTACAATTTTTCAGTGGTATGATGACTGCATGTAGGATGAATCTGAAATATTCTTCATATCCTCATCTTCTAGGAGACAGTATGATGGAGAAACGTTATAGGTATATGAATATTTATCCCAAATTTATCCATGTAAATATTAGAGGAATGTTTTGTAGTAAAAGGTTTCAAAATGCCATTTTGTGAGAAAATTTGACACTGAGTATCATACTCCATGGGCTTGAAAGCTTGTTTAGACATCCAAACAATGATAGAATTTAGGAAATGGACTTATAACTTCGACAATAGGATGGTGAAGAAAAGGATCTCATGTCTAAGATAGTTTTTGTACAATCTAGAGGTTTTTAATTAGTGCATGAAAGTGAGTTCCTAGATCGTAGAAAAATAGTGATAGATAACAGTGTCAGCAATTTGAATATTTTAAACATGTGCTACCAGAACATGGCACCCGATGAAGTCCCACTGACGACAAAAAATAGAAATTGTCCTCAAATAACAGACACATGTCTGTTGAAATTTGGACATCAAATTTGTTGGATTTAACTCGTGTCACCTAATAGGTAGAAGATCTCTGCTAAAGTCTGATAACATAAGTCTAAAATATCTGTTTGATCAACAAAATCTAAACTTAAGAAAGAAAACAAAGTGGTTGATGCCTTGAGTGAAGATGTTTTAACAAGTTTGTTGGCTGCCGTTAGCAGATATAAAAATGATTTGGAAAATAAATTGGAAGAAGGTATAAAGCAAGACCTAGAATTTTAAAGAAAAGATAACTGAGAATACATCTGGAAATATAATTACAGATTATAGTTTTAATGAAAATGGTCTAATACTGTTTAAAAACAGACTTTATGTACCAAATGTACCAGAAGTTAAGCTGATGATTCTTGATTATATTCATAAAAGTATTTATTCAGAACATCCAGGGTATCAAAAAATGATAACTATTTTAAGAAAATAGTACTTTTGTCCTAACATAAAGAATGACATTACTGAATTTCTAGATAGGTGTATTGAGTGTCAGCAAGTTAAGGTTGATCATCAACACCCAACATTCCTGCTATAGCTATTACCAATCCCAAATTGGAAATGGCAAGTCATCGATCTTGACTTTGTAACTGGTTTACCTAAAAACCAGAAACAAAATTATTCCATAATGGTGGTTAAGTAGCACACCTTATTCC
The DNA here is from genome assembly GCA_001517045.1 of Pseudotsuga menziesii. NCBI lineage: Eukaryota > Viridiplantae > Streptophyta > Pinopsida > Pinales > Pinaceae > Pseudotsuga > Pseudotsuga menziesii. The sequence continues at coordinate 163,337 of LPNX011133236.1, forward strand.
TATTAAAAAAACTCATACAGCTACAAATATTGCTAATACTTTTATGAAATAAATCTTTTGTATGCATGCAACTATAAAGGTAATTATTTTTTACCAAGATCCTAAACTTACTAGTAATTTTTGGAAAACTTTATTTACAGGATTAGACACTAAATTAAATTTAGTATTTCTGATCATCCGCAAATGGATGGAAAAACAGAAAGAGGTAAATCAGGTGCTAGAGGATATGCCACGAATGTATGTTAGAAATTATCCCAAGAAGTGGGAAGATTCTTTGAATTTAGTTTAATTGCTTACGTCAGGCCTCAACAAAGCTGAAGTCCTTTTTAAATGTTATATGGTAGAAAGTTGAACACTCATATTACATGGAGTAATCCAGTAGATCGATTGATGTTAGGAGCTGATATGTTAAAAGCATTGGAACTAACAGTGAAACAGGTACAAAGCAACTTGAAAATTTCTCAAGAGAAACAAAAGAGTCATGTCTATCTTAAAAGAACTTCGGAGGAATTCCAAGTCGACGAGCATGTTTTTTTTAAGGTTAAACCATGAAAGAGATCCTTTAATTTAGGGAGTTGTGATAAATTAGCACGCATGTATTTCGGACCATTCGAGATATTGGAAAGAGTGGGTTCAATGGCTTATTAGTTAGCGTTACCGCCTATCTTAGGATACACAATGTTTTTCACATTTCTATTTTGAAAAAGTATATACATGATGCTACTCATGTGATTGATTTGAATTTGATTTAGGTGGAACTAGAAAGATATTTTCCGCGGAAACCGGATTATATTCTCAACACGAGGGAAATTTTTCTCTCGAATCGCACCATTGGACAAGTAAAGGTGGAATGGAAACACCTCCGTCCAAATGAAGTGACTTGGGAACTTGATAGAGGTATGTGGGTGGCATATCCAGCTCTGTTCAAAGAATATTCAGAATAACTTAAGCAACACCGAGGACGATGTTGAGCTTAAAGGGGGGTGTTTGTAACATACCCAAAACTGAAAAGTAAATATTTATTATTTATTTCAGCAAAACCATTATGTTAATTGTTATTATAATTTTATGACCAAGAGGGTTAAGGATGACTGTAATTGAAGAATTATTTATTTTATTAATTAATAAAAGGAGACACCTATTCAAGGGAGATTGTTAGATGTTGCAGCACTAGCATTCACTTTCGAGCTATTACAGGAGCATAATCCCTAAAAAAGTGGTCATGTTCCCTAAGAGGGGGGACTGAGATGGGTGGCTCATTAAATTCCAAACTGACCCTAAGACCTAGGAAAGCTTATATAAACCATAGAATTGAGAATGAGGCTCACCAATCATTCTAGTTTCTGAGAGAATGACTTTGTGATTGCCGCAAACTGAAAAGTCGGACACACAAACAATTTGATGAGGGGATAGCTAAAATGAATTGCTAAGTTAAGTTTGTTGTTGAGCTGAGTTGCAGAAGTCTGTTGTGTAGCAGATATCTTTGTCCTAGTGGTGCAGGGAGCAAGCTAGGGAGTCCTAAGAAAGTGATTTGGATACTTCATGGAAGGTTGGGTGGAGAAGTCTCCCTTGGGTATTGGTCCCATTTCTCTGTAAAGGTTCCAGGTTCCAACTCTAATTTGTTTATATGAACTGCAAGATGTTTATAATTTAGTAATGGTAAGATGCTGATTGATTTAGAATTGAAAAATAGTTATCCCCTGTATTTTTCCTCTCACCAAGTGATGGTGACGTACTCTAGTACAGGCGGATATATAATTATATTGAATAAGTAGAAGGAGATTGAATGAATAAATATGTATTATTATGATTTCAGATAATGGGGGAATTATTTAGTTATAAACAATATTTTCTATGAATAAGAAAATCTGTATTTAATTTAAACATGTAATACAGTCCTAAATCCAAAAGTTAAACTTTTACTCTTCATAAAGAAAAAATAAAATGAATTGCAGGGTATTTGAAAGTGCAGAAAACTGAAATATCTCTGCTAGATCTTAAGAGTTTTCTAAGTTCAGTTTGTCAAGTAATATTTTAACTATTCTGGTAATATCAAGTCGATATGATCGACGAATATTAGCACTGATTACAGGCTTCCAATTGGATTTCATATTCTTCTAAAAGGGTTCTCCTATAGAAAAGATGTTACAGTTGTAGGGTTGTCATGTCCCCAACCCTTACTTAGCGGAGAGGAGGCGATAACATCTATCAACTCGGTCAATCTAGGCCCCCGTGAACATAATACATATATAAAAATGCATTGAACTTAAAGCATATAAATATACAGATGCATAATAAAATGTACATGATATATACAGCGGTAGCAAATCATTCATTCAACACATTCATGCATTCAACATGTTCATGATAATTTCATAATAATTCATAAGCAAATATAGTTGTAGGACTTAAATACACAAGAATACTTATCTTTGGAAAAGCTTGTCCCGCAACTAGCTATGTCACTGCAACGTTCCACCCAACCATAGGCTAGTGTGCTCTTTAATCTCTCAGCAACACTACCACCTCCTAGAAACGCGGGTTCAGGGGCAGAGCCCCTAAGAATTTTTTTTGGGATATGTGTGTTGGCCAACAGTTTTGCGGACCCATGGTATTGGGTTAACCCTAGAATTTTCTCATCGTATTTCCCCTTTAAAAGAAAGCATTGTAAAACAACTAAGTATGGTATTGTATTGTATTGGAAGAGAGACTGTGAGAGCGTGAAGAGGAAGTGCAACGAATTTGCTGCAGGTTGTATCCCTTCATCTTTCTGGACTGTAATAAAAGGACTGGCAATTTTTTTGTAGACGTAGCCCATCGTTTGGGTGAACCACGTTATATCTGTGTCTCTCTGTAATGTTTTAATGTGTTTTGCATCTTGTTAATGATTTAACTGTATATCTGTTATTGCTCTGCAGTCCTGTTTTCTAACAATTGGTATCAGATCCAAAAGGCCTATTTGGTTGGTAAACTCATAGGAAACAACGGTTCCTGGTTCAAGTGGGAGCAATGGCGGAAGAAGGAAAGTTTAGGGTTGAGAAATTTAATGGCCAAAACTATCAGTTATGGAAGCTGCAAATGGAGGACTATCTGTACTAGAAGGATCTGTACCTACCATTTGGCGGAAAAGAAAAACAGTCGACGACTATGAAGGATGAAGAATGGGAGGTTCTTGACAGAAAGGCACTGGGAACAATACGGCTGTGCCTGGCTTCGTCGGTGACCTTCAATATTTCGGAAGAAAAAACAACAGAGGGTGTGATGAGCACATTGAGTAAGCTCTACGAAAAACCCTCGGCTTCTAACAAGGTATTTTTAATGAAGCGTTTATTTAATATGAAGATGTCAGAAGGTGGATCTGTTGCTGGCCATTTAAATGAGTTTAATACACTTACCAGTCAGTTAAGTTCTATAAAAGTGAACTTGGATGATGAGGTTAGGGATTTTCTAATTATGTGCTCATTGATAGAAAGCTGGACTAGCTTGGTTATGGTTGTAAGTAACTATGTCCCTAGTTCAAACACTCTTAAGTTTGATGATGTTGTTGGTGTTATCCTTAGCAAGGAAATGAGAAGAAAAAGCACAGGTGAAACATCAGGCAATGCGTTGACCATGGAGAGAAGAGGGAGACAAAACAAGAGAGAAAGGATCCCAAGAAATCGCGGCAAGTCTAAAAAGGGAAGATCCAAGTCCATATTCGGAAAAATAGAGTGTTGGAACTGTGGTAAGAAAGGACACCTGGAGAAAGACTGCAAAACACCAAAGAAGAAAGGTGAGAGGCAGCAAGAGACTACATAAGAAGCTAATGTAGTAGGTGATGTGTTACAAGATGCTTTGATTCTTGCATTAGATAATACTAGTGATTACTGGGTAGTAGATTCAGGGGCTTCATGTCATGCTACACCCCATGGGAAAGTCTTTCATGATTATGTTCAAGGTGATTTTGGGCATGTGTTATTGGGGGATGATGAACCATGTAAAAATTTTGGAAAGGGTAAGGTACAGATTAAGTTAAATAATGGAAGTGAATGGCTGCTAAAGAATGTAAGGCGCATTCCTGCTATGAAAAGAAATCTGATCTCAACAGGGCAATTGGGAGATAGTGGCTATTTGTCTACATTTAGAGAAACATGGTGGAAGATCACTAAAGAATCATTGGTAATAGCAAAAGGAGATAGGGTAGGTACGTTATATTTATTTCCTAATAATACTGATTATTCTATCTCTGCAGCTTCCACAGAAATAGGTGCGGCACTGTGGAATCATAGGCTTGGCCACATGAGTGAGAAGGGGATGCAGATTCTCCACTCAAGGAAACTGCTTCTAGATTTGAAGCAGGTAAGTTTGGAATTCTATTAGAACTGTGTTTATGGAAAACATAAGAGAGTTAGATTTCTCAGGGTTGGGAAACAAAAGAAGAATGAAAAGTTATAGCTTGTCCATAGAGATGTATGGGGACCAGCTCAGGTACAATCTCTTGGTGGCTCTCATTATTATGTTACTTTTATTGATGATGCAACTAGAAAAACTTGGGTTTATTGCATTAGACAAAAATCTGATGTGTTTGATACTTTTAAGAAGTGGAAATATTTGGCTGAGAATGAGACAGGAAAAATGTTGAAATGTCTTAGATCTAATAATGGAGGGGAGTACTGCAGCAGGGAGTTTGACAGTTACTGTTCACACAATGGGATTCATAGAGAGAAGACAGTCCCTGGAACACCACAAGAAAATGGTGTGTCAAAAAGGATGAACAGAACGATCATGGAGCATGCAAAGTGTATGAGATTGCATGTAGGGTTGCCCTTATAGTTTTGGGTTGATGCTGTAAACACTGTTGTTTATTTAATAAACATAGGGCCTTCAAGTGCTTTGGATGGTGGCATTCCAGAGGAGGCATGGACAGGTAAACAGGTAAAATACTCATTTTTGAGATCTTTTGGTTGTGAAGCATTTTTCCATATTGATAAAGATGATAGAACAAAGCTTGAGGCTAAATCCAAGAAATGTACCTTTATTGGATACAGGGTTGATGATTTTGGTTATCGCTTATGGGATCTTAAAAATCATAAAATCATTAGGAGTAGAGATGTAGTATTCAATGAAAAGGCCATGTACAAAGATCAGTTGCAGGGAAAGAAAGAAGAAAAGGAAAACACATAGTACATAATGCTTGATGAAATGAAAGAAAATGAAGTTCCAAAGGCACCGGAAAATCAAGAGCAGCAGCAGGTACCTGAAACCCCTGCAAATGTAAGAAAGTATAATAGGTTAAGTAGACCCCCTGAATGATTCTCTCCTTCACTGTATTATTTATCGATAACTAATTCTGGTGAACCATAATGTTTTTAAGAAGCAATGCAAGTAGAAACTAGAAAGAAGTGGGAGCAAGGCATGGATGAGGAGATGGACTTATTGGTAAGAAAGCAGACTTGGGATCTGGTTAAGTTTCCTGCAGGAAAAAGGGCATTGCAAAATAAATGGGTTTACGGGTTGAAGGAAGAATATGGAGGAAAGAAGCGGTACAAGAATAGACTTGTTGTAAAGGGGTTTGCACAAAATAAAGATACAGACTTTGATGAAATATGTTCTCCTATTGTTAAAATGACTTCAATTAGAACTATTTTAAGTCTAGTGGTGGTAGAAGATTTGCATCTTGAACATTTAGATGTAAAAACAACCTTTCTCCATGGGGATTTGGAGGAAGAGATTTATATGCAGCAGCCACAAGGGTATGAGTTCAAAGGGAAGGAGAATTTGGTTTGCAGGTTGAAGAAGAGCTTGTATGGACTGAAGCAAGCTCCAAGGTAGTGGTATTTAAAATTTGATAAGTTTATGACAGAATAAGGTTATGATAGATGTCATTCTGACCACTATGTTTATTTCAAGAGGCTAGATAACTGAAGATATATTATCTTGTTATTGTATGTGGATGACATGCTTTTTGCATGGTCTAACATGCAGGATATAAATGTGATCAAAAGGAAACTAGCTAAATCATTTGCGATGAAGGATTTGGGTGCTGCAAAGCAAATCCTTGGTATGAGAATAACAAGAGATAGGAAAAATCGCAAATTGACGTTGTCTCAAGGTGAGTACATAGTAAAGGTGTTGCAGAGCTTTAGAATGCAAAATGAAAAACCAGTGAGTACACCTTTGGCCATCCATTTCAAACTAAGCAAGGATATGTGTCCAGAGACACAGGAACAGATAGATTACATGTCCAAGATTCCCTATTCATTAGCGGTTGGAATCTTGATGTATGTCATGGTGTGCACAAGATCAGATATTTCACATGTAGGGGGAGTTGTGAGCAGGTATATGAATAATCCAAGTAAAGAGCATTGGAAAGAAGCACAATGGATTCTCAGGTATTTGAGAGGTATCACTTCTCGTGCATTATGTTCATATTGGCAGCCAGAGTGCCATTCATCTTGCAAAGAACTTATCCTTTTATTCAAGGACTAAACATATACAACTCAAGTACCACTTCATAAGATCTATTCTAGATGAAGAATTGTTAAAACTAAAAAAGATACACACTAGCCAGAATCCTGCAGACATGTTGACAAAGGGAACAACCAGAGAGAAACTGAGTTCGTGCTCGATTTCTGTTGGCCTTCAAGCATGAAGGTGAAAATAAGAAATTTTCCAAGTCTAAGGTCCAGAGCATAGTCTGGCAAGTGCAGTAGCGGTGGAGTTGCTGTGATCAATATCCAAGTGGGAGATTGTTGGTTGTGGAGCCTAATCTTCCATATCTAGAGATATTATTCAGTCGTGTTTGTAACCCAGGTGTACTGTACACTCATTCCCCCTGCCTTGGGGTTCGGGGAAACACCCCTGAGAAATTTTTTTGGGATATGTGTGTTGGCCAACAATTTTGCAGACCCATGGTATTGGGTTAACCCTAGAATTTTCCCATTGTATTTCCCCTATAAAAGAAAGCATTGTAAAATAACTTAGTATGGTATTGTATTGTATTGGAAGAGAGACTGTGAGAGCATGAAGAGGAAGTGCAATGATTTTTCTGTAGGCTGTATCCCTTCATCTTTCTGGATTGTAATAAAAGGACTGACAATTTCTTTGTGGACGTAGCACATCGTTTGGGTGAACCACGTTATATCTATGTCTCTCTGTAATGTTTTAATGTGTTTTGCATCTTGTCAATGATTTAACTGTATATCTGTTATTGCTCTTGGGTCCTATTTTCTAATAGATTTTCCCCAAGGAATAAGGAACACTAGCAAACTTTCCCATAGCCAAGGATACAATAAAACTCTATCAAGCCAACAAAGTTGGGTTTATCAGACTTACAGAGGAACTTGCTTACACTTAACCAAATTCATATGAGACACACCCAAGCCAATAGATGGGTTTATCAGGCTACTAGCAAAGCTATCCTTCTATTTGGGTTTATCAAGCTGCCAAGGAGGTGGAAAGGTTGACTACTAAGCTAGTGAGCTCAACCCCAGAGCTATGAACACCCACACTGGATCTAGTCTGATTTATAAACAATTACACGCCCAACACAAGGAAGCATTCCCTTCTCTGCTACAAAGTCCCTCAGGCCATGCCTTCCCTTCCAGTGCTATTTAGGGCATGCAAAGAAGAAAACCAGCCTTCTAGATTGTTCTATGAGGTTCTTTCACACACTAGGTTTATCAACAAAGTCTAGACTCTATTTCCATTCCTTCAATCAATTCAGATGCCAAACATGGATGTACACACCGTGATATCAGTCCTGGGATTTATCAAAACGTAGCAAACGCCAAGGATTACATACACACAAATAAATTTGCAAATTTCTGAACATTGTCGGTGCCAGACCGATTGCTGCAAAATACAAAAATGAAAATGTTGCTGGTCTTTCAAATCAAAGACACAAAATCGGATTCAGGGAAATTGTTTTCAGGAAAACAACTAGGAGACATGAGAAAATGTGAGAGAGAACAATCCACAGAAGAAACAAAAAATGTGAAGGATTCAGATCACCAGACAAGAGAAATTCTTGAAAGGTTCAGACTCAGAATTGTTTTTGCTTGCTTGCTGCTGCGTGAATGCAGAATTGGTTTTCCCAAAACGTTTTTCCATTCCAAAATCGTGAGGGAGGGTGAAATGCTACCGCATGAGGGAAAGGTGGTCGTTTTTGGTGTTCTCTTACCCAAGAAAATTTAAAAACGTTTTTTCTAGAAATGGTGCTCTACCCATTTCGAATTTCTTCCCCCTCTTCCAGTCCTCCACTACCTCATCCTTCGGAAAAATCATGCCCCCATCTCATTTAGTTGCATTGACATAGCCGGCTGTGGGTTTTTAATTAAAAATTGCAAATTTAACATGATGTCCATATTTTTAATGTTTAGCTAGCATAAAATACCATCGACTCAACCTTAATTGCCGAAACATAAACACTAAATCAATGGTGGGGCTTTTTGCTAGCTCCACATGATGATTATTTACATCATAATATTTAAATGCAAATGGGGTCAAAACTGGGGTGTTACAAGGGTTTACTCCATTTTTATATTTTAAGCATTATGATAGACGAGGGTTACTAACAGTCTGTGGATTTATTTATCTAGACAGAACTGAAATAACAGAGTAAGGCTCTACAGTCTTAAAATAAAACAACTGAGACCCTGGAAGGGTATAACCGCATTCATAGATCATGAACGGTCTTAGGGTTTAACCCTTTATAAATAAAAGTTCTAATATTATGAGTCTAAACAAAGAATAAAAGAATCATAGGTTTTTCAATTGTAAACCCTAAAACATTTTCTTATGTCTCACGGATTTGACCATCTGATGAAGAGAAATTGTGGAACTTTATGATAACTACAGACCTCGTTTTTAAAATATTGTAGATTAAAGCTACAAGATATAATCCTTAAGGGTTTATCAACAATTTTGAACTAAAACTTAAAACAGTGAATCTCCTACAAGATCTTTGCAATTGTGTAACTAAAAAGAATATAAATACACTCTTATACAATGAATGAATTAAATTACTGAAGCTTATGATAAATCATAATGTGGCATAGTTAGCTAAGTTAACCTTGGATATAGAATACACGAAGAATTATTCAAGTCATTCCAAATCTTCTCTTTCATTTATCAAACGACAATGATTGCACGATACTGGCTATATCTTATAAGAAAAGTTACAGAGTAGGGCCTCGACCACATTTTTGGAACATTTTACCCAAACCACTCTTAAGTTTCTAATAACGAAGCCAAATTATTATCAAAATACTAAAACAAATAAATGCTACATAGCTATCGATTTTTTGATTTAGTTTCTGGAAAGAATACAACAATCTGAGTTAAAAAATCAAAACTCTCACTAGCGCATAAGAGTTTATCAAGTTTCCAAACAGTGTAGGTTATAGAATAGTTAATTCAACTGTGAGCTCTGAAGTGTTTCTATCACAAGGAACCAAAGTTTCCAGGAGAAGCCACATGACCCCTTTTTCCTTTAACAATTTAGAATTTAAGACAAAAAACTTTACAAAATCTCATGAGTCGGACTCGGGTGAAGTCTACATTACATGAAAATATAAAAATATTTAACCCTTATCGAAGTGGCAAGTCTCCGCGTTTATCACATCTCTAGATTGTGGTGCAGTAAACAAAGATGCCGACTTAAGACAAAGAACCATATCAAATCCTTACATTCTTAAGAAAAAGAACCATATCAAACCCTTACGGTCTTACTATAACTAATAAGTATTTTTAATAAATTACAGAGGGTTTCAACGGTTCAATTTAATAACCAGTATCATTTCCATATCGTCCTTGGAGTGGAGGAGAAACCTATTATTAAGAAAACTAGAAACATTTATTGAAGTATCAATGGTCTTACAGTTTAGAAGGAAATATTTCGTCGTTATCCTGGCCCTTTGCTTCATTCCAGAGTCATTCCTACAACATTACCTGGAAAACGTTAAAAACTAGTTCAATTTAATCGAGAAGGAACTCTTCGTAATTTAATATCTAATTTAGAAACATAGTATGGAAGAATTACCAGCAATGCTTTTTGAAACCAAAACCATCCCATTAGCACAGAGTGAAGATAGAGATTCTTCTCTATAAGAAAACCTAGCATAGGCAGTTCTGCATGGTTGAGTTTAAGGTTCCTCCCCCTTATTTTGATTGTTATAAAAACACTCTTACAGAGTCGAATCACCGAGGAGCCGAAGGTAGAGGGGACAATCGAAGAATGACATATCACAAAACTATCATTGGGGTGGGCACGAGTATCAAAGTGCATTAAAACCCTTAGGGTATTACCTCCTTTCCCTTGCCGATAGCTGGAAAACATTGCGAAGTGACAAAGTCTAAATTTAAAATGAATCTTCACTCTGTCCTTACCCTTGGATATCGAATTTAAGTTGACTGCCAAAAATTATCATTTCAAACCATATCAATAACCTGGTTGCAAACTTTGGTTATTCTTGTAGTGGATATAGTTCACCCTTGTCTTCTATTTTTGTTTTCCCCACATTATACCTGAAATATTAAAAGGTTGGACCCCCCTTAACACACCAAATATAAACTTTAGTTCGATAAGAAATAATATCTTATAGTATGGGTTTTGAATAATAGGATTATAATCTGAACCAAACCTTAGGTTCGTGTTTTGTTTCATTCCAAATAATATCTTATCTTTGAGTTGTTGTTTAAAGGGGCATTGTCGAGATAGTCCAAGTTCATGTATATCATAGACAATAAAATTCATGCGTTAGCCATAAATTACTAAGTAAAACCATGACCCTTCCTTATGCAGCTCTGGTTTAAAATCAAACAAACAATGGTAACTACTATCTTACGACAACAAGATAATTTTAGATAGTTTTCTTTAGTCACAGAGTAAAGTCATAAGGACATCACTCTAGTTAAGCAACATGAAGGTAACTGAGATGCATGAGAACTGAAATGCATGCTAACAGAGGTGCATGATAAAGAGAAGTTTGAATAATATTTACGATCTAGTAAATTCTAGTATTACATATGGAAAAGAATTTTTGTTTATATTTTGGTGATTTTAGGGTGTGTTACAACACCACTGAGTGAGAATTCAATTTGCAGGAGGCATCATCCCCAAAAATCAGGTCAACACCCCTAGTTGAGTGCTAAAGAGAAGGAGGCTCATAAATGACCAAGTCCTAGGAAAAATACTATATATTAGTATGTCCATGAGTAGCAGGAGGCTAGAATTAGATGAGGATTAACATCCGTGAAAATGAAATGGATGATGCATTAAAATATTTTGTTCTTGTGGTTCAAAAAATAGGCTCGAGGGTTCTGGAGCAAGTAGCTTGGTTTCTCTGGGAGTTGGTTTGGAGGAACAACTTCTCCACTTTTGTTTTCCCAGCATTTGGTGTGAGGTTCTTACTCCGTCTCTTATGATTGATTTTAGTTATAGTAGAATAAATATCCATGATTTTGAGTAGTATATTAGTTTTGTGCAATGTTAGATTATTTCCTTAACGCATCTAAGATCGGGAATCCATACCCACATCAATGATTGCTAGTGATGTTATTACTATGGTAATTAGTAATTCGTTCTGAGCATAATTATTTAGATATGGCTGTTGTTGATCTGTTATGTTTTCGAATCCAGTACTTGAATGATTTATAATTGATGATTTTGCATCTAATAGATTGAATCCTCTGTTTTATCCAAATCTTGGGGGATGAGACTCGGGAGGCTTGGATGCTGAGAGAGGAGGGTAAGAGATAACATAATGAGCCACTTGTGCGAATTACATGGCAGCGAGATCTGGACTTTGAATAGACTAAACAAATAAACATAGAGTAAATATGTGACATGGAGGGGTGAGGCTCAAAGAGAGTTCTTTGAGCCTCACCTATCAAACCATACTAAGAAAGCCACTTAGAACAGTAACCCAATAACACAATAGAATAAGAGAAGTAGAGGATGTCAAAAATCCTTGAATGCTTTATTGAGAAGGCATAGAGCCTTTTTATAACATTATTACAATGTGCCTTGGGGCAATACCATGGGTCAAAACCATGGGTTGTGAAATACCATGGATGAGAGAGGTGCAATGTGCCTTGAAGCCATACCATGGAACAAAACCATGGATGAGAGAGGGTGGCCTCTCCATTTCTTTTATAATGAGTGAGAGAGGGTGGCCTCTCCATTTAATGCTTTTATGACAAATAGATCCGAATTTAGACCATGTGCCCCATAAATTAGGATCATTCTTCTCCCCTTAGAAAATGATGGTTTCCATCATTTCATGCTAAAAAGAGACCCATGATTACAATGTGCCAGTTGCCAATGAAGAGAAGGATTTTATGTGGTTAACCCATAACCATGGGTTTTGTGTGGTTGACCCCTAACCATAACCATGACTATGGGTTTTGTGTGGTTGACCCATAACCATAACTGTGGGTTTTGTTTGGTTGACCCATAACCATGATGACAATACAAAATCATGGGTTTTATGTGGCTGACCCATAACCATGATTATAATAGAATTTCATAAGAGTACAAAAAAAATGGTCTTTGGTGAAGTTGATGTCTCACTGCAAATCCATTCATATATTTTGATGCAGGTGATGAAATTGAATTCCGTTGAAGACCCATTTGAGATATTGAAGAGACCTTTCCATCCATATAACATACATCCTCTGTGGTGGCCCAAAGAGTGATAAAATGGTTGTTGAAGCTCAAAGGACACGCACGCACTGGTTTTGCAGATATATGTTGCTTCAATGGATGATATCTCTCAAAATAGAGATCCAAATGAAAAACCGCAAAATACCCATTTTAGCTAATGGAAATATATTTCCAATGAAATATGGTAGAGCCTCTGATGTGTTCTGTAGAGTCCTTGGTACTTGTTTGAAGTTGCTGTATGTGAGGTTGCACTGTGTACAGACATTGGTTGTTTCAAACAAGCATATCTCACAAACCAGGAAGGTAAATGAGAAACCAAAAAATACCCATTTTAGATGAAAAAAATATCTTTCCATTGAGATATAGAAGAGCTTTTGAAGCTATCTGTGCAAGTTGCAGTATCAGTTCGAATTTGTGGAGACGTGTTGATTTTCAGTTCGTATATTGCCAAGGGTTTGTAAAGCAAAATCAGATGTTGTAGAGATCATGGAACTTCCTCTTGAAACTTAGATATCCAGTATTTCCTGAGGACCAATTGTGATGCTTACAATGTATGTCCCAGCAATGGACTTCGAGTGTGCCAAAAGGAGGCTGGAAATCTCTGCAGATCTTTGAACTCAAACTATGCTTAAACCCTCATTCCCACGGAGAGCGTATCTGCTCTGATACCACTAATCTAGATCTTGGGGGTTGATACCCGGGAGGATTGGATGCTGAGAGAGGAGAGTAAGAGATAACATAATGAGCCACTTGTGCGAAATACATTGCAGTGAGATCTGGACTTTGAATAGACTAAACAAATAAACATAGAGTAAATATGTGACATGGAGGGGTGAGGCTCAAAGAGAGTTCTTTGAGCCTCACCTCTCGAACCATACTAAGAAAGATACTCAGAACAGTAACCCAATAACTCAATTGAATAAGAGAGTAGAGGATGTCAAAAATCCTTGAATGCTTTATTGAGAAGGCATAGAGCCTTTTTATAACATTATTACAATATGCCTTGGGGCAATACCATGGGTCAAAACCATGGGTTGTGAAATACCATGGATAAGAGAGGTGCAATGTGCCTTGAAACCATACCATGGAACAAAACCATGGATTGTCAATTACCATGGATGAGAGAGGGTGGCCTCTCCATTGCTTTTATAATGACTGAGAGAGGGTGGCCTCTCCATTTAATGCTTTTATGAAAAATAGATCCGAATTTAGACCATATTCCCCCTAAATTTGGATCACTGTTTTAAACTAGATAATGTATTCCTACATTTAGTTGTGTATTTCATGTAAGTATCAATTCCGCTTAAATCTTCCTTAATTTTGCATTACGAAGTCTAAATGTCGACTGAATCTATAATGTTTGTTATAGTGTAGATCTGTATTATTCAATTTCGTGACTGAAGTCCATTTCCACGGAGAAAATTTAATTGAACCTTATAGGTCTCATAACCAACTGAGCGCAGTTAGTTATATTTTATCACTTCATGTTCAGATGAAGGAATCAATAAAATGTTTAAGCATCCAGATAATCGTCTGATCTAACTAACTTACAATAAAACAAACCTTAGACCAAGCTAAGCCTTTGGAATCCGCAAGGTTAGTAGATCAACGGTTGGGATCAAAGCCGCAAGGATATCGACGACTCACAGGTGTGTGCGAAAGGTCAATTGCATAGAAATAATTTATAAGGAGTTATAATATGTTCCGGAATCCGCAACCCGCATTGCAGAAGGTCAATTGTGGAGGAATAATCTATATAGAGTTAAAAGGTGTTCCACAATCCGTAATCTACATTGCGGAAATCTAATTGTGGAAGGTTAAATTATAAAGAGTAAAATATGTTTCACAATCCGCAATCCACATTGCGGAAGGTCAAAATCAGAAGGATAAATTATAACAAGTTAAAATGCGCGTTCCGCAATCCACATTGTGTGAAGCTAATTGCGGAAGATTAAAATTTTAAAGGGCTAAAGTGTGTTACACAATCCGCAATCCGCATTGTGGAAGGTCAACTGTGGAAGGCTAATTTATAAAGAGATATATTATGTTCCATAATCTGCAATCTGCACTAACCGAAGGAACATTGCGAAAAGGCATTTGTGGAAGGAAAATATGCAGAGGGATAATAACGGAAAAATATTTGGGGAGGGAAATCCTGTTGAGTGATCATTGTAGAATGGTCACTGCAGAAGGTTAAACTGCGAAAAAGACAATAAACTTAGAGAAATAGAATTTAACAGTGAAGTGATTAGACAAACTAATGACTCAGAGTTGCATTTTGAGTTTGAGGAAAGGTTGATTAAAATTGTAATGTGAAGAATGTTCAATAAACTCTCAAAGTTCAATAATGAGCTATTACAATTAGGGACTTTAATAAATGTGTCTTAGATATATATTATAAAGAAAGAAAAAAAAAATTATGATGGATTTTTTAGGTGTGTTAGACCAATATATGTTTTTTACCATTTTTGGGGATTTTGAATATTTTTTTCAATGTAGTTGACAATTTCTTAAAGAGGTGGAACTTGAGCTAAGTTCAAGAGAATAAATCCGAAGAGTCTACTATAATATTAAGTGGAATTATCACATGACTTATTTTCATTTTATTATAACTTTTTATTAAGACTTTTGATAACCATAAAATCAATTTCGAAAGTATACTTGTCTCATTTTTTAATTTAGGAAAAGCATAAATAATATTCTACTCCAAAATTGTAATTTATAAAAGCTTATAAAAAATTCCAAGTTATAAAAGCTTATCAAGGTAAATATTTAAATTTTTTTAATGTAATTTTAAAAATATTTTATAATATCTTTCCTATTTGAAAGAGATTATGCATAATAATAAAACATTTAATTAAAAAATTCTAACTTATAAAAGCTTATCAAGGTAAATATTTAATTATTTTTAACATAATTTTCAAAATATTTTAAAATATCTTTCCTATTTGAAAGAGATTATGCATAATAATAAAACATTTGATTATTATGTTAAGATAAGTTATAAAATATTTCATAATTATATTTGTTATTTTATTAAGATTAATTACAAAATTTAAAAAGTTTTTTATATTATTAAAAATCACAAGAAAACATATCATTTTAATACAAAATACAAAATACATAAATCTTAATTTATATCAAAATGCTTATATAATATATTGTTTTAATTTTTTAATTCACTTTATATTTTATTAATCAATTAACTTTATAATTAGAAAACATATAAATTTATAAATTTAATTAATGAATAAAAAAATAAATTGGATTAAACAAATAAACCAAATATATTATTTAATTTTTTTTATATAATTTAATAGAACTATAAATTTATATTTTATATTAAAATTAATTATAAAAAAATTTCAATGACAAATTTATTAGGATTCTAAAATTTATGTTTTATGTTTTATTTATTCTTGAACACTACTTTTATTTATTCTTGAACTTAACAAATTAGATAAAAGTATTTTTTTTAATTCACACATTTTTATCTATATAATTTAATTTAAAACTATAAATTTTTTTTAATTAAATTTAATGATAATATTTTATTATATTCTAATTTAATAATATGTATAAGAATAATATGACTGTAATGTTGATAAAGACATGAATTTAGTCGGCTTCATATCAATGCACACACCAAAATATAATGGAAGCCCAAACACAAAAAAAAGCAATGCCAAGAAATACGACTTTGTACCAATTTAAACGAAATACACAGATAATTTACAATGCAGAGTCAATTATTTGTTCACTCGTCCCCATTTGACTTTGTCTTTCCGCTCAATAGATTTCAAGGTGAGGGTATTCTTCGTCCTCAAAATAGCTATGAGAAATCTTCCTCTATATGGTAGCATCCTTTTCCCTGGTCATGCATTGGTATATATAGGTGCTTTCCAACTTCAAATTCTCACTCAATAATCTTCCAAAATCATTTTTATGCTTCCTACTACCACCCTTCTTCATCAAATACCCATCTTCCCTCTTTTTCCTGTGTCTGCCATCTAGCGTTCTACAATAATCGCCAAAGCTACACATTAACTGCTCCAACTACCTGCATAATTTTGTGTGCCTCTACTATGGTAGGATCGTTAGCCTCTTTTTTCATCATCATTAACTTATATTATGACTCCTTTGATTTCCTCAGTTGACACTATCGTTGACATTTGTGTTCCATCATTCATCATGTTCGTATGGACCTTGTTTCCTATCGTCATGACCTACTCATCTTCTTTTTTATCCTTCTATCATCGACTACTGGGTTCTGTGCTTGTTTGGGGTCATCAACCATTCACTAGACAACTTCAATCACCGTACCTTAGATTGGTCTTCTTGGGTCTAGATTCTCATGCATCAACTTTCTTGGTTTGAAAAAAATTATTCTCGCAATTCTACAATTCCATGAGCTTCTTCTCTAAAATCCATGTCACTTCCTCCAAATCTTGGTTCTTCTAGTGAACCAAGTACTCCTTATTCTGGTTCCTCATCTTCTCATATTCCTTATCATTGAGTACCTTTGTGATTTCTTCCATATGTTTGACTGGTATCTACTCATGTCGTTCCACAGTTTCCTCAACCCCACTCCTCAACCCTTCTTCATACCTATATAGGTCGCAAATATTGAACATTGACGATATGCCTAGGTCCTTTGGTAGCTCCAACACATTCCATTGTCTGAAATATTCTTCAGAATCTTGCACAAACTTATCTTCTTCAAATTCAACTTAACATGTTTTCCTCGTAGGAACCTTTCCTTCCTCAGGTTTGTGTACACTAAGTCTCCTTCAACAAAACATTGCAGTATTTTCCTTTGATTTTCTCTTAACTTGTAAGCCGCATTGGCTTTATCCAGTTTTCACTTCCCCTTCCTATGCACTTCCTTCATGTGGTTGGAAAATAATTCGGTGTTTGCGATATTCTACATTCTCATCAGCAACTCTACTAAGTCTGTTACTCTATGCAGACTTCCTCTCTGCACAATCTGAAATGGACTCATTTTCATCGATTTGTTCACTAAGTAGTTGTATGGAAATTATTCCTACCTTAACACATTCTCCCACTACTTTGGATGATCAACAGTTAAA
This sequence comes from Pseudotsuga menziesii, assembly GCA_001517045.1. Classification (NCBI taxonomy): domain Eukaryota; kingdom Viridiplantae; phylum Streptophyta; class Pinopsida; order Pinales; family Pinaceae; genus Pseudotsuga; species Pseudotsuga menziesii. Next base: position 181,073 of record LPNX011133236.1, read on the forward strand.
AATTTAGCAAATTTCCTAACATCCTATTCATGAATTCAATATTCCCATCATTTTATGGATGGTATGTAGAATTCAAATGCAAACTTGTGTCAAGTTTCTTCCACAGGTTTCTCTAAAAATGACCCATTAACTTTGTAGCTCTGTCTAACATGATACTTTTTGACAACCCATGCAATCTCTCGACTTCTTTGAAAAATAATACACTCGTGGTGTCACCCGTATTTTGACATGGAATGAAGTGTGCCATTTTTTAAAACCTGACGACTACCAAAAAATACAGAGGCATTACCTTGGTGTGTCTTTATAGACAATCCAAGCACAAAATCCATGCTGATACCATACCATGGGATTTTCGACACTGGTAAAGGTGCATGCGGCTTTTGTATTTTGAATTCTACCTTTGGAATGTTGGCATGTTCGACATTGTTGGATCCATTTCTTTACATCCATCATCAATCCCGTCCAATAATATTTCTCATTGACCAATGCCTTAGTCTTTTTTATGCCAACGTGTCCTCTTAGTCCTCCAATGATGCAGGTGCATTAGTACGAGCACTTAAACCAAAGGTTTAGCAATGTGATGGATTGGTCACATGCTAAAATTGAAGCTTGAATTTTGGACATGTAGTTAGGAAATGGTTAGAAGGTTTTAAATAAAGATTTGAATTAAAAAAAAATAGTTAGGGTAGTTTCTTTGCTTCTTGGAAGTGAGGATTAGTTTTAACCTGGGGGGATTTCATTTTGGGGAGTTTTTTAGTTTTTGGGGAAAAAGAAAGGAATGAAGATCTTCTCGTAGATATTGGTGTAAATGTCCCTCTCTCCAAAATAGAGAAAAAATTCTATTAATAAATGCATCTACAAGTTGTTTAAGCCGGTGAGAATCGATGGCATTTCCAAATTTAATTTGTCTGGAAGTTTTCTGCACATTTGGAAAATTGAGACAATTATTGAATATTGTAAGTGGATTCGGTTCTATTCCTATTTAGTTCAATATTTATCAAATAAATTCAGTTGTGTAACATGAAGATGTTGTCAATTGTTGTTCTTTGTCCTTAATGGTCAATATGAAATTAACTGCATGTTAGACCTTGAGTTCCCAAACGCATTTCACTACTAGTCTTTGTTTTGGAAATTGAGAAGATCATTAATTCTTCTAATATGATATAAGCCAACAATTTAATACCTGAAAAGAGTAGACGTGTAGAACATACACTTACATCCTGCCGAATAGAGTAATGTTTAGCTTAATAAAAATTGCCTCAGAGGGAATTGAAATGGCATTTAAATGTTGCATTTAATCTGAATAGACTTAAAAAAAATCCCAAGAAAAACATTTGAGAAGGTGGCATCAAAATCTGGTAGATTATTTGTGTTTTAGGTGACCAGAGAAACATTTCCAGACTCCAACGCCGGTGAAGGATTTTCTTGTGTTATTTGGTTTTGGTTTTTCAGCCCTTCGTTGCCATCATCCAATATGCAAATCCTTAATTAGGTTCTCTCTCAGTGGTCCTTCAGGGTTACATAAATGATGTCCTTTAAACAAATATCCTTCTTGGATATTTAATAATCGAAGTATGGATTTTTGTTGGCACTTGATGGTTCCTCTGATGCCTTCAAAGCCTCGAAAAAATCTGGTTGACTAAACAGTCATTGTCCCAAACAATGCGGATCTTCGACTCAATGCATTGATAACTTTGTTGGTATTTCCCAACTTGTGCTTCAACACAAAGGTGAAGTATTTTCAAGAACTCAAACCATTTCATATGCCTCTGATTGAACTTTTTCTAAGTATTCAGATAACTTAGAGCATGGTGGTCAGTGAATAACAAAAATTCCTTGGGAATAACATAATGCCTCTATTTCTTCAACTCCTGTACAATGGAATAAAACTCACAGTCATAGACTGATTATTTATTCTTGGTGTTGTACAACTTCTCATGGAAAAAGGAAATTAGTCAGCCTTCATGTCTCAACACAACTCCAATTTCTAGTCGTCTTGCATCACAATAAACCTAAAACACTTTGTCAAAATTAGGGAGAGTTAAATATGGTATCTCAATCACCTTCTACTTTAGCCTCTCAAAATATCTACAGGCGTCCTCTGTCCACTTGAACTCACCCTTCTTCATGCATGTCGTCAATGGTGCACATCTTAGACTAAAAAATATGATGAATTTTTATAGAAACTAGTAAGTCCATAAAACATTCATACCTCAGTGTCACTCATTGGATTTGGCCACTCTAAAGTTGACTTCACCTTTTCTGGGTCCATCTTCAACCCCTTGCCTGAGATTACAAATATTAAGTATAACAACTCCTTCTACATGAAGGAACACTTCTGCAAATTCCATAGCAACGTTTCTTGACTGATCCTTTGTAGCACTTGTCTCAAATGAGCAAAGTGTTTGTCCTTCATCTTACTGATAATCAAAATGTCACTATAAGGAAAAATGCCCTCTAGTGGAGGTTATCGTGGAAACCCCAAGAAAAGAGCCCGAAAATTCGTTTCTAGCGAAGGTTTCTAGCGGAGGTGAGTGAGTAGAGGTTTTAGCATTTTTTTTATTCATTGTGTTTCATCACAAAGTGCACCAGTGTGTGTTTACACATAACATACTGATCCAACCACAAATTCTATCTCAGCGGGATAGAAAAAATATCCATAAAAAAATTAATTAAAAAACTTGTATTATTTTAAAACTCCTAGCACAGTGAGTTAATTGATATGACAAGCACCAGAGCATTTTATGTAATAAACCACCCGGTGTGTTCCATATACAATAACACACCTCTCTATGAATATATTTTTTATTGACATGTCTCGCAAAATTTTGAAAACCGATGCACTATCTATTCTGAAATGGCCCAGTGTGTTTCAAAGAAAACAATGTGCCGTTAATTTTTAGATAAAAATTAAAAAATATAATTTCATTACAAAACTTCTTAATTTTTTATTAAAAATCCCTACTCTTAAGTGTGTCTTGATTATTGGACACACTCGTGTTTTCTCTTGTCAGTTGCAATGGAACGGGGCTTATTAAAAAATATGTGGGGTAAAGCTCATTTTACTATATTCAATATGTTTTGAGCCCATTTACACCGGTGTTGCACTTCACCCACTTGGATTCCCTAACATATGTGGTCCATATGGACAAATTCTTCACTCCTATTGGTTGTTTCTTGTAGTTTGAATTTTTCCAAATTGTGGGAAAAAATTCAAATTTTCCATACATTGCTAAGATTCCTCGCCGATGTGTCATTCAATAGGTAAATTAATTCTTACTTCATAATTTTATTTAGAGGATTATTTTTTTGAATTGTGATTAAACTTCACTTATTTTGAAAAAAAATTGTGTGGTGCGCTTGAGCCTTTTGACTTGCACCACAAAGCGGTGCGCCCTAAAAAATTTACAAGGCACACCATGGATGGTGCAAGAAAAATAGCTTGAATGCACTACCATACCGTAAAAAATGATATAAAAACATTAAAATGGTAATCATCGTGTTCAATATTGGAGAGCACTACTTATCCGGTGCACTTAAATGTATCGAACGAATCAATTAACAATACCTAAAAAACAAAACAAACAAAAAATATATGGTGTTCCTAGGGCATGCCAATGCACTGGTGTTTTTGCACTGACAAGCCATAAGCACACCGTGAACATATTCTCAATAAAGAATTACATTTTTTAAACTATGATGCACTTTATTTAAGTGAATGCACCATTAATGTTGAGATTAATTAAACTCAATGCACCAACAACTGAATAGTATAAATTAGAGTGCAAAAATACATAATTTTATGGTGCTCCTTAGGCACTTCATTGCACCGGCATTGATGCTATAACATACCATAGGCGCACAATCAATAGTTTTATATTAAAATTTAAAATTTAATAAATATGGTGCACCTAGGGCATGCCAGTGGACCGATGTCGGTACACTAATGTTCCATAGGCGCATCATGAACATATTCTTAATAAATAATTACATTTGTTAAACTATAGTGTGTTTTATTTAAGTGAACTCACTGTTGACGTTGCACTTACTTGAAATAAATGCATTGATGAACTAATAGTATAAATGAGACTGCCAAAATACATAATTTTACAGTACTCCTTAGGCACATCATTGCATCAGTACCATTGCTCTAGCATACCATAGGTGCACTGTCAATAGTTTTATATTAAAATTTAAAATTTAAGAAATGCGGTGCATTTAAATCATTTAAGAGCATTGTATACGATGCAAATGTTTTTATAAAACACACAAAGGAGCAAATCTTTTCATTATCTTAGAAAATCACAATTTAAGGGTGTTGTTGTTGGACGTCGATGCACCAGTGTTTGGTGCGCTAAGGTGTTTTAAGCACATCATTAAACAAAATTTATAAAACATCTTATTGCTTCTTGTATTCAGCACATCGCTTAAATATTTTAAATATATATAATTATATTACCAATGCATGATACTTATTTTACCGCACGGGTAACATTTTTTAATATTTGAAAGCACACTGTGAGCGATGCATTAATATTAATTAGGCGCACCGAAGGGTTTTTTTGCAAAAAAAGTATTTATTTTATTTTATTTTAGTAGATATAATATTGATATATTGCTTTTACATTTATATTTATGAGACTAATTGATGTAATATGTCAAATTGAGACATCAATGCTGCAAGTCTAGGAAGCAACAACAAGCACATGTTGATCAATATAACTTCACGAGAGAGTGGGAGGCCAGGGAGAGGGATAGATTTTATTCCCTTTCTCAATTCATACTCAAACTAGACTCCTCTTAAGAAGTGTTGGCCTCCTCATGTTTTGTGAGGAGGAAACACCTCTCAAGGGGAATAGTACCATTACTCTCCTAGTTGATTGCACACTGGTATCATCATAGGCATGCTTTCGAGTTGGTCCAAATGACTAGTACCAACCAACTAAGGAGGAAATTTATTTTATCGCTAGTCTCTCTAGGAGAGGTGAGGAATTTTTTGAGCTCCCTGAGGTCCCAACAGGTGCTATAGAAATGAATTAGGTAGTATACTTTTAGAGATATGTTTATCCCATAAAATCGACCCTACTCATTTTCAGATGCATGGTGGGAATCTCTCCATTTATTCTTTTGGTGGAGAGGATGTGAGGAGCCTCTGTTATTTGGTGGTGACCATCACACATCAGAACACTAATGGGAAGCAGATTAGCTACCCTTGATCATATTATGTTTATTATTTATTGTAGATACCTATATGCATTAGGTCGTATACTATTTATTTATGACATTTTTTTTGGTTCTTAGCTGATGTCATGTGTGTATTGATGGGAGGGGAAAATTCCCTTTTGGTTAAAAGTTATTTTTTATTTTCAGTGACACCTCCTAGGTTGATGACAGATGTGTGCATGCACATGTGGAGGGAGATGATTCCCAAGAAGGGGCATCTATACTTTCCAGCGAGGATTACCCCGTGCATGTTGCAGATGCTAGGTAGCTTAGAGGTAAGATTATATATTCTTCCATTTCGATACATGATATTGGATTTGAGACTGTTTCAGAACATATTATTTACCTAGGATGAGCCACCAACTGATAAATGTAAATTTAGCATTATCTTTTAATTAATCTAGTTGCATTTTATTCTCTTTATACTTAATGCAAATGAAATATATTTTAAATTTTTAAATTAAATTCATGTTTAATGAAACTTTCTAATTATTATTGTAATCTATTATATATTTTACATATATCAATACTTTTGATGATGATGTCAAACCTCTTCCAACTCTCGATGAGAAGGAGATGGAGATTAAGGTAGATTAGCATGAGGTCACCCAGTTAGGTGCTAGACATGGGAAACATAGGCCATAGGACATGTTTTGACATGATGTCACCGACCGAATATGTAAGCATACGTTAAATTAAACATTACGTTACGTATGCACCTGATCATGAATGTTTATCATGAATGTACCTCCATAATCATGAATGTTAGATTAATATGTAACGTAATGTTTATGATGGTACACTCATGATTCATGGGAAACATTCACCGAATATGTAATCATGAATGTTAGAATAATATGTAACGTAATGTTTATGATGGTGCATTCATGATTCATGGGAAACATTCATCGAATATGGGAAGCATATGTTAGATTAATATGTAACGTAATGTTTATGATGGTACATTCATGATTATTTTTATTATTTTTATGTTAATGATGGTATGATGGTGTTTATTTTTATGTTTGTTAGATGGTGACAATGACGATGATGATTAACATCTTCTAAGACTAACATTTGGCTGTTGGACCTTAAGAAAGGTAATTTTAGGTTTAGTTTAAAATTTGTTCCTATCTTCAAAAACATTTCCAAGAAGCTTTCGAATATCACTATAGTTTTGGAAAGTTAAAAGGTTATGAAGGTTTGTATAGTAGAAAATACTATAAAACTCATATCTAATGTTGGTGTGAGTAAGACACTCTAAGAGAAAGTGATTTTCATCCTCGATGCTCATAGACTCACACAGATGGAAAACCCTTTCTGCCCATGGATTTTTAGGAATATACCAACACCTTGTTTTGATATGGAGTTCATGAGAGTTCGTTCTAATACATGCTATATTAATTTTCTTCTATGAGCTAGTTACTACTGAGAGATACTGATGATATTCCATGTTAGGATTAATGCCCTCCTTATAGTATCTTGATTTTCTCTTAACCACTAAATTTTTCTTACACCATGATTTCTATTTAAACTTAGAAGTAATGATATTTTGGACATTATCAATGTTTTGCAAAATGTCGTTTTCAACAATTCCCCAATGGTTTAACGAAACCATGGTATCTTTACACCAACACCGCTTGAGGCATAGTTGGTTTTGACTTGAGTTTAAGGAAACTTTAGGAAGTCTCTCGGTTCCCATGTTATTTATCTTATGCTTGCACATCAAGTACCTAGTCATAGTCATGATCTCGATGGGAGAAAGACCCACTTATATGAGGAGAATAGGATAAGGAGTGTTTCTTTTAATTTTAAGGTTATAAGTTATAAACCGCTTCTAGAATTGCTCAATATTCCTCCAAGATTCTCTAGAAATGTTTCATCTCCATACTTCACAACCATACAAGATAACAGGGATGACAAGAGTTTTAAAGAGGAACTTCTTTTTATCCCACTTGACCATATTGGCTTATTTACAATTATTTTTATCCCAAGAATTGTGGGATCGTAATACAAAAGAAAAAATACAAATTTTCAAGCCATATGAGGAGTATCAATACTATTTGGGAGTTGAATAATGGGGAATGAATGAAAGTTTACATTTTTATGGACTTATCATGCTTGGGGGTTCAATAATTTCAGAACATTTAAATAAGAGGAGGATTTACAAAAAATAAGAATATTGATTAAATAAGGGACTGACAAACTTTAATAGGGGTACGAAGGCAGGGGAAACATCTCATGAAAATAAGATTACTCAATTATGATTGATACTACAAATAATTAAAGGGAAAAAATCTAGGTTCAAATATGGAGATATATCTTCTGGCCAAAGATATCAAACTTCTTATGGCTAGTAACAAGAGGGAAAACTCAACATGGGGAAAAATAGCTAGGAGAGGATTTGAGGGTCTCTCGGGATGTTATTTGTAGTGTAAGGAAGTATAAGAAACATTGGACCACCTCCTTAATCAACGTCCCTTTACCGACTCTTTATGGGATGAAGGAGCACACTCTTTCCAACAAAAAAAACATACGTAGGGACAACATCAAGGATATTGTAGAGCATTGGAGACACCATGTGTTTCAAAACATTATTCTTAATCAATATTGGAAACTATTATAGGGATTTCTCATATGGAAAACTTGGAAGGATTGCAATTATATAATATTTAAATAAATATCTCTACAAAGAGATCAAATATGGGGAAGAATAAAAATGGACATTCTATAAACTCTTCAATATGCTCAATGGTCAAAGGAGGACTGGAAATTTATAGAGAAAGAGAATTATATGATGAAACATGGGCACTGGAATCACTTTTTCCAGAATTATAACCAATTTATAAAATACCACCTATTATTTAATGTCCAAACACTTAGACTCACCCCCTAATAGGCTTCAAAAAATTGAACTTTGACAGTGACTTCAGAGGAAATCCTAGACCCAAAAAATTCAAGGGTGACTTTGAATATGAGAATGGAGATATCATTCAAGTATAGATAGGTTATATTGGATGATAAAGTAATGATGCAAGTGAATGGCATGCACCTTCCATTGGCATCCAAATAACCATCAAACAACATTATGCACAAAATTATTGGTGGAAGGGAATTCAAATATTTCATTTCAAGGATGGTTCCTAGGGTAAATCAGATTTCATATAAGCTCTATTATTTTTCAACACAGGGCTCTAGGCCATTACAACAATATTCCCATCAATAGCTAAACATTTTACTTATAATATTTGACACTGGTTGGGGATCGTAGCAATCATTCCTCCCATCCACCCGACCAAGACCTAGTTGACATGACTGACCTTATATTGTTGCATTATTGTATTTATATATTTGGATAAATTCAACCTTGTACATGTAGGCTTAAAACCCTCTAATTGGGAAACCACCCTACTTTTGATTTACCTATTTTTATTTTTATTTCTCATTCAATTGATTTATTCATTTTATCCAAATAAAGTGAATTTCCTAAGGGCACATATCAAGTGTTGCACTCCCTTTTGTGCTTGGGTTCTTCACTCTCTCCAGTGCTCTTGTTCTTGGGTTTTGTTCTCTCTTTAGGGTTGTTCTCCTCTTGTGTGATATATTTTCAAGTGGTGTTATTTCTCACTTTATTGTAGAGAGTTTATGTTGGTTCTTCGATTCTCTCTATGTATGTTATGAAATTTCATTAGGGCCAGAGTGAATCTCAGTTACCTAAGCTAGTTTCTACCTCTTGAGATAGTTTCTTTTTTATGATGATTGGTTAATATTGAAAAAGGACAATAATCATGACAATTATTTTGAAATACTTCAAGGATGAATCCTAAACTTGGTCAATGCTCATCCATTTTATAATCTTATTAAAAATTTTAAGTTAGGTGTTCTTTTCTTGATCCTTTCTTGGTGCCCTTATAGCCTAAAGTGGATGAATGAGATGAGTAGTGTCATTAACCTTGGATATTTTAAGTAGCAAGAGGTTTGGATCACATAATTGTTTTATATGAGTAAAATTTATTTCCAAAAAATAGTTTTTACTAGCATAATTCTTATATATTCAAATTACAATGTCAAGTTATATAAGTTTAATTACAATATGTTTATAAAATTAAAATAAAATGAACTATATGTACTAGAAAACTAAATGGTTTCAGCTATAAAAGAAGCAAAACAAAAGAATTTTATTTTATCAAATTCTCATCAAAGTGCATCAACTATAATACATAAAAACACTCCACTTCCTCTTGGTATGTGCAAGTTCATGTGCAATAATTGTTGATGAATCCAAGAGAGTCCATACTTTGAAAAATGGCCTTATTAAACTTATTTTGACAAAGGAAGGAGAGAACATGATAGTACAATCTCAATTGCAATGTGTTTTTTTAATGAGTTGCCTCTACAAAGGGCATATTATATTTAAATTTGGCCTTTTAACTCAAGTACTTTGGAATGAAATGTCACAATTTCAATTGCATCATTAATGCAACATGTTAACCTTGAAAAAATTGATATGTTCTATTAAATGTGTCCTAGCATTAACCTCTAGAAATGATTCTAGGTTCCACCTTTTGTTTGTTTCCTATGTTTATCAGTTAATGAACTTGAGATGCATAATCCTAGCACATGCTACTATTGAGGTGTGTGTGTCATTGTTAGTAGGTTGTTTTATTCCACCCTGGATTTTTAGAGTACATGGTCAACAAAAAAACATGGTTAAATGAGTTTCTTGTTATCTTTTAATTGAAAACTAATCTCCTTAATAAAAACATTTTAATTGAAAGTTAAAATTTCACAATTTCAATTACATCATTTAGGAAACATGTTAACCTTTTAAAATTTTGTATGTTGCATTGCATGTGACCTGACATTAACCTTTAGAGAGGATTATAGGTTCTATGTTTTATTTTTTTCTTAAGCTTATCACTTAACGTACTTCATATGTACCGCAAGCCAGATATACCAGAAACTTGTGACTCAGCAAGGGCCGAGACGTCCCGGTGGGCCAAGTCTCACTGGGATTTGATCCTGGTGGGCTGGGTGAAAACCACCTTCCCCCACCGTACTGGATCCCAGTCATTGACTAATAAAACTTCATTGTTACAAGGTTATCTTTGTGTGACGGGAAAGACCGTTATCACAAAAGTTGAGGGGCATAAGCGGAAGAGTGGCATCCTCACCTGAAGAGTTGGGCGACTTGATATTTTTCCAACATTGGCGGAGGCGTATCATATATATTGGCCCTATATTGGAGTTACCTCATTGATTAAGCCTCGGAGGTAGTGCCAACACCGACAACAGGGAGAAACCAACCTAGTCCTCTCTATCCAGGTAGGGTTGGCGAAGACTTATCCTTTCAACACTTTGGTTTGGTAAATAACCAATCACAATAGTTATTCTCTCTTCCAGCCAGCCATGGAAGAGGAACCAGTGCTCTCTTTGCTGGCTGGAACGGGGCCAGGATCCTAGCTTTAAACATGTTTCCCTATCAACTGGAGTGGGACGGGACAATTCAATCAAGGGGAAAGGATCTATCCTTAGTATCTGGTTCCATACATTATCCCCAAGGCACACTAGAGGTATGTATTATCTCTTTTTTTCATGTTTAAACCCAGATTGTTCCTTTTTCCTTTTTAAACTTTTCTGAAAACATATATTTTTTATTGTTTTTGCATAATGTAGAAATTGGTTCTAATTCTTGTGCAGATGTGGCCAGATTTTATTTTGTTTTATTGTTTTGCATATTGCATAATGTAGAGGCTGGCTATAGTTTTTTTGCAGATGTAGCTGGATTTTATTCAGAAGGCCAAGGATCGATGCTTGGACGTCATTTAGAGTTATATATTTTGGAACATGCATGAACCCGTTCAAACAATATGAGGTGATTCTATGTTTTTTTCTTCTTTTGATAAGGAAAAATAGTTTCCAAATTGATGCCAAATAAATGGGTATTTAAATGAGATATTGTTGTTCGAAAATTCTCTTTCAACAACTTAAAACCTTCCCACATCCAATTGGTTTGAAGACCATTGGTATTCCTGCTTACAATATTCGATCTTCCAATTGTTTTGAAGACCATTTAACCTGACAAACTAAGTTGTAGTTCACCTACTCAAAAAAAAACTTTTTAGGTTTAGTCTGCTTTGCATTCTCAATTTTCCATATGATTATAATTTTTGTTTAAATTATATATTATTGTAATTATATAAAAAATAACTTGAAAAGACATTCCCCAGATTTGCACATCATTATAGAGACCTTCCCTTTAGGTGCTTAGGTATCTGCTTAACCAACTTGCCACAAGCCTAGTTTTTCTAAACAATATTTACATATCATTTGGGTGGTTCAGATCACATATAGAATGAAATCCTTCATATCTAATGAGAAAATCAGTGGTTCATCCATATTCAATACAGTAAATAAATATTCGTGCATGTTATTATTTTCAAAACAAGATAAGTAAAATATAATTTCTATATTTTTTTTAAACTCTGTGACCAACCATACTAAATTGTATTAAGAGCTGCTCCCATGTCCATGGGCCATGGGGTGACATAGGTTTTCAATCCTTCATTATTCAATATTAGTTGATATAGTAAATATATATCCATGCATGTTATTTTTCTCGAAACAAGATTGGTAAAAATAATTTTTTGTCTTTTTTTTTCTATTTTTTTTTCTCTTTGGCCACCCATACCAACTGCTCCAATCTCCATGTTTAGAGGCATTGGGGTAACATAAGTTTTCAAGAACTCATTATTCAATATGAATTTGTTGTAACATTTAAAATTATTGTAAAATACGAAACACTTTCTATGGTACCATCCTCAATAAGAAACAAATTGTCTGAGATTTGAGAAATATCACCATTAATCAAACAGAAATTCATGCACTGTATGTAGGATTAGTACCTTCTACTCTCTGCAAATAGAGTTTGTGGTTTTTGGATACCCATCATTAATCATCAATGTAGTTAAGAAAAGTAAGTTATCTTAGATCTTCTCGATAGTGTTTTACATGTTTTTACCATGTTTCTCACATTGAAGATGTTTTTGGAAATAATAAATTAACTAGCTTAGACAGGCTGAAATAAAAATTCATTCCTACTTCAAAGGCATCAAAAGAATCAATGGTCTTTAAGAATGCCATTCAGAAAGACATGCATTCTTGAAAAGAATGAAAAAACTGAAATGTTTATTTACATACTCCCAATGAGAAAAAAAAATACTCCAGATGAATTTACTTTTGTGGTTGTCCTCTAAACCCGCCAATGATGTCATTCAAAAATTTTCAGAATCATGTTGTGATAAAAAATACTCGATAACGAATTGCAAAGAGTACAAATAGCAATGGAACGATTAGACTTGCCCAAGCTAAACTAAGAAAATATTGCTTCCTTTTAAATGCGGACTTTGGAAAAACAGGCGTTCCTTTTGATTTGAACAGACTTATAGAAACATAGTTCTGAAGCGATACTTGTATCCTGTATCTTTTACGTTGAACATAGACTTTCTGGAAACATAGTTCTGAAGTGATGCTTGACAGTTTTCTGCTGCCGAACATGGGTATCAACCAATTTCCTGTAATTCTCCATTTCAGTGTGTCATTCCATGTGATGTGACCATTCCCCAGGTCATCTATGTTCAATCCAGAAGAGACACGGAAGCTAACTCTGTCAAGATCAAACTGATAATCATTTGTGGCAGAAACCAATACATTGTATGATGAAGTGAACAAACATTATGATATGTCTACTTTGGAAAAGAAATATGTGGATCAGGTGGCCTTGTCATTATGTCAATGAGCATGTATGTTTCTAAATGCATGCCCAAAATCTTGGAAATCCCTGCCCTACTTTCCAATTTCAAATTCTTCCTACTATATTTTAGGAATGTAAATACATGGATAAATACACAGTTCTAACAACCAATTCCTTCAATTATTTTCAATATTCAGAATAAGATAAATCAACATCACTGTCAAAGGAAACTAATTAAAAAACATCAATATTTTATCATTAGCAAACATCAATATTTGATCATTGAAAAACATACCTCCTATGATAAATCGAAACCATATTATCCTGAGTGATTCGTTTTATGATCTCAACTTTCATCACCAGATTGGCTTAATGATAATGAAACAGTTGAAGTTGTTCAGGTGCATCAAAATTCCATACATAAAGCCTCAAATATAAAAACCGAGAAAACAAAAAAACAGATTTAGGTGGTTTCGACATATCAGAGTAAACTCACCAAGAGAAATTTTAATATCATAATCATTAGAATTACAACCATGGGGACGGTCTTCTGCATTGAAGCTAGCATAATGCAGTAGGATAATACTACCCCATTAAAAAATTATTTGAAGGATTATGAATCTCGAGCTAGATTTTGCACAGAAAACACAATCCAATTTACAAATGATTCACTAAAAATATAATATTGTGATTGTATTGCTCTTTTATGTAAGCAAGTAATTGGATTTTTGTTAAATTTGGAAGTCACATGAAAATGAATGTATGTAACCCATCGTAGATTTCAAGTCAATAATTGGATCTTTCCAACTTTTTGTTTTTTATCCAAAGAATCTAACGCTGCATCATTTTCAATATTTGAAAACTTTGTCAATCTATTTAATTTGCTGACAAAATGTTTCATTTTAGTGGTTATACGTTCTGTAAATGTTGATTAAACTATTTATACCCTTGCAAGGCTACCCTTTGATTAAATATTTCCTTTCCAACATCTGGTTCATTAATCATATCATTTAATTTAATTTACTTCATCAGATGGAGATTGGGGAGGATCGACATCAAATTTTGGCCCGCATTTGATGGGGGTTTAACTCACGGATTTGCTAAACGTACTGATTTTGAATTTATTTTCATGTGATATAAAATGAAGTTACAAGTATTTTCTACAAATGAGTTTGCCAGTTTTTTTATTTTCATTCACACAACAACATTGTGATTATCTCATTACTTGTTCCATCAAAATAACATAACCTATTTATATGAAATAGATTATAACCACAACTCACATGGCTCACATTGAAATTGAAAGTCCTGTTCAAATAGCATCCATTGTATCAATTCATTGGAGGAAAGTGGAATAATTTTCTTCCATTCCACATCCTTTTCCATTAGCTCCTCGTAGTACTTCTCCTTTCTCTCTATTGAACAACTTAAAATTTGCTTGGTTTATAACTCTTATATATATATATATATATATATATTTTATAACTTGTGTGCTTGTAATCGCAGTTGGGGACATGGGAAAATGATTATGATTTGAGGATTGGAAGATGGCCTCATTTATTGGAAATACTTCTATATTATCGATAAGGTATTTGTTGCATCGTGATAAAAGCAAATTTTCATAATTTATTATTATTATTATTATCATCATCATTATTATTATTATTTTCAAGAAAAGCCATGTCGAGAACCAAAGGAATGCTTCTCCACATTCGTGGATGACATTCCCAACAAACTCCTCAACATATATTAGTTCACCTAACCCAAGGGAATTCACACTAGGAACCCACTAGCACAGGAATTAATAAATGCCCAATAACGTTTGCCGCAACTATTTGATCTAACCCTATGGGCTAATAAATTATTATTATTATGAGTATATTTTTTTAATTGTTTTCTCAAACTTTTTTGTTTTCAAAATGGAATTTAAGTATGGTCTATAGGATTTCTAGTAACAAGGTTGTGGGAATTCTTCACATTTTACCTTGTGAAGTATATTATACTGCACCTTAAGGGATATCAAATCACCACTTAAGCTAGTTTACTTGTTGTCTCTACTATATTCAAAATCGCATAAGTGAGGCCACATATGGTATGTTTATGTTGCAAGTCTTAAGTTAGTTAAAACATAATCCAAGCACATTTTAAAATTGGGCAATGAGGTTATTCTTGGATTATTGTTTATTGCACTACAACCAATAATATTGTGCAAGTAAATTTAGGTTTTACAATGTTTAACAATCATTCTCCAATCTATTTGAAAAAATCACAGAAGATAAAGTGAAAATAAGAGAATATTTCTGCAATGACATGTTAAAACATTAAAAAGAGCCAATAAATACTCAAAAATAAATTCAAAATAGTTATTGAAGAGAGTGATTTTGTGTTAATTGGAACATTCTCTTTGATTTATTGTAGTTTCTTTTTTTCATTCTTTCTTTTGTCTACCATGTTTCCTCTATTCTTTTATATCGATGCTACCTCCCCATTAAATTGAAATTGATTGTTAGATTTTTATCATTTAAGCAATATGATCTTAGGATCTTATCTGAGAGAATAACATGCACAACAATAATCACAAGAGATAAGAGACACAAATAATTTTCCTCGGGGAAACCATAAAGAAGAAAACCCAGAAACTTCCTCAGAGATAGAATGAGCACCAATAGAAAAAGTAAGACCTAAAAACATAAAGATGATCTCCGATAGCTGATCTCTCTCACTTGTGGCAACACTTCCTCTCTCACTCATGCACCCTAGTTGAGTGAGTGTGTGTATCAAATAGAGAGGCTCACTCTCTATTTATACTAGTTTCTAACTTGACAATAACTTACCATGGCTGACTTCTCTAGGAGAGTCTAATAACCCTAGTGCCCCTCAACTGTGGGGACTTTGCCCCCCCTATCAACAAGGAGGGTTAACCTCAACTCAATTGTGGGGACTATTTCCCTGACTTACATGAAGGTTTAACCTCAATGACTTTACATGACTTTATTATATTAATGACTCTCCCGATAGGACCATTGATGTACAATGAAATACAAATTATTCTCCCGATAGGAACATCGAGATACAATATAAGATATACAAGTGAATACATTTCGAAGTTACAAATATATCAACACTCCCTCTTAACTAGGAAGGTATTCTTGTGACACAATTCATCAGCACAAGTCTTCTTCTCTCAATCATCATCAAAGTTGGATCATCACTAGATCATCATCAAAGTTGGATCATCATCGAAACTGGATAATCACCAGATCATCATCAAAGTTGGATCATCGTTGCTTTCGCTATCTAGAAAAAATGGTGTTATCTCTCAATTCTACTCGTCATAGGAAGTTCTGCAGAGCCATCCCTTTTTCATGTTGGTTGTAGGCCTAGCATCCATGTAGGTCTTCATTTTCTTCAACACTTATATCTTACCATGGGAGGAACACATCCAACATCCATGTCAGAAAGGTCCTCCCAGCACTTACATCTGACCATGGGAGGAACACATCCAACATCCATGTCAGAAAGGTATGCCCAACACTCACATCCATCGACATGGTAGGACACACCATCTACAATCTGAGGAAATGCCCAGCACTTACATCCACTGGATTATAGTACACACCATCTATCATCTAAGGAAAGGCCCAACACTTACATATACTGGCATGATAGGACACACCATCTATCATCTAGAGAAAGGCCCAGCACTTACATCTACTGGCATAGCAGGACACACCATCTACTATCCAGAGAAAGGATGAACACTTACATATGACCCAGTCAAAAAGGCCCAGCACTTACATTTGACCCAGTCAGAAAGGCCCAACACTTACATCCTCTGGCATAGTAGGACACACCATCTACTATCCAAGGAAAGGATCATCACTTACATCCAATGGCATGGTAGGACACACCATCTACCATCTAAGGAAAGGCTCAACACTTAAATCCACTCGAATGGTAGGACACACCATCTACCATCCAGAGAAAGGATCTGCACTTACATCCACCATCATGACAGGACACACCATCTATCATCTCGGGAAAGGCTCTACACTTATATCTGACCATGGGAGGACCTACCTACCACCATGTCAGAAGGGCTCCACACTTACATCTGACCATGGGAGGACACGCCTACCACCATGTTAGAAGGGCTCTACACTTACATCTGACCATGGGAGGACCCACCTACCACCATGTCAGAAGGGCTCTACTCTTACATATGACCATGGGAGGACCCACCTACCACCATGTTAGAAGGGCACATGGAATCATCACTTCCCCTTGGAATTCAACTCGATCTGGAGAACACCAAGCTTCTCCCTGAAGTACTCGAACTTCACTCTAGCCATTTCTAGCATAGAATCATATCAGGGTTGATTACGTTGAAGGATAACCTGCAAGGTTTTCCAGGACCGATTACATCCGAGGACAACCTACATGACCATTTACATCTAAGCCACCTTTGAGCTTCTCTAGGATTTTACGCTCAAACAACCTGTCTCACCGGGTATTCTAGAAATCCCTCTTTCAAGAGATATTGATCTAGATCACAAATTGGATCTTCATTGCTCTTCTTCTTTAGCTATACTCAATGCCACATAGGACCGCTTCCTTCTAAACCAAGATATCACACCCAATCCCATACTAAAGTAGCACCTTGAAGTGCTCTTCTTCTCATTGGTGCTACCAATCCGAATCACGATAACCATGCAGGTTATTCTTCTTGAGAACACACTCAACTGTACCCTTCAGGTACCTTACTACATTCTTTGCAACCAAGTGAGCATGTCTCAATGTGTTCACAGTAAAGAAAATATCTGGTTTCATATTCCTTAGGTACAACAAGGAACAAATCATCCGATGATACATTGTGGAATCAACTGTCTCTGATGAAGCATCACTCAATAGCTTCATATTCGATGCCATATGTGTGTCCATGGCCTTGTAGTCCATCATCCTGAACCTATTCAGGATCTATACTGCATACTTCCCTTTTCCCAGGGAGATTCCATCCGCATTCTTCCACACCTCCATGCCTAGAAAGTAATTCCCATACCCAAGTATTTCATCTTGAACTCGACAGCAAGTCTCCTTATTTCAACTTTAATGAGTTCCTCTTTCCCTGTCAGGAACAAGTCATTGACATATAACAGGAGCATCACTAGTCTTCCACCTTCAACCTTGAAGTAAAGGTTGGAATCCATTTTACTCTCATTAAATCCTAGAGCCATCAATAAGTTGTCCATCCTATTGTACCATGTCGAACCTCAAGATCTTCTGCAGTCACTCTCTCTGAAGCAGAGCATCATTCTCCCTATGCCTTTCATAGTCTATGTATTGAAACATTTTGTACTGGAGTGACAAGTAGCTCCCTATGCTAATAATATTCTATGTATCCATCTAGGGTCACTGGATACGAAGATCCTCTATCTTGAACCTTTTCAAAAGTTCTTCTTGCACCCATCTGTGAGCTTGTCATCCTCTATAGGCTTTCATCTTAAGCCTTGTAGAAAAGGTTAAAATCTTCATAACTCTGGGTGATCTTCAAGCTCCTCATGTATGTGTCATCCCATGGGTGTCTTCTTAGCTTGTACATGACCTTCTTTAATTTACACACATGAGTCTACCTGTCATGTATCTTAAATTTGAGTGGCTACAAATGTCTCTTCGTATTCTATGCCTTCTTTCTGTGAGAAGCCTTGAGCTATGAATCTTTCCTTGTATCCCACGATGTTTCCATCTACCACATGCTAGAACTTGCAGATACCGTATCCTAGACATCATTCTTCTTGAACTGGAAATTATCCTTCCCTTTCTTATTGGTTACTTCTTCATAGCTAGAAGGTTCTACATCAATGATATCGCTCAACAGTGTCACATAACTAGAGTGTGTCTGAGGCCTCTTGAATTATTTTCATACTATTCTTCATTTTGGATTATTTCTTGATATATCGTCACTTGTTCTTTGGAACAAGTCTCATCCTTCTTTTCTTGTAGGAGATTGTACACAATCTTTCCCACAATTCAAATTCATTAGTTGTATGGTTAGAAACATTTCATAAGGCATATTCAGGATGGTAAATTCTTATGCATAAAGATATAATCATGCAACTATTTTATCCAATACAACATTCATCCATATCTCATGGAAACTTTCTAGATGCCTTCCATCTCTACCAAGACATCATTGAGATTGTGCACTAATCCAATATGTTAGCAAAGAGGTTTCATTCTAGATAAGTAGCAATGGAGAGCTGTATAGCACCATGGGATACTTACCCATCACATGCATAATAGTAGTATACTGTCATTAATGCAAACATTCTATCATGCATAACACATCAACTGAATATAAACAAAGGCATAACAAAATAATATCATGAAATGACAATTGAATAATTATATTTTATTTGTTTCATGGGTAGAATCCTTCTTGATCCTTTTACTTCATCATCTTCTTCATTCACTATATCATCATTTCTTATCCAAATGCTAAGATGGATAAGGGTTCTTCAAGAATTGAGTCCTTCATATTCCTCATCTCTTAAGGGATCTTCTTTGAATCGTGAGAGCTAGATCTTCAATTGCTCCCATCTTCTTTTCTCTTATTATGAGTCAAACTTCTTCTTGTGTGCACTCTTCCTAGAGTCTACCGAAGGTAATCACTTCCTTCTAGCACACATTCCTGGAATGAATGAATCCCATGATCCTGGGAGGCCATTTAAGGTGGTTATCACAACTTCTGCATTCTCTACTTCTTCATCCATTGCTTCAAAATGTTCTTTGATTTGAGAGACCCTTATAAAGTATGATTGTATGGTCTCTGCATTATGGATCTTTACATTCTTCAACTGGTTTCTCAAAGTCATATTTTGATTTATGTTCTTCCCTTCAAATAGCTTGGTTAAGGAATCAAACATCTCTTTAGGTTTCTTTAGGGAATACACTTGTGGTATACAGTGATCCTTGATTGAATCAATGATTGTCTTCTTGGCCTTGACCAAGTTCTTCTTGTGTAAGGCTTTAGCTTCATCTCCCTCTGGAACTAGAACCTCTCTACTTATGTAGGTGTCCAATTCATTTGCTCTAAGAAATAGTGAGATCCTATACTTCCATGCTTGGAAGTTGTCAGCCTCACCAATCCTATCATCAATATGGTGTGATTAGTCATTTTGAAATGAGAAACTCAAATGTAAATAGCAAAAGATTAGATCTTACCGATTTGAGGTATTCGTCCTAGTTCTGGATCTGGTTGATCTAGGGTTTGTCTGAGAAACCCTAATTTTCAAAACTTGGAATATCAAACTTATGATTGGATATAAATATAGGCCTCTTGAAGTTCATATGTCCAATGTACTCCTTTTCTGAAAATATTGGAGGGAATCTCCCGGAGCAAGAATCCCTAGTTTTCCAATTTCCTCTACAGAAATGCATGATATTGTTTCTGCAGTATCTCCGAAAATACTATTTCTATATGTCTAAAATTTTATAATGAGGTAGCCTCTTCTATCCTATTTCCAAAACCATAGGTTTGACCATAATTGGTTTCACCATTTGGGACTTATGAGAGTTTAACCAAGGTGACTTCTTTCAAGACTTCTCAGCATAGAGAACTTGTATGGACTCCCACATGTCACTATTTCAACTTCGGGGCATGAAACTTTTACCACACAAATTACAGTTTGTTCCCTCTCTAGAAAATCTTGTGAAATTTCATTTGGATCTTCATAGCTCTAGATATAGCAATTCTCCCTAGGTGTCTTGTTTAGGGATGAATCCTGGAAGAGGATGGAACCATGATTTGGAGGAATCATATCTCCTATAATATAGTGAATATGAGGCTGAAATTTTTACACAAGGTACATAAGAAATTTATCTTCGTCCTTTGAAAAGTTCGGCTCCTGATCCTTTTCAAGCTCAAGATATAGTGAATGTACCAAAACTAACTATTTTAGTTTTTAGGGGTTTTTCAGGCCTAGGGTCAAACTAGGGTTTGACTTTCCTGGACTTTTACTCAACCAAAAACTTCGACCTTGGTCTCTAAACTTCAATTTTGATGAGGATAGCAATCCTATGCTGGGCTCACTCAAAAATTCTTCTTTTTTGAAAATCCCTCATTTCCGCAGCAGTAACTAAAAATTCCCAAAACCAACTTCTGTTTCGACAGAAATATGCGTCCTTCAATGGAGAGTTATCCTAGCCTCCTTTTGCTAATGGGTTATGGAGAGAGACCCAAAAATTAAGAAACCCTAGATTCTGCAGTTGCACAGTGTCTTGTTCTTAGGTTAGCTCTGATACTATGTTGAATTTTTATCATTTAAGAAATATGATCTTAGGATCTTATCTGAGAGAATAACATGCACAGCAATAATCACAAGAGATAAGAGACACAAAGAATTTTCCTCAAGGAAATTATAAAGGAGAAAACCCTAAAAATTCCTCAGAGATAGAATGAGCACCAACAGAAAAATTAAAACCCGAAAACATAAAGATGATCACCGAAAACTGATCTCTCTCACTTGTGTCAGCACTTCCTCTCTCACTCATGCGCCCCAGTTGAATGAGTGTGTGTATCAAATAGAGAGGCTCTCTCTCTATTTATACTAGTTTTCGACTTGACAATAACTTAACAGGGACGACTTCTCTAGGAGAGTATAATTACCCTAGTTCCCCTCAACTATGGATATTCCCCCCCGATCAACAAGGAGGGTTAACCTCAATGACTTTACATGAATTTATTGTATTAATGACTCTCCCGATAGGAACATCGGGGTACAATGAAATACAAATGATTCTCTCGATAGGAACATCAAGGTACAATATAAGATATACAAATGAATACATTCCAAAGTTACAAATATATAAACATGGATTGTTGATAAGTAAATTGTTTCTTTTAATGTATTTTATGTTCTAGTTTAGTTCTCAAAGTTGTAGCTTTAATGGCCTTTAATATTTCACCAAAAAATCACATGGAATCAATTACGCAGGGCAAAGGCTATGTGAAAGGTTGATTCATGGCTTGAAAAAGTATCTAGATCTAGGTTCATGTGGAGGTGTTCGCATATGGTGGTGTGGGGAACAATTTAATGGAGCCTTATCTCCATGTCCCACATTTCACATACTAAAGAAAAGTATAACCCATAAGGCACAAGTCTAATGGCTATGCATCGATGCACATAACCAAAAGATGCACTGCCTTTGCACTCCACCACAATGTACAAGTCAACATAGAATGAACTTCACTGCATTAATAAATGTCAATGTTTATATTTGAATTGCATTATAGTAATAAATTTCAAAACAAAGCATTGTATATGGAGAAGCTTGCATTGGTACTCTTATATATACCCCCTTATCTCCCATGACAATATGGATGTTTTGTAGTGATTGGTATCTCATGTGATCTTTTAAAAAAAAAGTTTGGGAAAGATATTTGCATCTATGATGTTTCTATACAAGAGAATGGATCTCCCACAAAGGAATTAAATTTGAGTCATGGGCTCTAGCAAACACACCACAATAAATGCTTCATCTCATGGTACCTTTAAAAACATGGGCATTGAAATTGAATTGTATTGTTGCACATATTGTGAGTTATGGATTAGTAAACATTGTTCATTCAATGTTTCCTTACCCCACCCAGTTAAAATCTGATTTAACAAGCAACTTTCCAAGATTCATCCACTTGTTAGTTTTTTAATGTAAACTTACGACTAATTTTCCAAGGCCTCTATAGCATAGAGATAATTGTTAGCAACATATAACATATGTGTTTCTTGAGTAACAACATATCCATGCCCCAAATGTTTCATGGTTTTAATAATTTCCTAGGTTCTCTTATCACAATCATGGAGGTAGTATCAAATATTTAGGTATATGTGAACTTGATGATGATGTAGCACCAAGGGGAATGAGGCCTTTGTGATTTATTTTCAATTACACATTGCAATTGAGGTTTCTAGGTAGTTGGACTACTTACATTATGTTTAGCCTACCCATTCTTGTAGATATAACAAATGTTTGTCCACTAATTTTTTTAAACTTTTTGATGATATGTTACATTTCCATATCATAAAGGTCCAAAACCCTAAAATTTTGTTAAGGTACTTGATTCCTTTCAGGAATGTTCATTTTAAGAACTAGTTACTTAAGGTCATTATGTTAGTTTCTCTTGATGTCATGTGACTTCCCATAAGGAGAAATGAGCTTGTTATATGGGTTGAAACACTGAATCTTTTCTTATACCTGTTGGTGTATGTAATGTCCCCATTTAAATAATTGCATCGGAGGACAATTCCATCACCCTACTAGTTCCTAGGTTGGAAGGATACATTTGCAATTTTTATAAGGGAGATGATAAATGATGTTGATACATTATAATGGGATAAATATTTAATAATGTAGCTTATTAAATAAATACAAAAGAAATTTGAAGTGACAATGGAGCATGGAGACACATGGAGACTCTAAGGCCCACACAAGCTAGAAATTTTGTGCCACATGGGATCCTCCTCTTGCAATTCTGAATCCGTGAGAAGTATAAAGGTTCTTGGATGATTTAGAAGGATAATAAACATTTCCATATGCATCATTGGTCTAATTTTGGAGGAAATATAACTTACATGGGAAAGGAAGAGTCATTTTGGAGCTAGTGAGACACTTGGACTAGATTCCCTAGCTCTATGACAACAATGATGAAGATGCTCTGACACCTATGAAACAAATAAGATATGAAGGCTGCCATATGAAATATTTTACATGTCAAGTTGAAATATATAATCCAAGATATCTCTCACGTGATTTGAGGAATCTCAATGGGCTCCAACACAAATTTGGGGAAGGTCAATGGCTAGGAAAGGGAGGGCACATGGAACATCATGAGCACACACCCAAATTCGAATTGGATTGAGTTTGTGGATGTATTTGGAACCTTATAAGGATAATTATTTTTATAAAATACATGAATCAACCAAGATAATGGATTTTGATTATTTGAGAAATTGTCATTTGTGAATTGTGAGAGCTAATGGATGACTAGTTTTCTTTCCTTAGCCAATTTTGAGGGTGAAATATTCCCATATAAGTTGGTTTTTGGAGAAGCTACTCAGGTATTTAATGGATATTTAATAGATTCTTATTTTAAGGTGTAAGATACATGGAAGAATGAGGATTCTTATATTGCAGCACTTTCTCTCAACCATTTCCATTTTTCTTTGCATATCCATGCTCATGGAGGGATTACGCCTTGGGTGAGATCATGTACTCTTTGGGAGATTTATTCCTGATATATTTATGATTTTAATCATTTAAATATGATATTTTCTTCATTATCATAAATTTTCAAGTATAAATACCCAATATTTTTATGTCAAAATGACTTTTAATGAGCAAACACTGACCATTTCCACTCTATTTTGATATATGCCATGGTAATGCTTATTATTTCGAATAGAGAAATGTATATATGATAAATTTATGATCAATGGAATTTAATTAATGTGTATTTAAATTATAATGTTCATTAATTAAGCATTGGAAGCCATTTTACTCATTTTTATTCCATTGGGAGAAGATTTGGTGCATTTTCCCCAAGGGTTGAAATTGTGATTTGGGACATGTTTTGAAAAGTGTCATAACATCCTGTATAAACTAAACCATGATTCATATTAGAATTTAAAAATTTCCCTTACACATACCCTTCCTCTTTTCATAAATTCGAGTGACTTTGGGACCATTTGAGAATCCATTTCTAGAAATTACCTAGGGGGAACTGGAGCCCCAATTTAATAGTAAAGACTCCTACATTGAACAAAAAATTAAAAAAAGATTGAAGAATTAATTTGGGGGTAATAAAACATCCTTTAAATTTATATTTAAGTTCTAATATCATTCCTATACCTTGTGAGAAAATTTGGGATCATTTGGGTCAATTTGGAGGTCTAGACATCAAAACTAGTTAAGGTCGAAATTGGGGAAAAAGTGAAAATAATGGTCATTTAATAAAATTTAAAAAACGGACATTACAAGTGGTATAATAGAATGGTATTAGAACATTATGGTATTAAAAATAAGTCAAATCAATAAACCAACACCCTTAGGTCCTGACGTTGAAGTTGTTTTTGTTTAAGAAGAAGAAGTAGTAGAAGAAGAGGTACATTCTGCTGAAACTATCACTAGCGAGGGGAAGGGACCCACTGATCATGAGAAGGTGGAACATATTAAAATCATAAAACCTATATTTTATTACATAACCAATAAATTGAACCAGAATCTTATGAAAGGATTTGAATTGTTGGTTAGCCAATTTGGAAGCAAATTGGGAGTAATGGGAGATAGCAGTAATTCACAATCAAAAGAAAAGAAGACAATGGGTGAGCATATTTTCTAAATAAAATGACCCCATAATAGACCCCATGAATTTCATACAACACCAAGGCCTACTGCACCTAAATTCCTTGTACCCAAAGAA
This sequence comes from Pseudotsuga menziesii, assembly GCA_001517045.1. NCBI lineage: Eukaryota > Viridiplantae > Streptophyta > Pinopsida > Pinales > Pinaceae > Pseudotsuga > Pseudotsuga menziesii. The sequence goes on from LPNX011133236.1 coordinate 206,524, forward strand.
GATTCTAACATTCAACTTGAACTTGCTACAATGGAAAAAGAATGGGATAATTTGGATGAAGATTGTTAAAAAAGTGTACCATTTGATCAGTACTTTCTTGCTTCAAACAAACTAAAAAATAAGGAATATAGTAATTCTATACAAAAAAAAAATACTTAAATTGTTACATTAGTAAAGTGCCACTCCCTACTTTTGATGGTTCCTTTCAAAGTTCTACTAACACTTGGGTGCAAAAATTAGATGTGTATTTTTAGTTGAATCCAATGGTGGAAGAAGATGCCATAAAATGGCCATATTGCACTTGGAAGGAGATTCCAATGAGTGGTGGTTCCATGGATTGAAAAATTTGGGTCATGATTAGGTGAACACATATGGAGAATTTGTTGGCATGGTACTAGAGATATTTGAGCAAAAATATGATGGGTTGTAAGTTCAAAGAACTAGCACAATTGAAGCAAGTTGGGAACCCTATTGACTATATGATGGAATTTCAAAAACTATCAGTCAAGGTTTCTAATGTGTATATGGGAAGGTTAGTATTGTTGTTCACTGAAGCTTTGGCTGAACCCTTAAAAGGTTTGGTCAAATCCCACAATCCCACTACATTAAAAGATGCAATGAACTTGACTAGAGATCTCCAAAATGTGCTTCCTAGAACAATATTTCCTCCCAAGCCTAACTCTGAATTTGAAAAGAAACCTTGGAAAAAAGATGCACCTGATAAGAATCCTTGGAAAATAGATTCATATAAAAATAATAAGAAATAAATACTAAACAAGGATGAACTTCGAAGAAAAAAAGTGCGCTTCACATACTTTCAACCATGGACACTGGGGCATAAATGTACTAAGGGAAAGGCTCAATACATAGACGTATTTTCTGATAATGATGGGTATGAAGGGGTTATAGAGGAAGGAGGACACATTTAAGATCAATAGGATGCATATGAGACATCCGTTGAAGAATAAAGACAATAAGAAAATCAGCCTTTTCTGAACAAAGCAAGAATGGTAGTGCTTTCAACAGTGCCTCGCTATCACACTATTCAATGCAAGGGCGTGGTACTAGGACAAAGAGATTCAGTTTTGGTAGATGGAGGAGCCACACATAAATTCATTGATGCAGATATGGCGGAGAAATAAAGATACAAATTGAACCCTTTGATGGCTTCACAGTTGTCATTCCCGGTCACAACACAATGCAGTGCAAAACCTGGGTTCCAAAGTTGCAAGTCAACATAGGTAGCTATAATTTTGTTGATATATTTTATGTGGTTAATGATTTTGATACTAATTTGGTTTTGGGAGTGCAATGGATGTATTTGATACAATAACATATAGTAAACTACCAAATTCCTAAGATGAAATTTCAAGATTCAAAAGGTGTACTAAGGGTTGTAAGAGGGCAGCAAACTTACCCAAACCAAGTAATGACTTGCAATATTATGAGATCTATATTGAGGCATGAGGAAATAGAATGGGCTGATTAATGTCATATCACATCTCACAAGACAAACATAAAGGTTTTTAGTGAGTTGGTTCTTTCTCCTACTTCATACACTTCGAAATTTTGCAGCATTCATCCAAATGAAGTATGGGTGAAAGGTTCATTTTTTATGGTGCCACATGAAGAGTATAAAATTTCTATCTCTCATTTTGATGATGAAATGATTAGAGAGCCATCTTATTTACATTTGCAGTAGCATACATTATCACATTCTGATGATAAACATCCACATGCATGCACCTATGGTATTCCCTCGAGTCACTTGGAGACTCATAATTTTCATTGTTCCTTTCCTAGTCCATTTGATGTTGGGGTAACTTCATCCCACACTTGGGTGAAGATACATATGATAGAAGGAAATTATTCTTGGAAGAAACTTACTCTGTTATTTCATGATGATATACATATTCATGAATGAATTGATGAGACTTTTGTGAGCCACTTGAACTCTCCATGTTTTATTTGCTCCTTATTTGGTTCATATTTTGGTGGAAGTTCTTCATTCAATTCTTGGATGAAAGAACACATGGCTGATCATATTGATGCACATTATATACCTTGGGAGAAGAATTATGGGACATTTGATCCTCACCGATGTAATTGGGGCATATCTGATATAATACTCCATGCTTGTGTATATGGGCTACATGATGATCTACTTACTGGGAGGATCATATGGGACCCTCGGTTCATTTTTGGTTTCAATTGTTGGGGAAACAAGAAGCATTTGAGATTTATTCATCTCTTGAGAAGATGACTTTAATTAAATTATTGAAGCATAAAAATATGAAATTGCTTGAGTACTAGCAATATTAGGTGGGGAGGACTGTAATGTCCCCATTTAAATAATTGCATAGCAGGACAATTCTGTCACCCTACTAGTTCCTAGGTTGGATGGATACATTTGTAATTTTAATAATGGAGATAATAAATGATGTTGAGATATTAGAATGGGATAAAAATGTAATAATTTATATTATTAAATAAATACAAGATAAAATAGAAGTGGCAATGGAGCATGGAGACACATGGAGACTATGAGGCCCACACAAGCTATAAATTTTGTGCCACATGGCATCCTCCTCTTGCAATTTCGAATCCATGGTAAGTATAAAGGTTCTTGGATTATTTATAAGGATAATACACTTTTCCATATGCATAATAGGTCTAATTTTAGAGGAAATGTAACTTACATGGTAAAGGAAGAGTCATTGTGGAGCTAGTGAGACAATTGGACTAGATTCCCTAGCTCTATGACAACAATGATGAAGATGCTATGACACCTATGACACAAATCAGAAATGAAGGCTTAAATATGACATATTTGACATTTCATGTAGAAATATAGCATCCAAGAGATCTCTCATGTGATTTGAGGAAGCTCAATGGGCTCCAAATCGAATTTGGGGAAGGTGGAAAGCTAGGAAAGGGAGGACACATGGTAAATCATGAGCACACGCCCAAACTCGAATTGGATTGAGTTTTTGGATGGATTGGGAACCTTATAAGGCTAAGGATGTTTATAAAATACAGTAATAAACCAAGATAATGTCTTTTTATCATTTGATAAATTGTCATTTATGAATTGTGAGAGCTAGTGGATGACTAGTTTTCTTGCCTTAGCCAATTTCGAGGGTGAAAGATTCCCATCCAACTTGGTGTTTGGAGAGGCCACTCAGGTTTTTAATGGATATTTAATGGATTCTTACTTTTAGGTGTAAGATATAGGGAAGCATGTGGATTCTTCTATTGCATCACTTTCTCTCAACCATTTCCAGTTTTCTTTGGATATCCATGCTCATGGAGGGATTACGCCTTGGGTGAGATCATGTACTCTTTGGGATATATATTATTGATATATTTATGATTTTAATCAGTTAAATATTATATTTTATTAATTCTAAGAAAGTTTCAAGTTTAAATAACCAATATTTGTATGTCAAAATGACTTTTAATGAGCAAACAATGACCATTTCCACTCAATTTTGATATATGCCATGGTAATGCTTATTATTTCGAATGGAGGAATGCATATCTGATATATTTATTATGAATAGACTATAAATAATGTGTATTTTAAGTCTCATTCTCATTAATTAAGCATTTTAATCCATTTTACTCATTTTTATTGCATTGGGAGAAGATTTGGTCCATTTTCCCCAAGGGTCGAAATTGTGATTTGGGAGTTGTTTTGGAAAGAGACATAATAACCTGTATAAACTGAAACATGATGCATATTATAATTTAAAATTTTACCTTGCACATACCCTACCTCTATTCATAAATTTGAGTGAATTGGGGACCATTTGAGAAGCCATTTTTGGAAATTACCCAAGGGGAATTGGAGCCCCAATTTGCTAGTAAAGACTCCTACTTTGAACAGAACATTAAAAAAGTTTTCAGAAGTAATTTGGGGTCATAAAAAATCCATGAATATAATATTTAAGTTCTAATATCATTCATGTACCTTCTGTGAAAATTTGGAATCAATTGGGTCAATTTGGAGGTCTAGACATCAAAACTAGTTAAGGTCGAAATTGGGGAAAAAGTGAAAAAAATGGTCATTTAATAAAATTTCAAAAAGGGACATTACAGTGTATTCTGTTTAGTTATATATATTTGAATATTGTAAATATTTTATTTTATTTCATGCGCATATATAAACAAATTTTCTGATGAGCCCCCAAGTTCTATGAATTTGAAAAAAATGAAACCTTGGAAATTCTCGAGTATGTTTGTGAGGAGGTATCATCAAATATGCTTGCACATGATCAAGTGAAATCTATTCTTATAGTTGTTTTCCAAGGAATGACTACACCAAAAGGTAAAAAATATTTTTTCCTTGCAACAACAAATTCTCTATACAATGCTCTTGACTTTGCATAGACAATTTAAAGATTACATGGAAAGGAACTATATTAGTCTAGTTACTTGTGAAACAACATTTTATGTTGATGTTCAAATAAGGAAAGATTCATTAGAGTTTTTTGTTTTTATTTCCTCAACATAATATGACAAAATCGCACGTTACATTCAAGATATCTTCACTATCACTACAAAAGTAGTGAGAACTAACGAAGAACCTATGTATTTGCAAGCTACATCTACTTGCATAATATTTTGAGAAAGACTTATAATTCAAATCAATATTGAGCATTTCCATATTTAGTTCCATTTTTAGTCTCTTTTTTTATTCCAGTTTCAATTCTAATGTTTATGTGGTCCTTTGAAAGTAGTTGTAGGTGAGCCATAGTTTCTACTTTATCTCCCCTTCTGAATTCTAGAGGTTTAATTCTGATAGATTGATTTTAGTGTCTCTCAAATTATCATATTATTGGAAAGCTAGATGAGGTGGAATAGTTGTTTCCTAAAAAATATTTTGAGCTTGTGATGGTCCAGGACTCAAAATTTTGGGCTAGTTAGTGCTTAAAGGTGCATCTAGTTCCATTTAGCTTAAGATTCAAAAGAGAAATTTGTCTTATAGTCAAGATTGGAATTGATTATACATTTTGTTGTTGAGAAATGGATGCAATGTTTTTTTCTTCCTTTAATAATAATTAGAAAATATGTCTATGGATGTATAAAAAAGGATAGAGCAGCACAACTTTTTTTTTTTTATTCAGGAACCCTAAGGTTCATATTTTTTCTGTAGCCTCTAACTTTCTTAAGCCTGTTGTAGAACGTCTTAACATGGATTCAATTATAGTTCACAAAGAAAGTCCTTGTTCCATCAACATTTATTTGGATGATGAACAAAACGAAGAGTTGGTTGCTGCTTGTGGTGCCATAGTTCCTCTTTTTCAATTAGTAGTTCTTATAGGTTATCCATTACATGAAGTAGCAGTAAGTGAACTTATAAAGTTATCCAAGGACCGCCCCCTTTGATATCTTGACATGGTATAATATGGCATGATTGATTATGTTTTGTATATTCTCCTTGATATCTCTGTTGTAAGTGATCTTATAAAGTTATCCAAGGACCACCCCCTTTGCAATCTTGACATAGTCATATATGGAATCATTGATTATGTTTGCGAAATTCTCCCCATTATTTTTGATTCTATATTTGATATTCTAGAAAACCTAGAATGGATCTGTTGAGGCCTGGAAAATCGCAGGTAACAACAGTTAGGGATTCTCCTCAATTAATGTTCCCAACTAGCCCGTTATTGTTTGGTATGGGGAATCCGTCTAGTTTACGGTCCGACTACAGTAGGTCAAGTAACAAAATAAAAGGTCTTAACGGTTACGACCCGGTCCACCATGTATATTTTAGTTTTTTTTATTATTATTTAAGTATGATGTGCAAGTGCCTATCTAAAAATGCAGAATGATAGAGATAAAAAGGAGCGTCACAATGTGATGTGCAGGTTCTTACCTCTCGTCTTAACTCTCTCGCATCTAAATCACACACAACAAAAAAATAAATTTAACTAACTAACCTATCCCTAGGGAGCAAAATTAACAATTTACAATGAGTAATGTATTTTTGCACATGTATTATGAACAATTACAGATAGTTGTTATTTATTTCAGAACACATGAACATTAAGAAAAAGATTGACAACAAGATAGTTTATTGTTTATGACAACCTCCATTACTCACAGTGGAAATTTTACAGAATAAACTATAATACATTCATAACATAAGAAGAAATTCAATGAGTTAGAATGATCTCACAGTTAATGGACATGAGCTGAAAACAAAATAGTTCACATTCAACTAATCCTCAACAAAGCATTTGAAATAGTCCACCAAAATTTCTCCAGCAGAAGAATTGTAACTCTTTATTGCAAAAGGAAGTAGTTCTTCTTACAATAACTCTAAAAAATTGTGTGAGAAAGAAGTCCTTTTCTACATCTAACTCTCCTATACTTATACAAAAAGCAAATCCTTTGGGCTGCCCCCAAATGACTTTTGGGCTTCCCCAATGTTTCAATCCCAAATTTCGTCTCATAGTGAGTGCTCATGATTTTACAATATATTACATTTTAAAACAAAATTTAATAGAACACTTTTATGTAGAGGGCCCCGCTTGGTCATTAACGAACTTTTTCCACGCCTGGGCCTCTATTGCTATGCTTTCAAAATCTAAGGGTTAAATAAAATGGATGTTTATTTCATACTTAGCAGCCTGATTCTTAATCACTTCTATTCTTTTCGGACTCAAGTGCAGTTGATTTTCAAGTAAGTGGATGCTTACTGTTGTATGAGCTACTACATTCTTTAGAATTTGTTCATCTAGATCCTTAACTTGTTGGATCTCCTGCTCGTCTTCTTGATGCCTGTTCTGTAGTTGTTCAATGAAAAGCTCATGTTTTGGTATCGCATCCAATCTTTTTTCTGTAGTAAGCTGGCATCTATTGTATGTGACCAACATTCTTCTGTAGTATTCAGCACACAATTTTTTCGTTTTCTACACAGTCTCCTTGAATTCTTTCGCAGTATTTATTGCAAACTCCAATAATTCATAATCCTGCTTTAAACTGTGTCGATCTTTAGCTGGTAGCTCTACAGGGGTTTCCTCATTTGTCTCTATCCACACTATCCTTCCAATTAGGATCTCCAAAATATCTTGAGATCTGTCTACAAAATATGAAGTGGTGTCCAAGATTTCTTCTAATCTGCTATCTATTTGTACAATCTTACACCTTTCTTCCTCGATGTGCATTTGCAGATGGCGGATATTTCTTCTCTGAGTTAGAACATGATCCTTCAGAGGCTAGACATCCATCTTCTATTCCATAGCATCTTTCAGTGATGCTGTCAATGAAGCATTATGTCCCTCCAAAACTGCTACCTGCATTTGATATTGTTTTTCCTTTTCTTCTGTAGCAACCTTCTCTGATTCTAACTCTATGATCTTGTTTTGAAACTAGACCTTCTCTACACCTAGAGTTTTGTAGGACACCTGAAGGTCATTTTTCTTAGTCTTCGGCATTTGATGCTCTAGCTGTAGCCTCTGTAGTTCTGCTAAGCTATTTTGGGAATCCTTTTATGTTTTCTCTACTTGGACTTCTATGTCCATCTTGTTTTCCTACAGAGTCTGGTGTTCTATCTTTGAATTCTTCACCTCATTCTGCATATCCTTAAATTTCCTATTTAGCTTATGACCTTCATCCCTTTCTCTCTTCAAAGTTTCCTTTAATTGCATTGCATTCTTTCTCGATTGCTCAAGGTCTGTCGTAAGCTTATCTACATTGTCTTCAGTGGCCTGGGTTAATGCCACCCCAGCTCTAGCTGTCAATCTTGAATCTGCATCTGTTCCATACATCGTGGTTTTCTCAGTTATCATCTTTCCTAATTGTCCTCCTGTTTCAACCTTCTTTTCGGTTTTTTTGACAATCCTTTTCTTTTCCTTGTCATAGAAAATGGTGTTGAAATCAGGTATCTCTTCTCCTTCTTTTTGTATGAAAGGTATCAAATTCATTCCAGAAAAAACAACTTGTTATTGAGTGCTGCCAGAAGTTATAGCAGGCTTCTGGGAATCAGGATTATCTTGTCTCTGCCCCTGATCTATATGATCATGTTCATTATGTGTATCTATTGGGTCAGTAGTCTGCTGACTTTTCTTAGATCCTACTACTCTTAGACCCTTACTTTCATCTTGTTTTTTCTTTATTTTTGCTTCTTCTTTTTTCTTTCTCTCCTCCTCTTCCTTCTTTGCTGCTTCCTCTACAACTCTCTTGCTTTCTTCTTCTTCATGCTTTAGCCAGCTTTCTACCTCTTGTGCTAGCCTTCTAGCATCTTCTTCTCTTTTTCTAGCCTCTACTTCTTCAACTGTCTTATGTGCAGTTTTTCCCTTTCCGCCTACAATGGTGATTTTCTGTTTAAATCTCTTCTTTAATGTAGTCATATTCTTTGCATTTCTGAAGATTTCTTCATCTTTGTCCCAGAAATTTGTGTATTCAAAATGAACATTTGCCACCTTGCAATGCTCTGCAACTTTATTTTGGGAGTCATTCCTGTGGAAGTTCATTTCACCAAAATGAAAGTGCTCCAATTCCTGCATGAATTCTATAGTGTGTTTAGCCTTTGTAAACTTATAACTCCCCAACTAGAAAGGTATGGTAGGATATGATGTCTTCTTATGTTCAAACAAGAAGCTTCCAATACCATCAATGTATACATGCTTGAATGCTTCTTTATGTAACACGTAATCAGTGGCATATTTGGGGAGTAGGGAAGGTTCCCTAGAGCCACCATACATTCTGATATACATCCCCTCGTCATTCATATAATAATTTCCATATTCTTCAATAACCTTGAATGCTTCTTTTGACATGCAGTTGCATTCAGTCAGGAAAATTAGGGTGTACAAAGGCATGATGAAGTTTTCACATATCTCTTTGTAGTGGGTATTATTTGTGTGCCCAAAATAATTTGTATGCAGTGTATACACGGGTCCTGTCCCTATCCCAACTACACCTCAAGGATGGAAAGTTCTAGGTACATAATATACAGCCAACTAAGATAGAGCTCATGTAGAAATCTGACTTCTTCTGTGATACCCCTCCCAAAGATGAAGATATGCATGCTGAGAGGCTATTGGACACTATGTTTTCCCAATTGAATATGGTTCCTTGGGTGGCCACATAGAAAATAATTGGCATCCATCCCAATTTGAAACTCTTCCCGTGAGCTCTCCCAAAAATCGTGTTCAACATCAATGCTATAAATCTGTAAGGGGTCTGGAGAGTGGCTGTATCACATTCTTCTGATGGCCTGGTTCAAAAATTCTACCCTGGTATCATCATTATTTTGACAGTTTCAACCAGGTCCAAATTTGTCTCCTTCAACCAGCATTCAGTTAAGTAAATTTGAGCAGGAGGCAAGTGGTATGCCATTGAGACATAAGCAGGACTGTATGTAGCATATCCCTATTTGGTAGTATTCTCCAGGATCATCATAGTTACATCTGACGTAGCCAGAATCCAACCAATCACCTCTTAGCACGGGAACAACTCAGGTCTCGTGGCCACTTTCATAAGGGCAGATTTCTCGATGTTTGCATAAATAGTTAGTTCTTCAAATCCTGCATTAGGCACATTCTGATTTGCGATCATCTTGTAAATCTCACCCCATTTATAGTCTGGCTCTACCCCGGTGGTGGCTTTGGTATCTTCATATATATATTCCACCTTGGTGATGATTTCCACCTCTGGTTCTACCTCCGCAATAGGATCCTTCTTCTTTTGTCTTTTAGACATATATCCTTTGCAATAGTTACCCTGTCATAAACCAAGCATGTTCTTAGACCATTGGAAATTTTAGTTAGTGTTTTAAGAATGAAGAAAAACTGCATCAAACTTTTTACCTCTTCCATATGCATTTTCACAACTAAACTATTAATGCATAAAAGAAAATGACAGGCCAAAGGAACTTATGCAAGTTGGGTCTAAGAATCCTCTAAGTCCATCGACAACAAGACATAACCTTGATAGAAAACGCATCATTCAAACCGAACTACATTCAAACTCTTTGCATAACATGAACCATCCAAATAATAAGTCTAATCATCGAATGCGAGGCCCTATCCAGTGATTGAAAATGCAGAAATCCCCAACTTGTCCAAAAATCAAAAAACCTTCTGGCATTCCATAAAAATAAGGTAAATGCATACGATGAAATGAAAACTAAAAACTTCCCCCCCCGTATGGCCATAAGCAACCCCAAACAAGTGTCTGCACCAACTACCTAATCCTTCAGACAAGTATGAAAAAACCATAATCGCTCAAAACTTCAGGCTCACAAAACCCCTACTGTCAAGAAAACGTCAAACAACCTACCACGAGGTTAAAAATTATTTCTAACGGACAATCATACCAAACTGTAGGAAAACCTCACCAGGGTAGACTGTGGGTTCTCAAACAACCAATAAAATAAAAAAGAAATGGACCGGGGTTGGCCTACCTAGCAAAAGGCGATGCAGTTAGCGGGACGACCCAAGAACCTCCACGATAGCAAGCCAATCGAATGAAAATAAAAAATCTGGGCACGATTGTACAGCTCAATTTGACAAGGATGAAGCAGACAGGGTTTTTTCCCCAAGTCTAAGAATAAAATAATACTACCACTATATATATAACCCATGGTAAAATATAACAACGGGAAAAAACCTTCATCGACTGGAAAACTACTAAGCATTAGGTGGAAAAACTCTTCATCGACGAATAGAATAACTATATGTCAGACAATTAGTTTACTGAGCAGCCACAACGGCGGAAGACATACTGACTACAACTTCCACGATCAAATAAAACATCAGCGATCGGAAGCTCTAAGGTGTATGCATCGACGGATTCCACATCTATTGGCAAGTGGGACCTCTAAACATCAGGCCTATAGATCACTATGTAGATGCAATAGCGGAAAGTAGACAGACAACAGGTTCCATGATAACAAAATTCATCGACGATTGGAAGCTTTGAGGAGTATGTATCGATGACGAAAAGCTCAATGCTTCCGCCGTGTCGGCAACACAAAGGACTAGCCCTCCGATCAATAGTCAAACACCATTTCGATAGAGAAAGAAAACAAAACAATGAAAAACAAAAAGGTTTAAGCAACAAAACCACATAATCGGCAAGGATAAGAATTGTTTGTCGAGACGTTTGCTATCTGCCCTCCGAAATGGTGGCTACCTAGAGAACTACTACCCCGATCGTGACAAACCAAAATTGTCGATAGTCAAAAAGTCTTGAAAAACATAAACAAAGGCGATAAAGCACATCGACGAAATACAAGACTGTCCATAGGGACATTCATTGTTTACCTTCTGAAATGGAAGATGCATAGAGAACTAATGCCCCGATCCATTGTTCAACCGTCTTCCGATAGAGATAAAGGAAATCATCAAAAATTTAATTTCCACAGTCAAAAGCATTCGCTAGACAAAAGGAAGCTTTAGATCATTCAACTTCCGAAATGAAGGAAAACAGTTGATCTCAATTCAACTTCAAAAATCCAAATTTTTAGCAAAGAATAAAAAAATAGAGTTTAGTAATCCAAACAATCCCAAGCAAGATAAAATTAAAAGGAGGGTCAAATTTTTTTTAGAAATTTGGGAAACAGGTTGCAGCTGCAACAATTGGCGACTACCTGGTGAAAACAGATCTCTGGAAAACTTCTTTATTTGAGCAACAGACTGTTTTGACAATAAATACCAACAGGCTAAATTCTTCTAGATGTATGGATTTTCCAAATGACAAATGTATGTACTTTAATCATTGATGATAGTCCAATTTAGGGATAATGGGAACCAAGATTTAAAATTCTAGATAACTCTTTTGAGGCCAGGAATATGAATTTCATTTTTTACCTCTGTCTTCGAGTAGTTCCCAGCTTAGACACCACGGGATTGTAACATATGGTAAACATAAATATTCGTTTGTTGCTCATTCCCATGCCATTTTGCACTTTTGTGCTTTTGGACTTTTTTGTCCTTTCTGAGTCCTCCTACATGCCTTCTTTCTGAATTTTTATTCAGGCTCCTCTATCCATAGTTTCCTTTTGTGTGAGAGATGTATTTAATTTTCAGCTCACGGATGGAGAAGAACTTTGGCAATCTTGTACTAATATGGTTCAGTACTTTGTTTTGATACATATTGCTTTCTTAGGAATTTTTTTACTCGTATTTGCCTTTTGGCTTTCAATTCTTGGCATGGGATCTTTTAAATATAATATACTGTTTACCCTGCTTCTTTTCCATGGGTCCTTGTTGTCAACCCCTCAGACATTTCAAATGTGAGATGGATGGAACCTCGAAATAGTATTCCAGACCCTTTGATCCTGAGTTATTTTACAAGGATTAAGTAGGACTTCAATGTGTTCATATCCATTTAGGAAAACTGCTAAACTAGAAGAAGTTCTTTCAAATAAATCAATAGTATACAGTCTCATGATCAAAGATTTTAGTTAATCCAAAATTATGATGAATTCCATGCACCCAAAAGTTGTGCTTTTTATTGAAACGAATCAAAATCTAACTAAAAATAAACAAAATAAAATGAATCCAAAGCAAGACAACCAAATTAGTTTATTTATGTACAAGAAAACCAAGAAATAAAAATCAGGAAAAATAAGGTTTGAGAACTAAACCATTAACTGGTAAGTTCTCTTCCCACCCCTGTAGATCTTGCAACTTGTAAGTTGAGGGGCCAATCTTGGCTACAATTAGAAAAGGGCCTACGCATAACTGTTGAAACTTAGTGTGCTTCCCCTTTTCATCATGCAGATGATCCCACTTAAGAACCAGATCTCCCACTTCAAATTCCTTGTTTCCAGCTTTATGCTTATCAAACCACCGTTTCACTACTTCTTTTTTATGCTTAAATCATTCTCTGGCTTTGGACCTAGACTCTTCCACCTTCATAATATTATAGATTCTATTCTGTAGGATTTCATTATCGATACCTCTAGACTCCTGAGCTAATCTAGAAGAAGGTAACATAATGTTGGAAGGAAGAATAACTTCTTTTCCGTAGACAAGGGTGTATGGTGACACACCTAAAGAATTCTTGGGTGTGACTCTATCAGCCCAAAGAGCATTAGGTAGTGCTAAGTGCCAACTTCTCTGGTTTTCTATCATGGTTTTCTTTAGGATCCTAATAAGATTCTTATTTGTAGATTCTTCCAAACCATTTCCTTGTGGGTAATAGTTTGCAGAATAATGCAACTTAATTCCTCTTTCATTTGCAAATGCAGTTAATCTAATAGAAGAAAAATAAGTAGCATTATAAAAAACCAGGGAAATTGGAACCCCAAACCTGGTCATAATGTGATCTTGTAAGAAATCCATGACCGCATCTTCATTCACTTTGCGTAACGGAATGGACTCAACCCATCTGGTGAAGTAGTCAGTTGTCATCAAAATGTATTTGTGCTACAAGGAAGAATTTGGTTTTATTTCTCCAATGATATCGATCCCCCATTGTTCGAATGGTTCTATTATCATTACTGGTTTTAAAGGCCCTGCTGCTTTGGCTTGTCTTTCGACACACCTCTAGAAAATATCACACTTTCTGACATCAGCATGAGCATATTTAAACAATGTGGGCTAGTAATACCCAGCTCTAAGAATCTTATGGGCTGTTGTATCTCCAAAAAAATGACCTCCTATAGGCCCATCATGTAATTATGTTATGACTTTCTCTGCATCTTCTTGTTCTAAGCCCCTGAGAAGAACTCCATCATAATTATTTCTGAATAATATTCCATCAATGATCTCATATGAAGCTAATTTAAGGCGTAATGCTCTTCATTGTTTGGAATTCTAATGTTCTGGCAAATATCCTTCCTGAAGGTAATGAACAAGGTCTCAGTACCATGAATCTAGAGCTATGAATAGAGGCCATACATCCACCATATGTAACTCAGCGTCATTGTCCCAACTATTTTCTTCATTTTCTTTACCTTCAGCCATTAGTTTGCACAATCCTTTCCCTTTAAATATGGATGCTAGCTTGAATTCAGGGTCATATTCTTGTAAATTTGTTAACCAGTTGCCTTGTCTTTCTCCTAATTCTTTTTGTACAAAAAGAGATCTTACAGCTGGGTGTGGAACTATTACCTTAGTACGATGCTTAAGTATGTATGGCCTGAATTGTTTTACCGCTTTGAAAATTGCATAAGGTTGTTTATCGACAGATGGGTAATTCAATTCGGCTTCCTGCAGACCAGTGCTCATAAATGATATGGGGTACACATCTCCCCCATCTTCCTTCTGTGTAAGCACCGCTGCCAATGAATCATCAGATACGAAAGTGTACAAAATAAAATCTTTTTCGAAATTTGGACTTTTGAGAGATGGTGCATGAGCAATAGATGTCTTTATTTCACTGAATGCATTCTTCTCTACATCATTCCACTTGAATTGTACACTTTGTTTCACCATTTGCTGCAAAGGTTTAACAATTTGAGCAAAATATGGTATAAACCTTCGCACAAAATTAATTGTCCCCATTAGTGATTGCATACCTTTTTTTGTTATGGGATAAAGGGATATGTTTTATAGCCTTAATCCTTTCTAGGTCTATGGAGATCCACTTTTTAGAAACAACGTGACCCAGTAGCTTTCCTTCTATAACCGCAAACATGCATTTTCTAGGATTCATTAAGATCCCATATTTTCAACAACGCTCAAAAATTTGTTTTAGATGGAATGCATGTTCTTCTCTCTTCTTTGAAAATATTGTGACATCATCGAGATATACCACAACACTATGGCCAATCAGACCGTAGAAATCTATGTCCATGGCCCTCTAGAAAGTAGCTCCAGCATTGATGAGTCCAAAGGGCATTCTTTTGTAAGCAAAAGTTCCCCACTTTGTTCTAAATGTAGTTTTAAGTCTATCCTCTTCAGCTACTAATACTTGATTATATCTAGAGAATCCATCTAATAATGAAAATAACTTAGAACCTGAAACCATATGCAATATTTGTTCCATGGGTGGAACTGGATAGTTATCTTTATCCGAAGCATGATTTAGGTTTCTGAAATCTACGCAAAGCCTGATTTCTCCGGATTTTTTTCTTACTGGCACCAAATTCAAAACCCATTCCGAATGTTTGAATTTGAATATAATCTTAGCATCTAACAACTTTTTCACTTCACTTTGAATTAACGGTTCCAGTTTTGGATGCATCTTCCTCAAAGGCTGTTGATAAGGCTTGACTCCAGCCCTAATAGTGATGACATGTTGTATAATCTTTGTATCATATGTTTTAATCTCTTCATATGTCCAGGAAAACACATCTTTGTACTATTTGAATAAACTAATGAACTTATTTATTTCACCCAGAGAACAACACTTTCCCAAATTTACATATTTGGGTTCAACTTCAGTTCCCAAATTTATCAGCTCGAATTGTAAGGACGAGATATGAGTCTTGACATTTGCTTGCCTTCTGAATTTATTGTTTAGATCAAACATTCACTCTAAGGTTCTAACTCCTTTAGGAATAAAGTTGTCGAATTTAAATTCAGCTTGGTGTTCTTCATCGATTATTGCTCCTTTGAAAGTCTCATTATTCATCAAACATTCAAGAATTTGTTGATCATCATCAAAAACCCGTAGATTAGTGATCATGTCTGGAACCGAAGGCTTGAAAAGTAATTCAATAGAACATATGTTATTTTAAGGTACAAGCCTTGCAGTTGAGGTAGTTAATAAGTCAGCTGATGCATTCTTTAGTCGAGGAATGGATACAATATTAAAAGCATAAAAATCTATCATCAAACCCCACACTTCATTCTGGTAAGCTTTTAAATGAGGTGAAATGCAATGTATTTTATTTCGAATTTGCTTTACAACTATTTCAAAATCTCCATACACTTTCAGATTTTTTACTTTTAGTTCAATTGCTTTTTTCAATCCCTAAACTAGTGCTTCATATTCGGTTGTATTATTCGTACATTCAAACTCTAATCTACAAGAAAGAAAATGTTTATTTTTCTTTGGATCAATCAGGACACAACCAGCTCATGATCCTTCTAATGTTTTAGATCCATCAAAATAAAGGGCCCAAAAACTATCTACTTCTACTGTACTTGAATAAAAAACTACATCCGAAACTAAATCTACTATTTTATAGTCAAATTCATCATCCTGTGAAAATCGAAGGAGATCGGGCTGGGTGTCTGGTGTACCACTGGCTTCTTCTGCTTGGTAATTTCCTGGTTCTAGTTCAATGAAGTAATTTCCCAACACAGAATTCACTAGTTGATTTTTTCCCTCCAGCTGAGTAACATTGTGCTTCATTTGAGGTTCTCTTAATATTTTTATCTGATTGGGACTTCCCTTATGAGGCAACCACATATGTGACCAATCTGACGCAAAATATCCATTTATCCTTGCTGACCAATCTCGACTCAAAACAAGTCCATAAGCATTTGGAATTTCTGCAACTATAATATCAATGTACTGACATACCTTCGCATTTGTAGATAAGCAAATTAGGACATCTTCCATTTCCTCAACTACTTTCACAGTTTTCCTGTCTAATTGAATAACCTGCCAAGTGGATGGTTTAGGCTGCCCATTAATTCTCTTGCAGACTGAAAGTGGCATAACATTGATTGATGCCCCTGAGTCTACTAAATAGTTGTGCACATTATAGTTGAAAATCTCAAAAGTTAGGAGAAATGGTGGGGTTTTAAACTTAGACTTACCTCCCACACTTGATTCACCAATTTCTTCTAGAGGTTAGTTGTTAGTGGGAAGCTCTTCTTCTGGTACTTCAAGTGCGTTTAACAATTTTTCTTTCTGCTGAGGTAAATTGCACATTTCGAATAATGAGATATTTGCCTTAGCCTTTTTAATGTCTTCCACAATATCATACCCCATCTCAGGTGTTTTGAGATTCTTCTTGACATTATCAACCTTGTCTTCAATAGGCTTAACAAGCATGTTAATTCTCTTAGGATCTTGACTTGTAATGGTAAAATCAGGTATCTTATCAGTTGTAATGTTCTTCTTCTTTATGTTTTCTTGAAGTTTCCTGATCTTCGGAAGTATTGACTTGTCTTCTTTTACCAAAGACTGACTTCTTGTTGTCAAATTGGTTTCTGATGTTTCCTCTTGTTTCATAGAACCTTCTTCTAATGTATCAAACATTTATACACAATCCCATAAGATTAAAGCATCTTCCTCTTGTTTTTCTGTGGATTGATCATCCCTTTCTTCCTCATTATCAGTTTCCGTTAGTTTGGAGTCCAATAACTAATTCATTACCAATGTCATAGAATTTATCCATTGGGGGGAATTTTCTCAAAATGAGGCTGCTGATGAAAAGTGCAAAAATTATCCATACCTACCTTAGTTAAATTCATTGATGCAGGACTGTGTGGAGGAGGTTTATGTTGATTGTTGTCCTCCCTCCTTTTATAGTAAGGCTTATATGCTTTATGAGCTTCCTTTTCTTTTTCCAAATCTATTACTTTGTTGGATAGCTTCTGCATCATCTTCACCATCCCTTCAAAATCCTGTGACCACTCATCCTTAGGCTTAGTCAGTAATAAAGGTTTCTTACCAAAAGCTTTTTCCTCCGACTGCACAGGATAATATTTTATGCTCTCCTTCTCAGCTTCTACCCTTTCAGCTTCTTCATAAGTTTTTGATAATGTAGGTTTGACTGACATCTTGGAAAACGTGGCCAAGCCAGGCCCTAGAGCTGAAGTATAGTATTCAATTAGCACTTTATCAGATGGTTTGTCAGTTGCAGAATTTTTTTTAGATAAGCAACAAATCTTTGAATTATGCACTTTTTCCTTTCTTTCTTTCTTTAAAGAGCATAACCCTTTCATTAACGCTGCATGAGATTTTTGGACTGCATATTTACTTCTAAATATTCTTTCAAATGTGTCCCAGTCTATGATTGAGTTTGCAGGCAGAGCAAAATACCATGAGGCTATTGCTCCTTTCAGGGTATGTGGAAACAATCTGCAGACTACATCTTCATGTTCTCCAGCCTGTATTCCTTCTATAACCAAGTAAAAAATTTGCAAATGATCATCTACCAGAATTTTTTCACTTGGGTCAAACTTAGGAAAAATTTTCTCAAAATCTTGAGGCAAGTCATGCAAAGGATGTGCCAGGTTTAAAGGTGACCTATCCTTCCAAGCATGTGGTGGATTTGGCTGGTTTGCATTTGCATGAGCCATGATTCTAGGTGGAGAATGAGGTGGTGAGTGAACAAGGGTATGAACAGGTGAACAGTAAGGTGTATCTAGGCCCAACTGATTCAAAGGTTGATCAAATTCCTGTAGGGATGCTTCTACCAGTTCTTCAAGGTCTTCTACCAACACTGAATCTTCTAACTGAGGGCGATTTCTCTTCCGATATTCTCTTCTAGATAATATAGTAATAACTGGTAATCCTCCAATCTTCTTCGCATATGCTCTAGCAAATCTTCTCTGATCATCAACTACTTTGTTATCTACATAATACAGATGCTCTTTACCCTTTTCTTCAGGCGTTAGATTGGGAAACAATCTGCTTTCAGAACTATCACCGGTGGAATAATTTCGAGAAAATGGATTTCCTTGGCTAGCCATGCACTCGCTTCCCTCCTTCTAGCGCCAAAAACTATTGAGGCCTGAAAAATTGCAGGTAACAATAGTTAGGGATTCTCCCCAAAAACATTCCCAACTAGCCTATTATTGTTTGGTATGGGGAATCCATCCGGTTTACGGTCCGGCTACTGTAGGTCAAGTAAAAAAATAAAAGGTCTTACTAGCCGGTCCACCGTGTATATTTTAGTTTTATTTATTTATTTATTTAAGTATGATGTGCAAGTGCCTATCTAA
Source organism: Pseudotsuga menziesii (assembly GCA_001517045.1). Classification (NCBI taxonomy): domain Eukaryota; kingdom Viridiplantae; phylum Streptophyta; class Pinopsida; order Pinales; family Pinaceae; genus Pseudotsuga; species Pseudotsuga menziesii. The sequence continues at coordinate 225,339 of LPNX011133236.1, forward strand.
AAATGCAAATTGATAGAGATAATGAGGTGCGTCACAATTTGATGCGTAGGTTCTTACCTCTCGTCTTAACTCTATCGCATCTAAATCACACACAGCAAAAAAATAAATTTAACTAACTAACCTATCCCTAGGGAGCAAAATTAATAGTTGACAATGAGCAATGCATTTCTGCACATGTATTATGAACAACTAGAGATAGTTGTTATTTATTTCAGAACACATGAACATTAAGAAAAATATTGACAACAAGATAGCTTATTGTTTATGACAACTGCCATTACTCATAGTGGAAATTTCATAGAATAAACTATAATACATTCATAACATAAGAAAAAATGTAATGAGTTATAATGATCTCATAGTTAATGGACATGAGCTGAAAACAAAATAGTTCACATTCAACTAATCCACAACAAAGCATTTGAAACAGTCCACCAAACTTTCTCCAATAGAAGAGTTGTAACTATTTATTGCAAAAGGAAGTAGCTCTTCTTACAATAACTCTAAAAAATTACATGAGAAACAAGTCCTTTTCTACATCTAACTCTCCTATACTTATACAAAAAGCAAAACCTTTGGGCAGCCCCCAAATGACTTTCGGGCTTCCCCAACGTTTCAATCCCAAATTTTGTCTCATAGTGAGTGCTCATGATTTTACAATATATTACATTTTAAAACAAAATTTAATAGAACACTTTTATGAAGAGGGCCCCGCTTGGTCATTAACGAACTTTTTCCACGCCTAGGCCTCTGCTGCTATGCTTTCAAAATCTGAGGGTTCAAGAAAACATATTTTTATCTTATACTTAGCAGCCTGACTCTTAATCACTTCTATTCTTGCCGGACTCAGACGCAGTTGATCTTCAAGTAAGTGGATGCTTACTATTGCATGAGCTACTGCATTCTTCAGAATTTGTTCATCTAGATCCTTAACTTGTTGGAACTCCTACTCGTCTTCCTGATACCTGTTTTGTAGTTGTTCAATGAAAAGCTCATGTTCTGGTATTGCATCCAGTCTTTTATCTGCAGTAAGCTGTCATCTATTGTATGTGACCAGCATTCTTCTATAGTATTCAGCACACAATCCTTTTGTTTTCTTCACAGTCTTATTGAATTATTCCGCAGTATTTATTGCAAACTCTAATAAGTAATAATCCTACTTTAAATTGTGTCGATCTTTAGCTGGTAGCTCCGCAAGGGTTTCATCATTTGTCTCTATCCACACTATCCTTCTAATCAGGATCTCCAAAATATCTTGCGATCTGTCTACAAAATACGAAGCGGTGTCCAAGATTTGTTCTAATTTGCTATCTATTTGTACAATCTTACACGTTTCTTCCTCAATGCACATTTGCAAATGGTGGATATTTCTTCTCTGAGTTAGAAAATGCTCCTTCAGAGACTGGAAATCTGTCTTCTGTTCCATAGCATCTTTTAGTGATGATGTCAATGAAGCATTCTGTCCCTCCAAAACTGCTACCTGCATTTGATATTCTTTTTCCTTTTCTTCCGTAGCATCCTTCTCTGATTGTAACTCTATGATCCTGTTTTGCAACTGGACCTTCTCTGCACCTAGAGTTTTGTAGGACACCTGAAGGTCATTTTTCTCAGTCTTCAGCATTTGATGCTCTAGTTGTAGCCTCTGTAGTTATGCTAAGCTGTTCTGGGCATCCTTTTTTGTTTTCTCTAATGAGACTTCTAAGGCCATCTTGCTTGCCTACAGAGTCTGGAGTTCTATATTTGAAGTCTTCACCTCATTCTGCATATCCTCAAATTTCCTCTTTATCTTATGACCTTCATCCCTTTCTCTCTTCAAAGTTTCCTTTAATTGTGTTGCATTCTTTTTCGATTGCTCAAGGTCTGTCATAATCCTATCTACATTATCTTCAGTGGCCTGGGTTAATGCCACCCCAGCTCTAGCTATCAGTCTTGGATCTGCATCTATTCCATACACCACGGTTTTCTCAGTTATCATCTTTCCCAATTGTCCTCTTGTTTCAACCTTCTTTTCGGTTCTTTTGACAATCCTTTTCTTTTCCTTGTCATAGAAAATGGTGCTAAAATTAGGTATCTCTTCTCCTTCTTTCTGTACGAAAGGTATCAAATTCATTCCAGAAAAAACAACTTGTTCTTGAGTGCTGCTAGAAGTTGCAGTAGGCTTCTGGGAATTAGGATTATCTTGTCCTTGCCCCTGATCTATATGATCATGTTCATCTTATGTATCTATCGGGTCAGTAGTCTACTAACCTTTCTTAGATCCTGCTAATCTTAGACCCTCACTTTCATCTTGTTTTTTCTTTATTTCAGCTTCTTCTTTTTTCTTTCTCTCCTCCTCTTCCTTCTTTGTTGCTTCCTCTGCAGCTCTCTTTCTTTCTTCTTCTTCATTCTTTAGCCAGCTTTCTGCCTCTTGTCCTAGCCTTCTAGAATCTTCTTCTCTTTTTCTGGCCTCTGCTTCTTCAGCTGTCTTTTGTGCGGTTTTGTCCTTTCCACCTACAATGGTGATTTTCTGTTTAAATCTCTTCTTTAATGTAGTCATATTCTTTGCATTTCTAAAGATTTCTTCATCTTTGTCCTAGAAATTTGTGTATTCAAAATGAACATTTGCCACCTTGCAATGCTCTACAGCTTTATTTTGCGAGTCATTCCTATGGAAGTTCATTTCACCAAAATGAAAGTGTTCCAGTTCCTATACGAATTCTGCAGTGTGTTTAACCTTTGTAAACTTATAACTCCCCATCCAGAAAGGTATGGCAGGATATGCCGCCTTCTTATGTTTGAACAAGAAGCTTCCAATACCATCAATGTATACTTGCCTGACTGCTTCTTTATGCAACATGTAATCAGTGGTATATTTGGGGAGTAGCCACCATACATTCTAATATACATCCCCTCGTCAGTTAGATAATAATTTCCATATTCTTCAATAACATTGAATGCTTCTTCTGACATGCAGTTGCATTTAGTCAGGAAAATCAGGGTATACAAAGGCATGATGAAGTTTTCACATATCTCTTTGTAGTGGCTATAGTATTTGTGTGCCCAAAATAATTTGTATGCAGTGTATACAGGGGTCATGTCCCTATCCCAACTACACCTCAAGGATGGAAAGGTCTGAGTACATAATATACAGTCAACTAAGATAGAGCTCATGTAGAACTTTGAATTGTTCTATGATACCCCTCCCAAAGCTAAAGATATGCATGTTGAGAGGCTATTGGACACTATGTTTTCCCAATTGAATATGGTTCCTTGGGTGGCCACATAGAAAATAATTGGCATCCATCCCAATTTGAAACTCTTCCTGTGATCTCTCCCAAAAATCATGTTCAACATCAATGCTATAAATCTATAAGGGGTCCAGAGAGTGGCTGTATCATATTCTCTTGATGGCCTGGTTCAAAAAAATTTCCTTGGTATCATCATTCTTTTGACAGTTTCAACCAGGTCCAAATTTGTCTCCTTCAACCAACTTTCAGTTAAGTAAATTTGAGCAGGAGGCAAGTGGTATGCCATTGAGACATAAGCAGGACTATATGCAGCATATCCCTATTTGGTAGTATTCTCCAGGATCATCGTAGTTACATCTGCCCTAGGAAGAATCCAACCAATCACCTCTGAGCATGGGAACAACTCAGGTCTCATGGCCACTTTCATAAGGGCATATTTCTCGATGTTTGCATAAATAGTTAGTTCTTCAAATCCTACATCAAGCACATTCTGATTTGTAATCATCCTGTATACCTCACCCCATTTATAGTCTGGCTCTACCCCAAGGGTGGCTTTGGTATCTTCATATATATATGTCACCTTGGTGATGATTTCCACCTCTGGTTCTACCTCCGCAACAGGAGCCTTCTTCTTTTGTCTTTTAGACATATCTCCTTTGCAATAATTACCCTGTCATAAAGCAAGCATGTTCTTAGACCATTGGATCTTTTACTTAGTGTTTTAAGAATGAAGAAAAATTGTATCAAACTTTTTACCTCTTCCATATGGATTTTCACAACTAAACTATTAATGCATAAAAGAAAATGACAGGCCAAAGGAACTTCTGGAACCTGGGTCTAAGAATCCTCTAAGTCCGTCAGCAACTAAAACATAATCTTGATAGACAACGCATCATTCAAAACCAATCTGCATTCAAACTTTTGCATAACATGAACCACCCAAACAATAACGGGCTAGTTGGGAATGTTATTGGGGAGAATCCCTAACTGTTGTTACCTACGATTTTCCATGCCTCAACATGATCTTAACAAATACAAGCATTATTGCACAAGGTGTAGTTGTTAATAGGCTGATGTATCATCTTTTATTATCATTCACTCATCCACATTTGAGTATATGGGGACAACATAATTTATTACAAACAAATGTAAATATAATAAAAAAATCCCAATGCTTTTATCACATAAAAATTACACCTGACCAGGCCATTGATCCAATAACTCTATTTCTTGAATCATCATCTCAATTAGCACAATAGTTGGGGGTTGAATTACATTCACATATTCTTGATAAAGATTATTTTCGCCGAGATATTTTGACACAACAAGTTGTTTCTCCATTTGTGCATCTTCCAGGTGTTAATATTTAGAGTTTACAACAGAAAGAAATAAAGGCACTTGAAATTGAATTTGTAAGTTTTTACTTAGAGTCTAATAAAAATGCACATGAATTTTACGTCATCATATTTGATATATTCTCTTTTTTCCCCTCAGTTTTTACTTAGATTTTTCAACTTCTTTCTATAAAAAAAAATGATCTCACTAAATTGTCTTCTCACTCCAAAATACCATTTATATTTATTTTCAAAGTTTCTCTCATATTGGGCCATGAATCTATGAATCCTACCGGTGACTATATTGGTATATCCAAGAACATTTTTTTTCCCGGTAATATAGGTTGTGGGATGCTCGTGGGCTTCATCCTTTTATGGATGCTAAACCTTATCTGTAACTGTGTAAGATTAATCCTATTGGGTTGTGACTATATAATACCTATCCTTCTGGGTTGTGATTTTATAAGACCTACCCTAGTTGGTTGTGACTATGTAATACTTATCCTAGTGGGATGTGACTGTGTAAGACCTATCCACTATTTAAGACCTATCCTAGTGGGTTGTGATTATGTAGATCTATCCTAGTTGGGATATGAACTGTGATTAGCTCCCCCGCCCTTAATATGAACTATGGTAATATATTCTAGATAGGCCATGTATTATTTTACCTTACCTCTCTGGGAATGACCTTTTTGTAGCCGATCTTGAGCTAAGTTATGGTTTCGTTGATCCCTAAATGACAGGGTTCTTCACACTTGGCGACTGAGATATCTTGCTTACTACTGTATGTATCTAACCTCAACCTAAAACACTCTAACCTAATCTATATCAATGTATGTCTTATATTCCTTTGGTAACTTGTCCTTTCAGTGACAAGTTCTAAACCTAAAAGTATATGAGTATAAGGTTGATCTTAACAAGTTCTATACTAGTATTATTATTGTTCTTTGTTTGCTACAGTCAAATAGACAAAAGCTATCTAAATTTTTTGTTTGCTACTTCTATTATATATAGTATATATATATATATACATACTTCATATGCAACTGTATGCTATAATTGGTGATTAATTGGTGAGTTGTTACTACATAAAAAGTACTCTACGACTAGTGCTTTATCCACTACCTTATTAACAACTTATTTTATTCTTTCAATTAGTTATAGTAGTTTTGGTACAAATGAAATGGTTGTTATGATATTATTATCACTATATTTGTTTGCTTATAAACAAGAGCATTTATATCACTATCTAAATTCCCTCCTAGCATACCTCATTCCATCTTGATAAAGTATCACATGTATACGATCATCACCCATATCATTTAAACTGTCATCATTGTACTCACATATACTTACAACTTAATGGCATACTTTACTTGATTAGAAATCCATTATAAGTGATTGACCACACAAATACACTAATAATGGAATACATAAACATAATAACAACATCCATTCCAAATCTAGAGCCACATATACCTAGTAAACGTCTAACCATCCACTACTCTTCTAATTGATTGAGTTTATTAATCTTGTGAACATGAACTAGTTATTACATTAGCATTCCTACTTTATTTAGTTGGAGAATAAGTTGACCTATAAATAACAACTATTTAAGTTACACTTTGATAGGTAAAAGCAATTTATCCATTTATAAAGGTAGTAGTCTCCATACCACCTTGTTTGACTTTGAAAAAGGTAGCATTCCAAGCATTAAAATAAGAATCAAAGCCAATATCATCTTGCTTAATTCTCAATCCCATTCTAAACCTTTAAGTTTACCTTTCACTAGTTATTGAAATTGACGTTGTTGAGATCATAGCTTAGGTTTATAAACTAAAACCATATGTGTTAGCAATAAAGATAGAGACAACTAATATTAGAACACCAAAGGTGATAATTAGGGATTAGACAAGAAACTAAGTGTTTAGTGAGTATGTAGATTACTTAAAGCACCACTAGAAGTATATTAAATTCTCAATGAATAACCAATAGATTGATATGTATATGTCTAATCTGTTTTAGGTTTTGGTACATTCCCCATTAGTACTTTATGCACACTATAGTATTCTTACCCTTTTTATTCCTATGCCCTACCTATGATTAATAATGGAGGTAAGAAAGGTAAGATCTTATCCATGTTCTTTTATTACAAATGCCATATCCTAGTTCTATACCTTATTATCATCTAATCTAGAATGAAGTTATTCTCCTTGTATTGGAATTGAAGATAAATCCTCTTCTTAGTATCTCACTTATTGAATCCACATTAGTATAACCATTCAATTAATAGAAATACAGTTCAATTTTCTTAATACTCAAATTAACTTTTCATGCTTGAAATTCTAGATATACTTTGTCTCAAAAGTATCAACTATTTGTAACTAATTTTCAATTGTTGGAAAATGCAAGAAGAGTGTTGTTAATGCTTGTTAAATTTCAATATGATATCCACAAACTAGTTGATCGTGATGTAAGGATATAAGTGCTCATTGCTTTTGCTTGTTACCTTTAGTAGTGCTCATTGATTCTCAAAGATAATCTAGAGGATTATATCAATATAGTAACCATGTTTCACTAAATTTGTATAATATATGCATGGTTTCACCTTACACAAATGATATTATAGTTTTTCCATATTAAAAAGGTGCTTATCCCCCTACCTACCAATCCATTGGCATTCCAACATTTTCGAGACTCCAACGAGACAATCATATTTGTAATTCAGATTAATGGTTAAAATGTTGGAAATGGGTGATAGTGTGAGTAGTAAGAAGTCAATGACATCAAAACCAAGTGACATCGATGGATTATTCAATCATGTCAAGCATAGAGTATTGTAAGGCACTAGGAATTGGGAAGATACATCTATCTAAAAAGGATCACGAGAAACATATGCAATGGGTTAGGAAAGATTAGTAATATATTTATATAACACTCATTTTATTGCATGTAATATTTATGTATTGCGAGTATTTTGTAATATTTATGATTTACAAGTACTAGATATTATTGTTTTAGAATTACAAATAAAGAAATCTTGGTGTTAATATTGCTCATTTCCCCAATTTTTAAATGGTTCTTTCCCAATCGAAGGGCACCTACCTTACAAGAAGGAGGTTGGCGGTTTGATTCCTTCATTCCCTAATGATATTGCAATATTGGTATTTTTATAAAATATATTTTAATATGATTTACTATGGCTATAGGGGGGGTTTCAAACCATTTTTTTATGTTTCTATGAGGGGGGTTCTAAACTGCCTTCATATGTCACTATGAGGGGGTTCAAAAATTCCCTTGTATGTTACAATGAGGGGGGGTCATAACCTCCCCCAAAGTTTTGTAAGATGTATTTTTAAGGGGGTTTCAAACCACCCCCGTAGGTGTCTACGAGGGGGGTTCAAACTACTCCCACAGGTACCTACGAGGGGGTTTTATAACCTCCCCTAAAGGTTTTCAATAAGGAATTTTAGGGGGGGTTCTAAATCGCCCCCAAAAATTTCTTTTATCATCAATACTATTGGGGTCAGTTTTGTTAAGACCACCCCTAGAGCTTTGTAAGATGGAGTTTTATAGGGGAGTTATAACCGCCCTTATAGGAACTTATGGGGGGGGGGGTTGTAACCGCCCCCTTAGGTACCTATGAGTGGGGTTTGTAAACGCTCCTATAGGTAAATACAAGGGGATTTTATAGCTTCCCCTAAAGGTTTGTAATAAGGAATTTGAGGGGGGGTTCTTCATGGCCCCCAGAAGTTACTTTTAGCATCGGTACTATTAGGGACGGTTTTATTAATACCACCCCAAAGTTTTGTAAGATGGATTATTAGGGGGGGTTTATAACCTCCCTCATAGGAACTTATGGGGGGGTTTGGTTTCATAACTTCCCCTGTAGGTACCTATGAGGAGGGTTTATAACTTCCCTTGTAGGTACCACCCCCCAAAAAAGTGTATTTTAAGGGTGGTTCTAAACCCCCCTCATACACTCCTATGGGGGAGGCTCCAACCCCCCCCTTAAAATTTATTATTACAATAATTTGGGAGAAGTTACAAACCCCCCTTGTAGGTAATGGTTTAGAACCACCGCCAAAATTCACTTTTAGGGATGGTTTTGATCTCTTCAGAAACCACCCCTAAAAATCCAAAATTTTAGCATCGATGCTATTAGGAGCGGTTTTGTTAAGAATGCCTCCAAAGCCAAAACCACCCCCAAAAGTGACTTTTGGAGGCGGAAGACAACCCCCCCTAAAAGTCAAATTTGTTGTAGTGTAAAGTCCCTTATCCACTGTATTACACTACCAATAACAATTATGTCCAACCCAAGTGAAAACATATTTCCACAATTGAATAGAAAAAGGACATTACGTGAAAAGATGAGCAATGTTCTCTTTTGTTCCTTTACACAAAATGCATATGCTCGGACCATGGGTATTTTTCTTTTGGAGAAAATCCCAATTTGGGATTATGTTCATCAAATCCATCCACATAAAAACCTTGGTTTTGGGGGGGGATGTACTTGCTAAATTTTTTACCACCACCACCAACAATCTACCTAAAAACCCCCCACAACTTCTACATAACCAATTTTGACTATGTTTTTACCCCCTACAATGTTTCTAACCAAATGAGTTCATCAATTTCATCTCTTAGTTGAATATGAAAAAAATTTAAACCATTCAAATAATCAATCCACACAAATGCAAAATCAATAGTTAGGCCCAAATCAACATTTGTTATCCATCCCTAATGTGAACAATCCACAGTTCCTTCTTTAGCAGTTTGATTCAAGGAGAAAAGACCCTAAGCGTGGATATTAAATACCATCCACTATGGAAGAAAAAATGAATCATCACATTCTATGGTCGCATCCTCTCCAATTCAAACTGAATAACTATCATTAACTTTCAAAGTGAGATAAACACCAACCAACATGAATGTTTGAACCATGGACTCCATTGATTATAAACATGTTGAACATTGTTCATCGAATTCCTTACCTAGTGAATCAAAGTGGAAGGAGATAAATATTTTTGTGTGATAATTCTACACCATAATCCTTTTTGGTAATAACATTCCACAGGGTTTTTCATACCAAAGACTTCCCAAAGAAATATAATTATTAATTCTCCAATAACCCTCATGTTTAGACCTGGAAAGTAATTCTCACTGAGTTAGATGATAGCCCAACTTGTGCTCCTTCCCACGCCAAAAGAAACTTGAACACAACCTTTTAATTTTATCAAGGATTCCTTTGGGAAAATGGGCTAATAGTAGAAAATAAACTAGAACATCTTTTGCAACTACTTTGAATAAATTTAGATGACCACCCCTAGATAACCATTGATGGCACAAAAAAGTGAATCATCCTTTCAACTTTTCCCACTAACCATTTCCAATCCTCTGTTTCCATGCCCTAAGGGTTTAAAAAAGAAATCGAGGTATTTCAACCCTACCTATAGGTTCAATCATTGAAACTTAAGTATATGAAGAATCCTTTGAGCCTCCTTTTCCCTAACCATATCGAAAACATTCGAGGAATTTTTAAGGTTGATCCCCTTACTTACATCCTAAATGTAAATTTTGATATTTTTGAATGACCATTTCCTCTCTCAAGGAACGATGGCCAAAAAACAATACATTATCCACAAGAAGAAAATGAGTGATAAACTCAAAACCACCAACCTAGATCCCCTCAATTGATTCTCCCTTTTATCTTTTATAATCATTCTACTCAGCCCTTCTACAACCAAGAGAAATGTTAGGGTGGAAACGGGCATCCTTGGAAAACTCTCCCTCAAGGGTTTGAAAAACTTCGATGCATAACCATTAATAAGAATAGAAAAATATGAGAACCTCTACGATACTGAAATCGGGTTTTAATGTTTTTTGGCTGCTGCTAGGGTTTGCCAAAGATGAGCTCTGCAGGAGGAGGATTGCCTCCTCCCCCTCCCCCGCCCTCGACCTCCGCTGAAGAAGCTGCCTTCGCTCATCTGGTTAAAGCGAATGGGAAGAAGGTGGACTCTGCACCGCCACCGAATTTTGTAAAGAAACTTGATGCCATTCCTGAGATCAAACTCCCACCAGAAAAACCCATTCAGCTAGCCATCTCCCTTGTAGATCGAGCTCTTATTGGGAATTTTACGGGCCTTTGGCCATCTCCAGGCACCACGGAAGCCTGGATTCAAAATAACTGGTGACCTCTGATCACTCAAGGAGTCACGAGCTATGCGATCAAAAGAGGGTATTTTCTTTTTTATTTTGTTTCAAAAGTTGATAGGGATTTGATTTTTAGAAGTGGACCCTAATTTATGGGCCCCCATGGACTGTATCTAAATCGTTGGACTCCTAATTTTGACCCTGCTCTGGATATCTCCAAATCATTCCTAGTCTGGGTGCATTTACCTAACCTACCTATGCATTGCTGGGGTGAAGAATCTCTTCGATCTATAGGAAATTGCCTAGGTAAATATATTGACAAAGCTGACCCCAAGGGCCAATATTCTTTTGCTCGAATCTGTGTGGAAGTATATCTAGAACCGGGTCTTCCTGAAGCAGTAAAACTCACAGTCAAAGGGTGGCAGCATTACCAGTAACTTGACTATGAACAACTACCCTTCAAGTGCATACACTGCCATGAATATGGCCACTTCCAAAGGAACTTTCCAAAACTCCAGGAACCTGAGACGGAGAAGGCCCCTGAAGAAAGGTGGAAGCAAGTCAAGAAGCATAAAGCAAACCCTAGAAGAAAGGGCTCTAAGGGAAACACTCAGACTCCAGATCCGAAGGATCCTTCCTCCGTGGCCCCAGAAACCTCCAAAGCCCAGGAAAGTAATCCTAAACCTAGATCTAGAAATAGCTTCTATGTTCTTGAAGAACAGGAACCTCCTGTCAAAAAAACTGAAAAAGGGGAAATCTCTCCCACGACCTCCTCCTCTCAGGCTAGAAGAACCGAAATCAGATCAGCAGGAAACCCGAATGTCGAAACAGAAGTAGCTAACCCAACACAAGAAGACTGGCAGCAAGACTCTGTTATTGATGGAGGCACAGAGGAAGAGGGAACTGATGAGGAGGACCCTGATCCTTTGAAACCTGCCAAAAAGGATCGTCAAGGAAGGAAAATGGATAGGGAAAGAAGGGAAGCTGCCACCTATCGAGATCGGTTAGCTAGAGTTCAGACTACCCTGGAAAAACATATTAATCCAAGAAATACCAAACAAGAAGGTAATTCCTTGAAAGGGGCAGCCCCCATGTCAAAAGGTAAGTAATGCAGAATGTCTCTTGGAATTGTAGGGGGTTAGGAAGTAAATCGAAAGTGTTATCAATGAAATATCTAATCAGAATTTCGAATCCCTACATCCTCCTTGTCCAGGAGACAAAAATGGAAGAGCAGACCTTCCTCCAGGCAGCTCCTTCATTCTAGTATAATGTGCAATGCATAGCGGTCAGTTCTAGAGGAGCGTCAGGAGGCATTGCAACGCTCTGGGATCCTTCTAAGGTTGAAATTGTAAGTTTCTCTACTTCTCCTCACTGGGTTTTCACTGAAATTCTTTTTAAAGAGTCAAAACTTCGCTTAAGTCTCTTTAATGTTTATGTTCGTATTGCTCTCTTTGAGAATCAATTTTGCTGGACTAAACTGAATGATCATATGATCACTTCACAATTGGATAACTTTGTTATGGCGGGGGATATGAACCTTATGCTCTCCTCTGAAGAAAAGCAAGGGGGTAATATTGTTAGATATCCGGCCAGAGAATGGGTGGAAGATATCATCTCTGATTGGGACCTGGAGGATATCAAACCAACTAGGGGGAAGTTTACTTGGACAAATAAAAGGTTAGGACTAGGTCACATTGCAGCAAGGATGGATAGATTCCTGGTCCAGCAGTCTCTTCACGTTCAAGGGTTTGACCCGACCTCGGCCATTCTGTCTTTCAGTGCTTCGGATCATAAGCCGATTGTTCTCTCGTTTGTCAAAGATCAGAATCTGGGTCCCATACCTTTCAGGTTTAATCCTGCCTGGATACAAATGGAAGGTTTTTAGGACATTGTAGCAGCAGCTTGGAAAACTAAAATCAAAGGGTCCGCTTTCTATGTGTGGGAAGAGAAGCTGCGGATTGTGAAAAAGGCCCTGAAATATTGGGCGAATCTCCACAAATCTCCTAAGAAGCAAAGGATGGAAGCGAAGAAGGCACTGGAGGATCATCATTTTAGGAATGAAGGGAGCCTTGATCAAGCTTCTCTAGATATAGAAATCTCTCTTCACAATAAGCTCCATGAAGCCTGTAGGCTTGAAGAAAATTATTGGAAAATAGAATCAAGAAATCCTTGGCTCCAAGAAGAGGATAAAAATACAAAGTTTTTTCATAAACAAGCAGAGGTTAGGAAGCATTTTAAGACCGTTTCAAAAATTGATCATTTGGGGAATCAACTCTCTGCTTTTGATGAAATAAAAAAAGCAGCTCATGATCATTTCCAAGAAATTTACACAGAAAACTCCCCTGGGATGGACTTTAGCCAATCTGATATTTTGGATGATATTCCTCCCCTTGTTTTAGGTCAATCCAACCACCTGCTCCTGCAACCAGTCACCCTTGAAGAAGTCAAAGTTGCGGTTGACAGCATGAGTCCTGATAAGGCCCCTGGGCCGGATGGGTTCACAGCTCGTTTTCTTACTTCTTGCTGGCATCTCATTCATTCTGATCTGTTAAGGTTGGTTAAGAAATCCCAATCCTGCTTCAAGTTAGGAGGAGGAACCAATTCTTCTTTCCTTGCCCTCATCCCTAAAGAAAAAGGTGCCACCTCTTTCTCCTGATTCTGTCCTATCTCCCTATGTAATATTGGATACAAGGTTATCACCAAAGCCTTAGCCATTAGATTGAAAGCAGTCCTTCCTCTTATTATTCTTGAGAATCAAGGAGGTTTTATTAAGGGGAGGAAAATCTCAGACAACATCATTTTAGTCCAAGAAGCCATCCACTCAAGCATGGCAAGAAAAGAAAAAGGTATGGTTATTAACCTGGACTTAAGTAAGGCATGTGACAAAGTTTGCCATGATTTTTTGCTTCAGGTCATGACTAGGTTTGGATTTGCCCCCGGCTTGATCTCTTGGGTCAAAGCCTGTATTAGTACTCCTTGGATTGCACCTCTGGTGAATGGGAGAGCAGCAGATTTCTTCCAAGCTTCTCAAGGTCTCCGCCAAGGGTGCCCTCTCTCCCCCTTGCTTTATGCTATTCAAGCGGCCTCCCTTAACTTTCACCTGGAGCATTATCGAGTTCAAGAAGACCTGCTTGGGCTAAAAATTTTGTGAGGGGTCAAAGAAGTAAACCACACTCAATTTGCAGATGACACCCTTCTTCTGGGCAGAGCAAGCCCATCATCAGCAAGGAAGTTCAAAGAGGTGCTAGATAATTATCAGGATGTTTTTGGGATCCAAATCAACTACTCCAAAAGTCAAATATATAGCTGGAATTGTCCCCCAATTGAGCTGCAAACTTTATCCTGTATCTTGAAGATAGAAGGGAAGCATCATTGGATGGAATTCAAATATCTAGGAATGCCAATTTTCAAGGACAAACCTAAAGTCTCCAGCTGGGATCCGTTGATTGAAAAATTGAATTCGAAAATCAAGGCATGGGGGGCCTCCTGGATAAATCTGGTAGGGAAAACGGTTCTTATCAAATCAGTCTTAGCAAACATGCCTGTCTTTCAATGCTCTTTGCTGTTAGCACCTTTAACCATTCTAAGAAAGATTGAAGCCCTCCTCCAGAGATTCCTTTGGAAAGGAGGAAAACAAAATGAAAACAAGCTTCCTCTGGTTAAATGGGAGAAAGTTATTGCTCCTTACCTAGAAGGGGGATTGCACTTGCGAGATCTCAAAGCTCAAAATAAATCCCTTGGTGCTAAGCTTCTGTGGAATATGGTATCAGGGAATTCCTCCTGGAGTAAACAGGTCTTATGGAAAAAATACTTTTCAGGAACAAGGATCAGGTGCTTTGACCAGAGTCCGAAGGTGGCCAAAGGTTCCTTCTTGTTCACTTTATTCTCTAAAGCTCACTCATTTTTTTCCAAATACCTTACTTGGATCCCAGGCAATGGAAAGAGAATTAGAATATGGGAGGACTCCATCTCAGGCAGTCCCCCAATTGATAATATGGAAGGATTGGATGGTATTCGGAGGTTCCTAACAAATCTTGGGATAACAAATATTATGGATATATCTAAGTGGCACCCTGAAGGATGACATATGCGGATAGGATGGGACATCCCGGATTACCCTCCTAACCTTGAAGAATAAAAATATCTCCTCCTCCTTTGCTTGAATGGGAAGTCCCTAGTTTCCAAGCATCTTAAAGATGAAAGGGGATGGGGCTCAAATTCCAGGCATTACTCTGTCACTGAAGGTTACAGAAGCATCAAAGCAATTCCAAATGTTCCTAGGAATCCTGCAATCTGGAAATACATCTGGTCTCCTAAATCACTCCCTAAAGTTGATCATTTCGCTCGGACTCTTGCTCATAACAGTGTCCTCACTGCTGATGTCCTGCGGAGGAAAGGGTGGGAAGGCCCATCTCGGTGCCCCCTCTACTGTGCTACGGAAGAGTCGTCCCCTCGTATGTTTATCTCTTGTCCTTTTTCTTCAGAAGTCTGGAATTTAGTGACCCTTCCCTGGCACACCCCCCTGTACTTTGAAGATGTTTCCTCCCTCTTTTTCCAATGGCCTCTACCCTCCCCAGTCAAGACTCATGCGAAGGACCCTCTGGCCATTGCTTGGTTGACTCCTCCTAAATTTATCTGTTGGAAACTTTGGCTCGAATGCAACAATCGGATTTTCAGAGGATCCTGCTCCTCTCCTATCCAGGTGGTGGTTAAAATTAAAGCTTTGCTCAGGGACTTCATTCGATCTCGCTCTCCTCTTTGTCTCCATTCTCCTTTGTCTTGGGAAGAAGAAGTTTGGTTACAAAGTTTGAACCCTGGCACTTTCGCGGACCTCCCTCATAGACCACCCACTTTGCAAAAATGGGAAATCAGAAAAGACAAGGCTACCTTCGAACTCTGGTACAAAGAGTTAGGAAGAAATATCTTGTTTTTTTATGGAGCTTCAAAAGGTAACCTAGGGGAGGAAGGAGGGGGAGGGGCGCTCTTCGGTCCGAACGGAGCTTTGAAATTCACATACTCTTGGAATTTGGGAATTTATTCTAATAATATGGTGGAAGCATTGGCCCTTTGGCAAGGCTTAAATCAAGCTCTTCACCATGGTATTCAGGTCCTTACAGTTGTGGGAGACTCCAGGTTGATTATCAATTTCATCAATTCTCAGAAGTTCCCTTCCTCTAATCACCTATGTCAAGTTCTTCGAAGAATCTCCTTGCTCATACCCCTTTTCTGATCTATAGATTTCTTTCATGTTCTGAGAATGAATAACGAACACGCGGACAAAGCAGCAAATGAAGCAATACCCTTGGGCAAGGGGTTCCTTAAACTAAATGATGTGCTTAGTTCATTTCCTATCCCTTGAATCCGTGGGCTTGAACTCGAGAATGGTTTGGTTGGTAATTTGGAGTATGGGGCCCAGGCCAAGTGTCATTTTCTCCTGCTGCCCAATGGTGCCCTCTCCTGATGGTGGCGTGGCATACCACGACATGCGCCTTTATATCGCGCCCCTCACCACGCTCAACGATAAATTTATGTTTGCTCATCCTGCATTAACTATGATGATGTCTTCTCTGCCTTTGCTGATGATGGAGCGTATCATTCACTGTACTACGGAGCAGGTGGATTTACGGAGCAAGATTTTCCAAAATCTAATGGGCGCACTTAAGGTTTTATTATGCAATCATAGCAATTCATTTGGGCAAATGGATCTTCCCATCTCTGTCTATACCAACAAGGGTTTCTCGGCTGACAAAGCTTATCGGCTCGTTGGAAACACATTCTGTTATGATGACCTTCAGAATCCTGATATTCAAGTGGTGTATTCTTTTGGCAATGCGCTCTACTATTTAACGCATTGTACGGGTCCGATAAATGGCGCTCCTCAAACTATGATGAAACGTCCTTCAGCATGCTCCAATTTCTGGGTAATGATGTCTATCTCATATCATGTGAACGCTATTTGGCCTGTTAGTTGTTTTTTTCTTCACCCCGATTCACGAATCAGGTCTATTGACGTTCTGAAGGTGGCGGTTCCTTCCCCTGGGTGGCGAAGTTCTTCGTTCTTCTGTGTGGTGTATTTGGACTACAGCCTGTTATTCTTGGGGGATATGGCGGACTCAGAGGACTCAGCATCCTCCTCTCCAGATCCATTGGTAGAGTTGGAAGCAGAGGTAAGGGTATTGCGGCGTCGGGTTAGACCTCAAGGAAATTTTCTGCAACAAATAGATGAGCAGGGGGGGCGAGGCCTTGACCGAATTGATGAGGATATGGGTCATATCCACTTGGACTTCATGGCAGCTCTGTGGGTTCTGGAAGAGAAGGTCACGGTCTCTCTGGAAAATTTGGATCTCAGACTACAGAGTATGGAGGGAACTTTGGTAAAGTTTTGGGATGCTGCCAACTCAGGCCATGGCATGAGCCAACTGGCTACCAAATCGTCCTCTAGAGCAATGGCCGAACATCGTTAATTTCACTCTAGTGTCTATCTTTTCTCTGTTTTCTTTTGTTAAACATCTTAAAAGTCCTGGTTCTGCTAGTCACAGGCATCTATATTTAACGTTTGGAATACTGTATGGCTTACTATATTTTCTAGAGATGTAAACTCTTTGGTGACCTTGTCACCATTTTATAATATAAAACCTACTCGATCCTATCAAAAAAAAAAAAGAATAGAAAAATCCATTGAATCGACACATTCCATAATATAATTTACTACTTAAATATTAAGTCCAGTATGGATCAAGGGAAATCTTAAATACATCTAGCAAGTTCAGTCATATGCTTTGGAGAGTTCAATTTTTATTACCAGGGTTGACCTCTTCCTTTGATTTATGGAATGTAATGTCTCATGTGTAGACCCATTGCTTCATGAATATACCAACCTTCAAGAAAGTTGAATAGCTCCACCGGAATTTCTTTGGACAATAACTTTTTGAAGTGGATTGTTATAGTTGATTTTACCACATTTGGTAGATCATGTTTTTATGGCCTTCCCTATTCTTATCCAAACTCCTTGGCCCCCCTTTTCTCAAAATACATTTTGATGATCCAAGAAATCCCTTAAAAAACACATGTTTATTTCCATACGTTGGTTTTAGCTTAAAATGTGTGTGTACATGCAGCTTGCTCCACTATGACCCGTGTACATTAGGAAATGTGCATAAAAAAAATATTTGGAGTTCTCCTCAATGAGTCACAAATAACTTGACTATTGGCCTTCCATATGCCTGGAAACGATTTGGCTCGACCCTTCATTTCCTATTGAAGGGCTATATATTGATCCTCTTGGATGCATTAAAGGAGGAGAACCTATGAGATCAAGGAAACTATAGTGGATTGTTTCCCCATTCATACATGATTGAGTCTACATCCTTTTGTCCTTTTGAGAACACATTGCTACACTTCCCAAGCTTTCCATTGTATTGTAAGCTTACCATTGAGATGGAGGATTGAAGTGATGGAGGCCTAGGTGGAGGAATCAGTTTCTCCATTTCGACATGGTGGCAACAAATTTTGTCACTATTATCTATGTTTATTATTAATAGAAATATCCATTTCTCGTCCATTACATGTGTATGACTATGAATATTCTTATCCATGGATGTAGTTGTATTTGATTATACATGTTGGATTTATATATGCTAGAGTAGGACTGACACTTAACATATATCATGCTTGGTTGTTTCGTTGTAGTTGAGAATGAAATGCAGGTACAAGCATGTTTGAAAAGCTCAACGAGGATATAATACAACTGTCTGGAGTAAGGTATGTTTTGTATCCCTTAGTGTTAGCAACATTTATCTCTCTTTCATATTGAAGTGGATTGATTTTTGGTTTCATTTGGTCTATTGTGGTCTACCCTAAGCCATAGGAAGTTTCTCTCCATAATAGAATTAGAGAATCCATTGGAGATTTTCCTTTTTGGTGGGGTTGTGGGTGCACTTTTTCACTAGATTTGCTCTCTTTTTCTCCCTGTTTCTATGTCTCATTTAGTATTATGTTCATCCATTGACACTCCCCTAGATTGGTTTGACCCTTGGCCTATGTTTTACCACTTTCTTCTCTATATACGTGGTTCAGAGTATGTACAATCGCGTATATATGTAGGATGTCCTCTACCTAGTTGCGTACATACGCCACTATTCTTTGAATAGTCATGTACATCCTCCCTTTTGGTTAATTTTTTTATGTGGGAAGTTGTTGGGTGGGTTGTGAGAGTGGTTGGGTCTTCCTGGGTACCAATGTTGTCTATTGACTGCTTTTGTTGTGACTGGAGACCCCTTTTTCATTGAGTTTTCTTTTAAAGTAGTTCTAGTCCTTTATATCATTTTTTCTTGCCATTAGTGCATTAGTATTTTTATATCGATGTCTTTCTTGGCTTGTGTTTGATGCTTGCTACAGATACTGAGAAATTTAATGAATTTTATTTCATTTTCATTCTTTTATATTGAATATACAAAATAATTATATAGTTGCATTCTTAATTGCATCTCACATATGGATTTAAGGAGGTACTTGCATTAGATTGCTTGGATGAGAATTGTGTTTAGTATTTCATATAGGAAGGATTTCATTGGAATTTGGAAAGGAATGAATTTTTGTGCATCTCATGTAGTGGCATACCACGTTTTCATCATTAAAGACAACTTGAACTTGGCAATTGTTTGTTAGGTGTGCATATTTACTTCATTTACGGAGTCATAACATCACTAATTGCATGACCATTTCCTTCAAGTAATCACAACCTTTAAAATAAACACTTAATTTAAAATGAATTACACTTTTTATTTGATAGTGTTGCATCAACAAGCTTAGGTTTTAGAGTCTTGGAATAGGTTTTTGTGAGTAAATTTCTCTAAGACTAATAAACAAAACATTTAGGTGTCTGTCCAGGTGAGAAAGATAAATCCTTGGTATAATTAGTGTTCTCAAGAGGATCCTCTTACACAAGAGTTAAGCACAAGGTAGTGTACATGTTTGTGGTGGGGATAGCCCCTTATCACTCTTTGTTCAACATTGGATATAATTCCAAGATATTATCCATATCTAGGGGATTTTGAGGTACCTTTGGTGCTTTCGAGCTTCGAGATTTGTTACCTTACCCATACGGTAGATCCTTCCTACGACTGTCCTCTTGATCATTGGCTATATTGAGGTAAGCTTATTTCCCTTACCTAGGTATCGTAGGGGGTACTTGCATAGGTTATTTTGTGAGTGTAACACCCCGGTTTTGACCTCGTTGCATTAAATTTACATGATGTATATATTGTAAATGATCACGGTGTGGAGCTAAAGGCCAAGGCCCCACCATTGATTGGTTATGTTATGTTTTGGGACTTAAATTTGTC
Source organism: Pseudotsuga menziesii (assembly GCA_001517045.1). Lineage (NCBI taxonomy): Eukaryota > Viridiplantae > Streptophyta > Pinopsida > Pinales > Pinaceae > Pseudotsuga > Pseudotsuga menziesii. Next base: position 245,397 of record LPNX011133236.1, read on the forward strand.
ACCAATGGTATATCGGGGCATGCGGCATATATTATGTTGGTCATCATGTAAATATGCATCTATAATTAATTAAATGAATCGACCAGCTACGATCGCGGAAACTAAATCGAAAGAGGCATGATTTCTCCCAAGGATAAGGATGTGGGGGAATTTGTCAAACCTTGGCCAATAGGGTGAAAATCCATGTGTCTTCTTACCTTGTTTTATCCCAACCACTTTCATTAAGAATGGCTGCTGGTGGTTGAGGCAGTTATGGTATTTGGGAGTGGGGTGGCAGGACTGTCAGTCCTCACCCACATGCACAATCCACCATCATTGACTCCACAATGGAAAAAACGCTCACGCACTTCCAATTTTGGGGGGGTTCTCACCATTTTGTTGTTCATCACTCACGCAGACATTCTTCCACTCTCCCCACGACTGGGCAAAAATGCTCACGCACTTCAATTCGCGTCCCCTCCATTACCGTGCATCCTCACACAGAGGGATTCTTTCCCGTTTTTCGTCTTCACGCACAGGATTTTGCTGGATTTACTGATGCAGTAGTTTTCTTCTGCGGATTTGTGAATGGTGTGGGAAGAACCTTTCCTCACGGGTTGATTTGTGGACTCTACATTACTGTTCCTCACACACAGGCCAGGAGACTGTAAATTCCTTCCCAGCGTGGTCTGTGTAATTTCTTCCAGTGACTTCGTTGCCCAGAACGGGCTGTTGTTTCCCCACGTTGCTGGTAATGTATGCTGCTACGTTTCTCTTTTGGGATTGTTAATTTCCCAATCCATAAGCTGTGTTTGCTGTTACATTTGGGGACTGTTGTAGATGGTTTGAAGTCATTTTCCCTAGTTTAAGCTATGATAGCTAACTTGATTGCCTGAGTGCAATGTTGGGTCTTCAGACTGTATTGGGAGTAGGGATGGGGGCTTAGTTTTGCTTGATAAACCTGGTGGCTGGAAACCACACAGACAGAGCTAGAGGGCTGGCCTTCTTCTCCATCACCCTTGAATAGCACTGGAATGGAATGCAGGGCCTGAGGGACTGTGTAGCAGAGAAGGGACTGATTCCTTGTGTTGGGTGTCTTTGGGTGTCTTAGAGGTCAGGCTAGTTCTAGTGTAGGTGTTCTTGGATCTGTAATGAGCTCACCAGCTTAGCATTGAGCCTTTCCTCAACTCCTTGAGCCTGATAAACCCAACTTTGTTGGCTTGGCTGTGTTTGGTATACCCTTGGCTATGTGTAAGCCTGCTTGTTCCCTTATTCCTTGGAGAATCATGCCCAGCTCGGGGGTGGCAGCGCTACTGAGAGATTAAGGAGCACGCTGGCCTATGGTTGGGTGGAACGTTGCAGCGACGTAGCTAGTTGCGGATCAATTTCTTCATAAGATAAGTGATCTTGCCCATTTTTACTCCTGCAACCATATTTTCTGTCAATGATATGAAAATGATGAACATGTTAAAATGAATGCTTGTGTGAATGCATGTTGATTCTACTGTGCAAGATAAATAATTATAGCTGTGTATGATAAACAATTGCGTCTATGCATGTTATACTGCAATGCATTTTCTTTCAGCATTCTGTTTCTGCAAATTTTATGCCTGTACATGTTCATGGGGCTCTTAGCTCGCTGTGATTCAAGTTTGGGTCGTGTCCTCTACGCTGGTCGAAGGCATGGGGACGTGACAGCATGGTATCATAGCAATGTTTACAATAATGGGCCTCTATGGGCCAAGAAGATGCAATGACAGACGCAACATTTCCTTCTTCCTAGCAGCAATCAGGAAATTCGAGAACAGCAAAAATTTAAAGAATTTTTCTAAGTGCTGACAGTCGGGTCATCGGAAGGTTAGAGGTTCCGACTTCCGATGTGGCAGAAGGTCTAGTGGTTTCCCATCCGTCGTTGCAGCTATGGAAGGGTTTCAGTTGCTGATTCTGCAGAAGAAGGAAGGGTCTGGGCGTCCGTCGTTGCGGATGGAGAAGCGGTTAGGCATCCGCCGTTGCGGAAGCCAAAGTCATCTGGCTTCCGATGCAAGAAGACCGCCAATGACCGAAGAGTTAAAAAAAAATTTCAAAGTAGAAAGAGGCCATCGGAAAGAGTTGGCCTTTGGCGTGTTGCCATTGCGGAAGCCAAAGTCATTTGGATTTTGATGAAGAAAGACTGCCGATAGCCGACGCGGTCAGAGAAGTTTGAAATTTGACTAAGCGATGAAATCGTCGGAAGAAGAAGTGATAATTATCCCGCCGTTGCGGAATCCAAAGTCATTTGGCTTTCGATGTTAAAAGACTTCCGCAGTTGTGGAAGAGTTTGAGGTTTTTTCCGTCCGCCATTGCAGAATACCAAACCGTCAAGTCTTTCGACGGGGAAAGAGGAAAACACGGAAATTTTCTAAGTGTTTCGACGCCCGGCAGAAGAGAAAAGTGTTTGCACATCCGCCGTTGCGGAAGCCAAAGTCATTTGGCTTCCGATAGGGAAGAACCGCCAACGCTGAGAGTTGAAAATTTTTCTAAGTAAGAGCCACCAATTGGAAGAGAAAGTAGTTTCCAGTCTGTCGTTGCGGAAGCCAAGGTCCTTTGGCTTCCGATGTAAAAAGGCTTCCGATGTCGCAGAAGAGAAAGCAGTTTCTAGTCCGCCGTTGCAGAAGCCAAGGTCCTTTGGCTTCCGATGTCGCGGAAGAGAAAGCAGTTTCCGTCCGCTGTTGCAGAAGCCAAAGTCATTTGGCTTCCAATGTGGAAAGATATCCGACAGCCGATGAGAAGGGAAGGAAAATTCTGTGTTTTTCCATGGGATTTCTCAGCAGTTTTCGACTATTTTCAGAAGGATTTTGCAGCTGTTTTTTAGTGAAAATTCAGGGCTGAAAAGGAGAAAAGAGGCAGCGATCTTATGCGCCAGATTGTGCAAAAACCAATAATTTACTATAAAAAAAAAAAAACCTGCAAGGGGGCAAGCCCCCTTGACCCCCGTCGTCCCCTTCAGACAGTCATTCCTTGATGAAGAAAATTTTGTGTGTTTGGGCATTTGTAATTTTATGATCATTCCAGGAGAAGGTAAGTAATGTTGATTTGTATCAATGTATGCATCTAACAATTGTGTTATTAACACATTTGCAGAATTATAGTCATCTTCAAGAGAAGTAACCCAGGTAGTGCAGCTTGGTAAGTAAGGGGTGGTTCAGTATGAGAACCCATGACGGATATGATGCTCGGGATTCCTATGAGCGAGCAGAAGATGCCATGGGAGAAAATGTATGTAATAGAAATGATGATATAGAGTCTAATGGAAGGAGATTCCAAGAGACACCGTCAGATATTGTAGCTACTATGAGAAGCTTGATCAAAGCCCAGGAAGAGCAGCATCAGTTGAATGTTGCAATGTTGCAGAGTTTGACGGACTTGCAAAGGAAGATAGACTCTGGACGAGGTACAGCAAGACCAGAAGGCAGTAAGAGCAGTACTAGGAGAAGGAGAAGGACTTCTAGTGGGTCATCTGATTCTGAAGAATCCAGTGGGGATTCAAGCTCTTCTTCTCATAAAAGGAAAAGGAAGAGACACCATAGGGATCGCTCTCGAGATGAATTTAAGAAAGCAAAACCTCCTACATTTGATGGTGAGGTTAAGACTGGACAAGAGGCTAAAGCTTGGCTTCTTGGTATTAAGAAGTACTTTCAAGTGCATGATTATTTAGGAAACATGAAGGCAAGAGTTGCCATATTCAACCTGAATGGAAGAGCATCCATTTGGTGGGAACACTTCAAGCAAGTAAAGAGGATCAGTGAAAGGAGACTTAAGTGGAAGCAGTTCAAGAAGTATTTCAAGCAGAAATACCTATCTGACAGGTATTATGATGACAAGATTAAGGAGTTCCATGAGTTGAGGTTGGGACAGCAAACCATGGAAGAGTATGTAAATAAGTTTTTGGAGCTGTTGAGGTATGTCCGGTACATCAAAGATGAAAAAGTGAAGGTCCAGCATTTCCTGAGTGGATTACCTCAGTCTTACAAAGATAGAATTGAGTTTTATGAACCTAGAACTCTTGAAGAAGCAATAAGGAAAGCTAAGTATTGTTATGAGCAAAGCAAAGGTAAGCCGTATTACCATAAGGCATGGAAGGACAAGAAGAATGAGAAGTTTGACCAAAGGAAGAAAGGTTTCAAACCTTCTAATTTCATAAACCAGCAAAAGCAGCCATCTCAAGCTACGAGTAAACCAGTTGGAGTGATAGGATAAAAGCCTAAGGATCCACAACAGAATAGAGGACCACTTCAATGTTGGAAATGTGGAGGACCCCACATGTGCAGAAATTGTCCACTTGAGAATGAGAATGCAAGGCCAACTTATAATGTTCAAGAAGCAGAAACAGTGGGTCAAGTAGCAAGGGCAGTTCCTAGGATCTATGCAGCACTGGAGGACTGCCAGGCAGATCACCAGTCAACTGTGGTTAAAGTGGCAGGTAAGATTGTTGAGCAATCTATTTCTATTTTGATTGACCCCGGTTCTACGCACAGTTACATCACTCCTAGAATATTGGAGATTTGTGCTTTTAAGAAAGTAAAGCATAGGAAGTCTTGGTTAGTTTAGCTAGCCACTGGAACTAAGAGAAAGGTTAGTGAAGTGGTATAGAAATGCCCATTGGTCATGGATGGATTGGCCACTTGTGTAGATCTGAATATTCTACCGCTTGGTTCCTATGATGTTCTCATTGGAATGGATTGGTTAGAAGCTCACAGGGTGAAGCTTGATTGCTACAATAAGACTTTCGAGTGCATGAATGAAGAAGGGAACCTAGTAGTTGTGAAAGGCATTCCAAACGTGATTTCAGTACGACAGGTTTCAGCAATGCAGTTAAAGAAGTTCTGTAAGAAGGGTTTCCAGTTGTATGCAGCTCATATTGTGGACACATCAAGAGATGAAACTCCTAGGTTGGAGGACTATCAGGTGTTACAGGAATTCAGGGATGTGTTTCCTGATGAGATTCCAGGGCTTCCTCCAAAGTGAGACATTGATTTCACTATTGAACTTGTGCCAGGAGCAGCACCAGTGTCCAAGGCACCCTACAGGATGAGTATACCGGAGATGCTAGAGTTGAAGATGCAACTGCAAGAGTTGTTGGAAAAGAAGTATATCCGACCGAGTGTGTCTCCTTGGGGAGCACCAGTTCTGTTTGTAAAGAAGAAAGATGGTACACTCAGGTTATGTATTGATTACAGACAGTTGAACAAGGTTACTGTGCAAAATAAATATCCTTTTCCTAGGATTGATGACCTCTTTGATCAAATGAGAGGAGCAAGGGTATTTTCCAAGATTGACTTGAGGTCTGGTTACCATTAGGTAAGGATAAAGGATGAAGACATTCATAAGACAGCCTTCAGGACAAGGTATGGGCATTATGAGTTTGTAGTGGTACCATTTGGTCTCACAAATGCACCAGCTACATTTATGTGCCTTATGAATAGTGTCTTCAGCAAGTATTTGGACAAGTGTGTTCTTGTTTTCCTTGATGACATTCTTGTTTACTCTAAGAATGAGAAAGAGCATGAAGTGCATTTGAGGTTGACATTGCAATTGCTCAGGGAGCATCAGCTGTATGTGAAACTGAGCAAGTGTGACTTCTATAGAGATAGAATTCAGTATTTGGGTCACATTATCTCAAAGGAGGGTATATCTATGGACCCTGAAAAGATCAAAGCTATTATGGATTGGCCTACTCCAAGAAATGTGACAGATGTAAGGTCTTTTATGGGACTTGCAGGATACTATAGGAGATTCATTGAGGGATTATCCAAAGTTGCACATGCCATCACTTCCTTGCAAAAGAAAGGGATGAAGTTCAAATGGACATTGAGGTGTGAAGAAAGCTTCCAGCAGTTGAAGAGTCTTCTCACCAGTGCACCAATATTGAAAGTTGCATATCCAGAGAAAGATTTTGTGGTATGTACCGATGCATGCAGACAAGGGCTTGGAGGAGTCCTTATGCAAGACAACCACGTGATATGTTATGAGTCAAGAAAGTTGAAGGAGCATGAGAAGAACTATGCCACTCATGATCTAGAGCTTGTAGCCATAGTACATGCTCTCAAGATGTGGAGACATTACTTGATGGGTAGAAGATTTGAGCTCAGAACAGACCATTGTGGTTTGAAGTATCTATTTGATCAGCCTACTTTGAATGCTAGGCAAGCAAGATGGCTAGAGTTTTTATGTGAATTTGATTTTTAAATCAAGCACATAAAGGGAAAAGAAAATAAGGTAGTTGATGCACTCAACAATAAGATGCAAGAAATGCATGTGGCATCTCTTAGTATTTGCCAATCAGGTTTGAGGCAACAGATTGTTAATAATGTTGCTGGAGATGAATTGTATGAGCGGGTAAAAGATAAGTTGCAGCAGCCAAGTCTTGAGAAGAGGTACGAGGGATATAAATTGGAAGAATATGGACTTCTCACTTATAAAGGCAGAATTTATATCCCGAATGTAGCATATTTGAGGAGAGTTGTTATGGATGAAATCCATCAAGCTCCGTATTCTTGTCACCCAAGATATCAGAAGACAATTGCTACAGCTAGGAAGCAGTACTTTTGTCCAGGTATGAAAAAGGACATGGCTGAGTACATTTCAATGTGTATGAAGTTTCAACAGGTAAAGGTTGAGCATCAACATCCAGCAGGTTTGTTGCAACCTTTGCCAGTTCCGGAATGGAAATGGGAAGTTATTTCCATGGATTTTATTACAGGATTGCCAATGACTTGGAGACAACATGATTCCATCATGGTTGTGGTATACAAGTTGAAAAAGGAAGCACATTTTATACCGGTTAAGTCTACATATGAGACTAGCGACATTGCAAAGATATTCATGAAGGAGATATTCAAGTTGCATGGATTGCCGAAGGAAATAGTCTCTGACAGGGATGTCAAGTTCACTACCAAATTTTGGAAGGGGTTGTTTGCAGATTTGGGTACAAAGCTAAACTTCAGCACTGCATACCATCCTCAGACGGATGGGCAGACCGAGAGAGTTAATCAGGTGCTTGAAGATATGCTTCGCATGTATGTGATGGGCAAACAAACCAAGTGGGAAGATTACTTGCACTTGGTGGAGTTTTCTTATAACAATGGACCACAGGCATCCTTGGGGATGAGTCCGTATGAAGCTTTGTATGGAATAAGGTGTAGAACACCAGTGACTTGGGATAATCCAGTGAACAAGATTGTGCTTGGACCAGAATTGCTCAAGGAAATGGAGCAAGAGGTCGTAAAGATCAGGCAGAAGCTGAAAGCAGCACAGGACAGACAGAAAAGCTATGCAGATAAGCATAGGGTGAACAGGGAGTTCAGTGTTGGGGATCATGTTTACCTCAGAGTGAGGGCAAGGAAGAGTTCCTTGAAGCTTGGAAGTTGTGCCAAGTTGTCACCAAGATATTGTGGGCCGTTTGAAGTGCTTGAAAGAATAAGGTCAGTTGCATATAGACTTGCATTACCTGCTAGCACTAGAGCTCATAATGTTTTTCATGTTTCTTTGCTTAAAAAATATGTACATGATCCTAACCATGTGATAAATTGGGATGTGATTCAGGTGGAACCCAAGGGAGAGTTCCGAATCGAGCCAACGCGCATCCTCGACAGGAAGGTCACAGTGCTCTGGAACCGAGCCATAGGGCAGGTAAAGGTGCAATGGGAACACTACAGACCTGAAGAGGCTACATGGGAGCTGGAGGATGCCATGCGATTGGCACATCCATTTTTGTTCAATTTTGCGGAACACTGAGGCGATACCAATGTAGCATTTTGTTCAATTTTGTAAAGCATTGAGGACAGTGCTATTGAAGGGGGAGGGGAATGTAACACCCATTTTTTGACCCCGTTGCATTAAATGTACATGATGTATATATTGTAAATGATCACGGTGTGGAGCTAAAGGCCAAGGCCCCACCATTGATCGGTTATGTTATGTTTTGGGATTTAAATTTGTCACCAATGGTATATCGGGGCATGCGGCATATATTATGTTGGTCATCATGTAAATATGCATCTATAATTAATTAAATGAACCGACCAGCTACGATCGTAGGAACTAAATCGAAAGGGGCATGATTTTTCCCAAGGATAAGGATGTGGGGGAATTTTTCAAACCTTGGCCAATAGGGTGAAAATCCATGTGTCTTCTTACCTTGTTTTATCCCAACCACTTTCATTAAGAATGGCTGTTGGTGGTTGAGGCAATTATGGTCTTTGGGAGTGGGGTGGCAGGACTGTCAGTCCTCACCCACATGCACACTCCACCATCGTTGACTCCACAATGGAAAAAATGCTCACGCACTTCCAATTTTGGGGGGGTTCTCACCATTTTGCTATTCATCACTCATGCAGACATTCTTCCACTCTCCCCACGACTGGGAAAAAATGCTCACGCACTGCAATTCGTGTCCCCTCCATTACTGTGCATCCTCACGCAGAGGGATTCTTTCCCGTTTTTCGTCTTCACGCACAGGATTTTGGTTGATTTACCCACGCAATAATTTTCTTCTGCGGATTTGTGAATGGTGTAGGCAGAACCTTTCCTCACAGGTTGATTTGTGGACTCTACATTGTTGTTCCTCACACACAGGTTAGGAGACTGTAAATTCCTTCCCAGCATGGTCTATGTAATTTCTTCCACTGACTTCGTTGCCCAGAACGGGCTGCTGTTTCCCCACGTTGCTGGTAATGTATGCTGCTACGTTTCTCTTTTGGGACTGTTAATTTCCCCAGGCCATGAGCTGTGTTTGCTATTACGTTTGGGGACTGTTTTAGATGGTTTGAAGTCATTTTCCCTGGTTTAAGTTGTGATAGCTAAATTGATTGCCTGAGTGCAATGTTGGGTCTTCGAACTGTATTGGGAGTAGGGATGGGGGCTTAGTTTTGCTTGATAAACCTGGTGGCTGGAAACCACACAGATAGAGCTAGAGGGATGGCCTTCTTCTCCATCACCCCTGAATAGCACTGGAAGGGAATGCAGGGCCTGAGGGAATGTGTAGTAGAGAAGGGACTAATTCCTTGTGTTGGGTGTGTTTGGGTGTCTTATAGGTCAGACTAGTTCTGGTGTAGGTGTTCTTGGCTCTGTAATGAGCTCACCAGCTTAGCATTGAGCCTTTCCCCAACTCCTTGAGCCTGATAAACCCAACTGTGTTAGCTTGGCTATGTTTGGTATACCCTTGGCTATGTGTAAGCCTGCTTGTTCCCTTATTCCTTAGAGAATCATGCCCAGCTCGGGGGTGGCAGCGCTGCTAAGAGATTAAGGAGCACATTGGCTTATGGTTGGGTGGAACGTTGTAGCGACGTAGCTGGTTGCGGATCGAGTTCTTCATAAGATAAGTGATCTTGTCCATTTTTACTCCTGCAACCATATTTTCTGTCAATGATATGAAAATGATGAACATGTTAAAATGAATGCTTGTGTGAATGCATGTTGATTCCGTTGTGCAAGATAAATAATTATAGCTGTGTATGATAAACAATTGTGTCTATGCATGTTATATTGCAATGCATTTTCTTTCAGCATTCTGTTTCTGCAAATTTTATGCCTGTACATGTTCATGGGGATCTTAGCTCGTTGTGATTCAAGTTTGGGTCGCATCCTCTACGGTGGTCGGAGGCATGGGGACGTGACGGTGAGTGTGATGGAAAGGTAGGGGTTGAACATTATATTCACTTTACAGGTTTAATATGAGGGCCACTATAATTGGTTACACAGCTCCGCTTGTAGTGTATGGGAGTCTCAGTCCTCTCCTAGGCAAGACATATCGGCTACATTCGAGAGCTCATTTATCATCCCTCTTTGCTTGCTTTCACTTGGCTTATATTTTCTTAGGAGTGTGCTATTTTTGTGCTAGTTGGATTTAAGGATCGCGGTTACTTGAGTATATTTATGTTCTCTTGAGTTCGGGTCCTTTTATATTCAGCATGCTTGATATCACTACTATTATGCCATCACCCGCTCAAGGTCCCAGTGCAGAACCTGATGTTGGATTGGGGGGAACCACAACCCCTTACCTTACTCATAGATTTGGGAGTGGTCATATTCCTCCCTCTACTCCATTTGTGGGGGGATTTTCACTTGCTTCACTAGGTCTTAACACCAACGTTCATTCTCATGGGGGTGGTAGTAAATACGAGAACGTTGGGTACACACCTTACATTCCTTTTGATGTCCCATCGTCCATCGCATCGTTTCATTTGGATGCAGTTGTAATGATCAATCCTCCCTATATCCTATAGTTTGGACTCTTTACTTATTGTTTCTAGCTATTTTGGACTAAAATTGTTGTCATGTAGGGTCCATTTTATGTACACTCTCTTTGACGCTTTGACCCATTCAGTCCCGTGACAGGTATAATTTTGAACTGGAATATAGGATAGGATCACTTTTTTGTATGCATCATGCATCATCCTATGACCATGTAATATAACTATAGGTACGAACCCACTTCGTAATGTTATGTAACCTTCACACTGCTACTAGAAATATGTAAGTGGTAGAGCCTTCCTATTCATAGGTGCCCTAGTTAGATGTCACTTTGTTATTTGGTACCCATGCTGAGATTCTTCCCCTAGGTTTGGGAGTCCTTTATAGTCATGCCATGTCTTTGAGTGAGAACCTCATACTCTCTCTTGAACTTTATGTTGGCCATATCCCATAGGGACTCCCATTTATATCAAGTTGTAATTGCATTTCATGTGTTTTCTTTCCTTATTGAGCTTTATGTCGGTTCCCCGCTTCAAGTTATAAGCCATATAGCCTGATCTTGTCTCAATCCTAGCCAAGCATAGCCTTTTACATATATTTTGTAGCTTGATCATCCCTTATTGGGAGGATACATCCCCCTAAGTGTCCTTATACTAAACATGATTCGTTGCATTGAGAAAAGGTATCTTCCACGGCTTAGAACTAGTTTGCTTTCCCGCGACACTTGTATCCTCCTAGTTTTGTACTATAACCAATTTTATTATTTTTCAATCTTTTTAATATGACAAAGACCAAAAAAATAAAAAACATAAAAAGCCGGATGGGAAATGATATTACTTTTTGCATTTTTCAAGTCATGACTCCTTCGAACATAGCACTATATTCCATCCATTGGTTGGGTTATTAGTATGACTTTAGGATCTTTACTCATTATTCTAAGTTTTCTCCACCAACTAGTTATGCTTAAAGTCCCTACGGAGGCTCTGTCGATGCCTCTTGTGTCATAGAGTTGTCCCAGTTTGCATGTTGAATCTATGATTCATGTCAGTCACCATATTCCTTATGCTCTTGTTCGAAGGAATTCTTAGCCTAAGTTTGTAATTCCTCGGTTATCTTAAAGTTGCATGTTGGTTATTCCTAATATAGTTACTAGTTTGTGCACATCTTGTTCGTCCAATTTCTTCCAAATTATCTAGCATTGTTGTGTACCTTGAATTGGTTGATAGTGGATTCATTAATTCCCTCCTTCCAGAAAATTCCATTACATCGACTTCATATCATCTATTATGGAATATGGGTATAGAGTACATTGACTGCCTTGAGAGACTTGTATTCATTACTGGCAGGTCCTCTTTCCATCAACAATTTTGGGAATACATCAATGTCCCCTGATCGATGGATTCTTTCAAGTGTTCGACCTCAACACATCTATTCACACTTGTTGGATTGCACTCTATACCTTGATTCCCATTATCATTATCAGTGGGATATCTCGCGTCTGTTAACGATATACATCAATGACCGGTAATCAAATGATGGTCGATCATGTTTGACCTCGACACCTTTATTAGTGTGATGGGACATGTACCAATAGTAGTTTGTGTAGAATACCTCCGAGATGGGTGGCACTCCACATATTCTACCTCCTTTATCATTCCAGTATTCATGAGATATCAGCTCTGATGCCTAGATTCCAACATATTATCAGATATCTTCATCCATTATGGATATCATGTTCACTATATAGTGTACGTGGAGAAGACCACACGTGACATATGTCTATATGCCTATTCATGGCCATTGTACTCTTATGTATCTGGGATTGCTACATGTATATTTGCAGTCACATGTTGAGGTTTATCATTATATTGTACCGATGAGTGGCTTATTCTTCCACATAGATCTGCATTACTCCACTTATGGGATGGATATAATGTATTTCGGCCATCATTTTTCCCCTCTGATTGTCGATGTATTTGTAACTTCGGAATGTATTCATCTATGTATCTTATGTATTGTAACCTGATGTTTATTCTGGGATGTATCTATAATGTAATTGAGTCATGTGTTCATGCCCCGATGTTTCGATCATGAGAATCAATAATGTAAACAAGTCATGTCAAGTCTTAGTGGGTAACCCTCCGATTGTCTAAGGGTTAAAGTCCCCACAGTTTCGGGGCACTAGAGTTATTAGAATCTCCAAGTAGAGGTCGGCCCTAGTAGGGTTTTAGTCATGTCAGGATTAGTATAAATAGAGAGATGGATTCTCTATTTAGAACACATCACTCACACACTCAAGTGTAGCACATAGTTAAGGAAGGAGAAGACATTTGGGCTAGACAAGAAGAAGATTACTGCTGTCGAGAGTGCATCTTACTGTTTTGGGGTTTTACCTTTTGTGCTAATTCTATCTCTGAGGAAGTTGCGGGGTTTTCTCCATTTATGGTTTCCCCGATGAAAAACACTGTGTTCATTGTCTCTTGTGTTTTATTGTTGTACTTGTTGTTCTCTTAGTAAAGATCCTAACATATTGCTAGCTTGAATGTTGAAAAACTAACACTGACCTCGCACATTAGGGGGCATCTATTATAGCTTATTTTTACCACACTCGGTAGATCATGTTTTTATGGCCTTCCCTATCCCTATGTAGACTCCTTGGACCCCATTTGCTCAAAATATACTTTGATGATCCAAGAAATCCCTTAAAAAACACCTTTTTATTTCCATACGAGGGTTTTAGCTTAAAAGTTGTGTGTAGATGTATATTGCTCCATTGTGACTTGCATACAACGATAAATGTGCATAAAAAATAAAACATTTGGAGGTTTCCTCAATGAGTCATGAATAAATTGACTATTGGCCTTCCATATGCCTAGATACGCTCTGACTCGGCCCTTAATTTCCTATTGAAGGGATATATATTGAGCCTCTTGGATGCATTAGAGGAGGAGAACCTATGAGAGAAAGGAAACTATAGTGGATTGTTTCCCCATTCATACATGCTTGATTATGCATCCATTTTTCCTTTTGAGCACACATTTTTTCTCTTCCCAAGCTTTCCATTTTCTTGTAATCTTGTCATTGAGATGGAGGATTGAAGTGGTGGAGGCCCAGGTGGAGGACTCGGTTTCTTCTTTTCAACGAGGTGTCGAAATAGTTTTTCATTGTTATCTCTATTCATTATTAATAGAAATATCCATTTCTCGTCCATTACAGCTGTATGACTATGAATATTCGTATCCATGGTTGTAGTTGTATTTGATTATACATGTTGGATTTATATATGCTAAAGTAGGCCTAACACTTAACATATATCATGCTTGGTTGTTTCCTTGTTGTTGGGAATAAAATGTAGGTACAAGCATGGTTGAAAACCTCCACGGGGATCTACTACAACCATCCATAATAATGTATGCTATGTATTCCTTAGTGTTAGCATCATTTATCTCTCTTGCATATTGAAGTGGATTGATTTCTGGTGTCATTCAGTCTATTGTGGTCTACCCAAAGCCATAAGAAGTTTCTCTTCATAACATGGATAGCTATGATTTTTTATAGGATCTTATAAATGAAATTGCATAAATATATCAGTCAAAAATCCTCAAATAAATCACTATTACCAATCTTTGGAATCAGTGTGATAATGATAGTATTAAAATAACCTAAAAATCTCCCATTTTGACAAACTTCCTTCGTCACCAGGGTAAAGCATTCCCCAATATATCTTTAAGACCTAAATAGAATTCTATGGTCTAGTCATATGGGCCTATACTTTTACTTTTTTAGAGTGGAAACATGACACCTTTCAATTCTTCCATCATGATCTCCTTAGACAATGATAGGTTTTCTTCCTCATTTGCAAACCACGGGAAGTCAATGGATATTTTTATGACTTCAACTATATTGACTTGTGTTGGTTCTCTCTATAGTTCTTCAAAATGTTACACTCCCATATTTTTCGATCCTTTAAAGCCCCTAAGAGCTCCACAACATCATTCTTTAAGTCCCCAATCATATTATGGAATTTCCTATGATTTTCCACTTGGTGGAAGATCTTTGTGTTTTCATCCCATAGGTTGAGAGAGATAGATCTACTCTTTAGTCATTTCTCTTATTCTTATTTTAGGAGTATTTTTTTTTCTTCAAGGACTTTGAGCGTACCAAGTTCTTGTTCTGAGAAAACACCTACATCATTATCATTATATATAGCATGTAATCGGTCCTCCACCTCTTTCATGACCATTTCCTTATTCTTGTGTCTTTCTACTACCCATGGTAAGGTCTTTTCCTTCACAATTTTAAGGGGTCTAACCATATGATTTGGAATTATTTCATAGGATAATTTTATTTCTAAGGCCTTTGATTTTGGAAAAGAGGAATGGGATGTGAAAGTCACTTGCACTGCCATAAATCTAGTCCTATATGAAACATTTTCTTCAAGTCCGATAGTTAGTTGTTCGTTGTTATTTTTCTTCTGAGATTGTTACAGTGGAAAAAGAAGAGGGAAAGTACTTTGACTTATAAAGTTAGATGGAATTTTTGTTAAAGAAACATAACTTTGGAATATATTTTGTTGTACTTTCATTGTATTCCTCCTTTGGATATGTTATTCCTCTATTCGGAGATGTCCTTGATATAATTGGTCATGTAAAAGTCATGAGGCCGTAAAACTTCCATTGTAATTCGAGGAAATAGTACCCACAAAGTATTTTCTAAATTTTATTTTGAGTCTCCCTAGGTAGGTAGGATGTAATTAGAGAACCTGGCTGACCTAGTTAGTTATTTGATTCACTCACCTTATGAATATAACTAGGTGAGGTACCTATTTCATTCTTACACACTTTCACTCTAGCATTGCCCAAGAGAGAGAGAAAGAGGAGTAGTTTGTTGCAGAAAGGGAACCTATATTATTGTTCTTGGGGTTTTACACTTTACTTGGTTGAATTCTGAATTGAGGAATTTTTTTTGGGTTTTCTTCCCCATGAGGGTTTCCTAGGATAAATCTCTATGTTCGCTTGTGTGGTTGTGCTTGTTTTTCTTTCAGTGATCCTTTTCTTATGGTTATGATCTTATGATGCTAAATGTTTTTAGATATTATATAACCATTAAAATTATAACATGGTATCAGAGCCCACATGAAAGGAGTCTTTGTGTAGCTGAAACACTACTACAACTGCAACTACTAGACATTAGGGTTTCATGCTTCAAAAACCCTAGAAGGAAAAATCTAATCATATTGGCATTTTCGCTATAAATCAAGTTTTTCAAAGTCACGAGAGTAGAAAATTTTATAGTTCGAAGATGAAATCTTCTTGTACCTTGTGTGTGATTTTCAACCTTATATTCTATATACTTTAGGATATATGGTTCCTCCAACTCATGGTTCCAACCTCTCCCAGAATTCATCCTTAAATAGGCGACCTAGGGAGAATTGCTATATCTCGATATAGGAAGGTCCAAATAAAATTTCTATATCTGTTTCAGATAGGGAATGAAATTTGTTTTATGTGGTTCTGTGTTCAGACCCTGAAGTTGAAATAATGACAAGTGGAATTCCGTACAAGTTCTCTATACTAAACGAGTCCTCAAAAAGGTCACCTTGGGAAACTTAACATAAGTTCCACTTGGTGAATCAAATTCTTTTCTTACCTATGGGAGGTTGGAATGAAGACATATCAGTATATCTCAGAAGAAATTTTTAGACTTTGATGAGCAGGAATTTCATAGATATAT
This sequence comes from Pseudotsuga menziesii, assembly GCA_001517045.1. Lineage (NCBI taxonomy): Eukaryota > Viridiplantae > Streptophyta > Pinopsida > Pinales > Pinaceae > Pseudotsuga > Pseudotsuga menziesii. The sequence continues at coordinate 261,339 of LPNX011133236.1, forward strand.
TAGAATAAATATCAATAAATTATGCAAAATAAATGGGAGAAAAATAGGGCTTTATATTCTAGGAACTTCCTCCACCGATCAATTGAAAATTGATCACTATCAAACTCACCCTAGGAGGATGCACCTTTCTATGTAATAGGTTCCTAATTTTATGGATTTTAAATTTTTGACCTAACACTAGTGTCGGGGAAAACTAGGGCATAAGAGATTTTGTAGTTTTGTCCACGGTTTTGGGAAAATAAGTATGTTTCTCAGCTTGCCTTGAGGAGGCGCATATTTCTATCCAATCAGATCTAAAATATACCCTAGGTACACCAGAATCAATCTTCTATAAAATATTTCAAGCAAGCATCAAGTTGAAGAAATATCATTGGTAAGTTCTATCCACTCTATTTCCATTTAAGGTTCTCAATTTTATCATGATAACAAATAGTACCAAGCTTAAGGACAAGCTTGAAGGAGCTAAGAACTCTCTACCACAAAAGTATAGATTGATTCGCATACTTGAAGAAGCGTGATTTGGAGAAGAAGTCGTAGATCCAAAGGGATATGAAGACAAATCACAAAGAAGTACTTAGTCAAATCCAAGAGGATTATTTCCGTATCCATTGGATATCACATGTATCACCCTTGAAGACTCTCAAGTATATGTTTGAGGCAATAACCATCTTGTACGAAGGAAATAACATCAATAGGAATATGACTTGATAACTCAACTCAAGGATGTAAATATGTAGATATCAGAAAGCATTCAATATTACTACACAAGGATCCCTTAGATCAATAAGAACCTATAATCCATTGGAGACAATGTCGAAGAAGTGAAAGTGGAGATTACAACCTTGAATGATCTCCCAAGTTCATCGGAATATTTCATTCAACAGATTTGTTCTAGAAGGAAGTTCACCTATGGAGGAATGCACGTAAGAAGAAACTTGATTGATAGAAAAAGAAGAAGAGATTGAAGAATATGGAAATCAAGCCCTAACAACTCATGCAAAGAAGAGAAAGAACAATAAGGAATAACATTCTTGCAAGAATAAAAGGAAATCAGAAGAAGGACCTCTCACAACTCAGATGTTTAAGTTAGGAAACCTTACAAAAGAATGCCCTATGAGAAAAGAATAGAATGATGTTATGATCAAGAAGTACCAGTCAATCATGTCGAATGATGTTTGGATACCTGAAGGGAAGTTTTGTAACATCTTCCAAGTAGATCTACAAGATCAAGCATACAGTAGATGGACGTATCAAGAGATACAAAGCAAGGTTTTTGGTTTCTCTCAAAAAGAGGGATTCTATCATGATGAGACATTTCTATAAGGACCAGACACACCTATTCAATGATGAATATTACACTAATAAGTTGGCGTAATCAAAGTAGAAGAACATACCGAGCAACCTCTAAGATTTGGGGAATATCTATAGCGAACTACCTATGCACAGAAGGATTTGTATAGGATCAGTAGGCACCCATGGGATAATACGTATAGTTACATGAGGAGGTTGAGGATCAACTAGAGTGATGGAGATCCCAACCTTTACTACAAGGTTCAATATAGAATCCTATAGAGGATGAGAAGCTCATAGATGGGTGTAAGAGAAACTTACAATAAATTTTGGTATGAAGGATCTTTATATCCAGTCACCTTGAGAGGTGGAATAGATGGATACACAAAATATTAGAAGTAGAGGAGGCTACCTATCACTTAAATTTCTTGATACAAATAGTACAACATGCAGAGGAAGGATGGTGCTCCACTTTAAGAGGGAGTGACTACAGTAGATCTCAAGATTAGAGGTACATTTTCATTAGCCAAGGAAAATGTGTGGTTGAGATAAGGTTTGGGATGTTAGAATAAACCAATGACATCAAAGTTGAAGTCAATATGTGATTGTAATTCATAAATAGTTGATGTCACAATCTACAGGTAGAAGATTGGTTTGTTGATATACTTAACGAACATCAGGTCGAACAATTTCTTTGCGAAGCTGAGATGTGTTCACATGTTTGTGGAAAATCTTGAGGTGTAGTACATGAAGGGTACAATTGAATATGGACTCTTATATGTGAAATACCATTGTTGCTCCCAGTGCAACCAAGGATGAATATATTGCAGCTGAGAACAAAGAAAGGGAAGATTCCTCAAGTGATGAGGAATAGGTAATTTGATCTAGAATAATTATACCAAGAAAGATGAAGATCATACTCATCAATTTCAGCATTGTATAAGAAGGGATGAATTTGTAGGACACACAGATTCAACACCAATACATAGTTCTATGTGATTTGTGGTGTAGGAATACTTGCTCAGTATTCCTAATCACGAGCAAGATAAGCTCAGGTCCTCAGAATCATACAATGAAGTAGACAATGTTGCCAGAGACTCTAGTAAAAGGAGATATATATAAAAATGGAGTCCACCAAACAAACAAATATAATTATTTGAATTGTCATTTCCTATATATATAGTTGTTCAGTTGTGTACATAGATATGTTCCTAGATTTAGGAAGTGTATTATGCATGTTAGAGTATTTTCTTTTGTGAACATTTTACTACTAATATGCTTATGATGGGTAAGTGTCTTATGGTGTTGTTCAATATTCCATTGCTACATATCTAGATTGAAACCTCTCAGCTGACATATTGTAAGTAGTACACACTCGTAATAATGTCTTGGAAGGCATCTAGAAATTTAATGAATGTATATGGGATATGAATGAATGTTGTAGTAGCGGAAAAAGTTGCATGATTATATGAAATATATCTTTATGCATGATAATTTTTCATTATGAATATGTTATGACATGTTTCTAATCATACAACTTTATTTGACTTGTAGGAAGGATTGTATGCAATTTCCTACAAGAGAAGAATGATGAATTTGTGGATGCACAAGCGAAGAATGATGTAGTTTCGGATGTACAAGAGAATAATGATAAAGAAAAAGTTGGAGAAGGGAGTTGTAAAGATCAAATATGTCTCTACAGAGGAACAAGTGGCAGATATATTGACTACGCCTATGTCTCGTGTAAAGTTTGAATACTTTCGAGACAATCTTGGTGTAGTCTGAAAGGGCCTCCCTCGAAAGAGGGAGTAGAAGAGGTAGAAGGATCTATGTTGCAGTGGTGTGGTAGCTTAGTATAGGGTAGGGTATGTATGGCTAGACTTGTTGGCCCGAAAGGGTCAATAAGTCATATGAGACTTGTTGACCCTAGGGGGATTAGTATGTCTGGCTAGGCTTGTTTGGATCGAAAGGGTTAGTAAGCCAGATAATGCCTATTTGGCACCCAGGGACATCCATCTATCTAACTAGGATTATTGGATCGAAATGGTTAGTAAGACAGGAAAAATGCATGGGTGGATCTACCAAAGAACCCATTGTGATGATACTCTAGAAGGACAAAGGGAAAGAGGTGGTTTTAGTATTCCTCTACTGATAAGGTAGGGTCGGTATTATTATACTGATGTTCAAGAGGTGGTTTCAATATTCCTATACTGATAAGGTAGGTTCAGTATTCTTATACTGATGTTCAAGAGGTGGTTTTAGTATTCCTATATTGATGAGGCAGGTTTATTATTCTCATACTGATGTGCAAGAAGTGTTTTCAATATTCCTATACTGATGAGGCAAGTTCAATATTCTCATGCTGATGTTCAAGAGGTGGTTTCAGTATTCGTATACTAATGAGGTAGGTTTAGTATTCTCATATTGATGTTCACGAGGTAGGTTCTGTATTCTCATACTAATGTTGATGATGTTGATTCAATATTCTCATACTAGTGTTGATAAGGTAGTTTTAGTATTTTCATATAGATGATTGATTCGGTAGATTCAGTATTCTCATACTGATGATGATGAGGTAGATTCAATATTTTCATAATGATGTTGATAAGGTAAGTTTAGTTTTTTTGTACTCATGTTGATGAGGTAGGTTCAGTATTTTCATACTAATGTTGATGAGGAAGGTTCAGTATTCCCATACTAATGACGATGAGGTAGTTTCAGTATTCCCATATTGATGATGATGAGGTAGTTTCAATATTCCCATACTGATGATGATGAGGTATTTTCAATAGTTCTATACTGATGTTGATGAGGTTTGATTTAGTATTTCTTTACTGATTTTACAAATAATGATTTAGCATTTATTTGTTGATGATGAGGTTTAGCACTAACATGATAATGATTTTGTTGTTGTCACTTTTGTATTCATATATTGATGTTGCAGGTAGATGCTTCAGTATTCACTTACTGATATGGCAGAAGATGATTCAGTATTCACATACTGATATGGAAAAATATGATTCAGTAGTCACATATTGATATGGTAGAAGATGCTTCAGTATTCACATACTGATATGGCAGAAGATGATTTAGTATTCACATATTAATATGGAAGAAGATGATTTAGTACTCACATACTGATATGGGAGAAGATGATTCAATATCCATAGAATAATGTTGCAGAAGAAGACTCAGTATCCACATACTGATATTGTAGAAGAATATTTAGTATCCACATACCGATATTATAGAGGAAGACTTAGTATCCACGCACTTATATTTCAAAAGAAGACTCAGTATCCATATACCGATATTGCAGAAGAAGACTCAGTATCCACATATTGATATTGCATAAGAAGACTCAGTATCTACATATCGATATTGTAGAAGAAGACTCAATATCCACATACTGATATTGCAGAAGAAGACTCAGTATCCACATACTAACACTGCAGAAGAAAGACTCGGTATCCACATACCGATATTGAAGAAGAAGATTCAGTATCCACATACTGATGTTGAAGAAGATGATTTAGTATCCACATACTGAAATTTCAAGAGATGATTCAGTATCCACATACTAATGTTGAAGAATATGATTCGGTATTTACATATTGATGTTGCAGAAGATGGTCCAATATTCACATACTAATGTTGCAGATGAGGATGCCTTAGTATTCACATATTGATGATGATTCAATTCCAAATTAATGATTAAGGAGAATTACGTTGTTATAAAACTTCCTATGACATATAGAGATTCACCATTCAAATGTATAGTTGTGGTGGTGGTTATTGTTGATATAGAATACCTTCCTAGTTACCAGGGAGTGTTAAAGAAATGTAACTTCAGAAGATATTCTATTGTACTTTTATTGTATTCCTCCTTCGTATATGGTATTCCTTTGTTTGGATATGTCCTTAATATAATTAGTCAGGTAAAAGTCATGAGGTAAAACATCCATTGTAAGTCGGGGCAATAGTACCCACAAAAGTATTTTATAAATGTTATTTTGAGTCTCCTTAGTAGGTCGGACCTAATTAGAGAACTTGGCCGACCAATTTATTTGTTTGAGTCACTCACCTAATGAATATAAATAAACGAGGCCCCTCTATCATTCTTACATGGTTTCACTCAAGCATTGTGCAAGAGAGAGAGAGGAGTAGTTTGCTGCAGAAAGGGAACCTCTATTATTTTTCTTGGGGTTTTACACTGTACTTGGTCAAATCTATATTGAGGAAGTTTTGTTGGGTTTTATTCCCCATGAGGGTTTCCCAGGATAAATCTATGTTTTCATTTGTTTGGTTGTGCTTGTATTTCTTTCAGTGATCCTTCATTTATGGCTATGTATTTATGATGCTAATGTTTTTTAGATATTGTATAACAATTAAAATTCTAACAATTTGGTTGAATTTATCTTGCCCTGTTGAACATGAGTTAAATCCTTTTCAATGTCACTATCATGGGTTTGTATTAATTATCTGAGAGAATATTCAGAGTGTTCATATCCATTGATAGCTACTTTAATGGAGTTCAAAATTTCAATAGAGAGTTCTTGTCCATGGTTAAATTTCATTGTGTTTTATTTACTTTCTTGATGATATAGTTTCATCGAGATCTTGAGATATTATAACAGAGATTCATTCATTTTTATTCAATTATGCATTTGTAGTGCTAGACCTTTGAGTGATGCACTATTCTAGTTTAGTTGATGATGTATCTCTTTCTTTTTTCCTTTAGTCTCTATGAAAGGAGTTGTAACTACTGGTTCATCTTTTTCTTCTTCTCTTCTCAGCAGGATTGGGTTCAAGGGTAGAAATGATGTGACAGTGTATGTTTCTCCACCTTTAGATAGTTCCGACGTATGACCTTCTGGTGGTATTTGGGAGGAATCTAGTTGTTCTTCACTTTCTACGGTATTGACTTCAAGGCTAGACATAGAAGACTTTATATTTTACCATTTGTATCGTTCATAGAAAGAGATCCATTGATTATTTATTTCCATATGCTTCGTCCATTGGGTCTTTAAAATAGTCTTTCCTTTTATAGAATGAGATTATCTAAATGTCTTGGAATCTTCATGAGTGAATAAGTCCCAATTTATCATTTTCTTCATAAAACTATCATTAAAATCATAAGGAGAGAATCCTTTGTATCTTTCTAGAAATATTTCTATTTCTTTCAATGAGGGATTATGAATGTCTTCAGGAGGTAGTGTGGTAAACCTGGAATATGGAAGGGAATTCTTTTGTTTTAGCCTTTGGAATCTTCTATTGTCTGGCTTCATGTCTAAAAACCTATGGTTTTCAAACTCTTGCTAGGATGGCTTAGAGTACCCTAGACCATATTTTTCCTAAGAAGGTATTTGATAGGATAACATGTCCTAAAATTTATGCGATTATTTTTTCCATTCATTAGGGAATTCATAGGTTTGGATCATATTACAAAGGATATGAGGAAACTTAACATCATCTGAAACCCTGTAGATGGTATTTCGAGACTTTTCTGTACAATCCAAATGTTGGAAAATCTTTGTTTGATTTTGAAGATTGGAAGAAGGTTTTAGAGGTTCAACTACTTTGAATGAAGTAGGAAGAAAATGATTTTATTGATTTTGTACAAAAGATGAAGGTAAATATGAAGAGGTAGAAGTGGATGTAGAAGTAGTAAGATCACCATGATGGTTGTGAGGACTCTGAGAAGGATGTACTAGAATATTGCAAGAGGGACATTGTAGAGCAAAGGTGAAACCTCTATCAAACCACTAGTGAACTTCCTTGTGTAGGCAGGCATGGGTAAATGAAAATGTTTTATCAATAGGAGGGATTAGATGAACTTGTCCATTTTCTGCAACTATTCTTTGTAGGTATTTTTGTTGTTTTTGTTCAAATTTTAAAGACTAATATCAAAAGTACTAGTCTTTAGGTAATCCCACTTCTTCCTATGACACACCTACACTATCAAGATTGATAATTCTAGTAGTCACACAGTCTTTGAGTACCAGTTATTTTATTTTAGGATGGCTTGTATTTGTTAACATAAAAGTTGTCTAAATAATAACCTAAAGAAATTCTGAAACATCTACCATTTTGAGACCCTGAACCCCAACTAACAATTTCTAAACATCTCTAAGGTGGGGATCAACCAATCCTAAATCATAATCTGGATAACCGTGCCATATTGGGTTCCATACTTCAAATTTCTAGTTATGGTTCCTATACAGGCATGGTCATATGTAAGATGGTGAGTATCAAAAAGTACAACAATACATGGAATATTTATTCCTCTATGATTTAGAGGAGATAATCCAATCCTTATACCTCCATAATGAACATAACAATATTTAAGACTTCTAACATAATCAATAAACTTCTTAACCTCATCCTCAGAAAACATATTAATAGCCACTATCTCAGTAGTAGCTCCATAGATTTTGATTTTAATCTCCACTTCTTCTAATAATATTTTATGATGGAATAGAGAGACCCTAGGTTTCTCATACACTTCAGAACTATTGAACTTAGGAGGATTCCAAGACTGGATATCCTCGATCTCTGCTAATTCTAATTCAATATTTTGACTATTCACTTCAGATATATGATGCTTATCTACTTGTGAGAAAGAACGAGTTAAAAAATTTAAAGCCATTCTAACTAATGAACAATATTTATGGTATGTTTATAACTGAACTTGGATTTGATACCAAATTTTAGCAAATGAATACATACTTGCTTCAAAGATAAGACCATACAAGTTTCTTCTAAAATATTGTTGTTACATACCCATCCAATGCCTTATTTCCTATCACCATGCAAACATATCTAGTCCTTCATGCTTGAAATGCACCTCCATAAACAACCTCTTGCCTCCAAATGAGGATATTAAGCCATCAACATTAGTCCCAACTAACTATTTCCTCCAGTAATTACTTCTGAGGCTTGACTAAGGGTATTAATTTTCTAACATCAAGACATATTTCAATCACAGAATCAAGAATATGGGACAATGATGTTATATTAATATGCAGAAGAGATTACAGAGAAATATGGCATAAATTGGTTTCTGATGTCATCTTATAGCACTAGGCCAAGATACAGATCATACTTCTAGACTCTATTACAGGCTCATATACATACTTACATAGGTAGTCTTATGATGTGATTTGATAGCACGAATCCTAGTCAAAGAGCATACAATTTTCTGTGTCCTAACACACTCAACACTTATGGACTAAGACTCTATATCAAAGTAGAACTCCTATAAAAATGAAAATGCCAAATGAGCTCTCGGGTTCCTTACTTATAACTCAAAAGATGGCTTACCTAGGAAATTGGAAGAAACCGAGCAAATCCAGAAAACTGAGGATTCTTAGGGAAGAATTCCTCGGATTCATCCTAAATATAGGAAACAAATCTCTTTTCCATAAATTTTTTCATATGGCATGGGTTAAACCACATCAATAGTTGGAGAATTGCTATGAATCATATTGGGGAATTGTCCTATGAAGAAATATGTCAACTAGTAGATGATTTGGCATGAGAATATAAGTACTACTGACAAGTGATTAAAATGAGAGGATAGAACCACTCTCATATCTAAAAGAGAATCTGAGGATTGACATAATTAAAGAGGTGAAGGACATGCCACTTCATTGACATTCATCAAAGTATGGATGAGCATATAATTCCTGGAAATTTGATTAAGTGTCCATTGATTTGGAATAAAGTGATATTAAAAAAAACCAGCTATCGTTATGCAATGTGTACTTGGATTTGGGTCTTAACGAGCCATTGTTATTTGTTTTGAATGTAGTACTCAGGGATTTTGTGTGTGTCCTTGATAGTACTTAGTTTCCCATCAACATCTTGTTTTAGATTGTGGATGAAAATTGGCTCTAGTGTGGTCATGTTGATGTTGAATGTCTTATACCAATTTTCTATCTAATCTGGTCGATACAAAGGCAGATGTTCTAAGATATTTTCCCTTTGTAACCCAAATTTTAACAAAGTATAGTAGGTTCTTGTGGAAATAAACTTTTATAAAAAAACCCACCATAAACCTTTGTATCTTCGGTAATTATAAGTAGTTCTAAGGAATATTGTGTATATGTCATGATTAGGTCATGCCTATAGGGACCTAATTTTGTTTATCTAGTAATACTGATGATAAAGTTGAATCCCGAGATAAAAGGATGAGACTTATGTCCATATTAGATTTAGACTATGATAATGATTGAACATACTATTACTTGCATCATCATCTTTTCTCAATGAGGTTTTATACATCATTTATAGAACCAAACTACTACTTGTAGGCATTCTGCTTACTTCTAGAAAAGGATTTATAAAAATCTATATGATTGAATATTTTCTTATAGAACCTTAGTGCTATGAGATTCACACCATGGATTCCATGTTTGCATATGATCATACCAATCCATTCTGTCATTAATTTCATAGGTTCTAGGAGAACCTTCAATCTACAAAGATATGATCATGTTGATCTAAGGATAGTTATGGACTCGTGGCTTAAGGGCTCGCTTGTTTTTATTCACAATTTTTGGATCGCTTGCTTCTGGCTCACTTGCCCAAAAGATTCTTTATTTACATTATATTTATGTACAAGATATTCTCTGGTCAAGAATTCTGGAATTCACTTTACCTTTCCAGATATATGTTCTACTGTATAATTATAACAAGAAAACAATGCTTTCCATCTACCAAACTTGCCTTTGGAAGTAGCATTCTTTATAGTATTATTCAAAACAAAAGGATAACTAGAACAATCAGTTATAATTACAAAATCATGATTAAAAAGATGAATTTGAAAATTTTCAATGCATCTAAGAGTAGCTAGAATTTCCTTGTCAATGAGAGCATAATTATGCTCAGTCTTGGTCCATATCCTCGAGTCAAACTGCACAATTTCTTCTTCATATTTTCCATTTTTCTTTCTGACTTGTTTTAGAATACCAATTTATCAAATATTAGAAGCATCACTTTCAATTATTTTTGGTAGATCACCGTCAATTATATGAAGAATAGGAAGTTCTTTTACTTTCCTCTTAATCCTTTTAACCGCTTTTGTGTGTTCTTATGTCCATTATCAAGTTTATTTTCCCATACTCTGATTCACAACTTTCTTGTATGAGGCAAGATTCATGGAATATGGAGAGAGATAATTGAGACACCCCAAAATTTTTTGTAATTGTGCTCTATCTTTGATAACATCAAGAAACTTGTCTGCAAACTCAATTGCATGCTCTTGTACCCTTACTAGGCCTTTTTCAATTGTCTACCCCAAAAAATCCCTGTGTTCTTATACAATTTCATGTTTTTTGCAGAAAGAAAAATTCCATTAACATATACTCCTTTCAAAAATATTTTCAAATGATTTTGATGTTCTTCTATGTTTTTTCAAAATATTAGAATGTCATCAATGTACACTATCAAACAATCCATTTAAGGTTTGAATATATCCTCCATTATCTTTTAAAATTGAGAAGGGTCATTTTTTAGTCCAAAGGGCATGATTGTTCATTCACAATTCCCATGAGGTACCAAAAAGGCAGTCTTGAACTGGTTTTCAGGAGGGATCCTAATTTTCCAGAATCCACTTTTTAGATCGAACTTGGAGAATATTTTGCAACCAGACATTCTTTTAACTAAATCTGCCTTATTTGGAATTGGATACCTAATCCAATCCAGAACATCATTCAAAGGTTTATAATTTATTACCATTCTTGGATCTTTCCTTACCTATTCAGAGTGTTTATTCACATAGAAACCATAAAATCTCTAGGGGCTATCAGATGGAACAATTATCCCTTTATATAACAACTCTTAAATTTCCTTTATGCAATAATCTTACATCTCTCTTGACATAGGGACTACATTAGAATGTCCTGACAGTCCTTTAAAGTCTGGCTTCAATGGCAGACTCACCATGTTCCTTTTTTCTATGTCTAAATGCATTTAGGGAATCAACATGAACATTTTTTTCAAATTCTTCTCTTGCATCTTCTTTGATTTTCTGTCATTTTGGAGTCTTTAGTTGTTCTTTAATTATTTTTCTTTTCATATGATATTCTATCACATTCACCTACAGTTATTTAGAGGTTAGCTTATCCTTATACATTTCTAAAGGCCAAGCTCTAATATTATGAATCATGTGGGAAATTTTTGGAATAGAAATCAGAGGAAGAAAGGCAGGACATTCTAGAGGATCTATAGACATATAGTAACCCTTTCTTCTTTGGTATGTACAAAATCCATGAGTTTCAATAGTCTCTAAGAAAGGAGTGCCTAGTATGCAAGTATTATGTTACTTCATGAGGTAAAAACTAACATCTAGTTTATACTGATTTATACATATGGAGGAAAGAGGAACTTCAAATTTTACAGTGGACTTTGATCCTACAACATGGAGTAATCTTGAAATAACTTCCCAATACTTTGTAGGCACCTTATCTATATCTAACATATTTACATTAGATCATGAATCAATCAAAATAGGGAAATAGAAATATTCATCTTTGATTTTAATATCAATTGCAACTATATACCTTTGATGAAGGATGGCATTAACACCGAAAGGAATGTAATCAGATGGGTTAGGATGTACATGAATGGCCATCTGGAGCTCAAAAAATTCCTCTATTTCTTTAACCTCTTCTTCTTTTCTTCTTTAGTTTCATCTTCCTCTGAAGAATTAGAAACAAAAGAGGAGCTTGAATCATTAGCCTTCACTGCTTCTAATTGAGTAATTATTTCTCTAAGCACCTTGATTTCTTTATTTAGTTGGTTTTGTTCTTTTTCCAATTCTTATAGAGTGACAGGCCTTTTCTTTTTAGTTTCTATCAAAGGAGCATTATTTCTTTCCAAGGAAGGTAGTGCAAACACAAATAAATTCCATCTAGGAGAGACATGTGGGAGTTCTTCATGTTTAGATCTACTAAAGCTCCTGCTACCTCTTCTTCTCTTATTTAATTCCTCTCTTGATGGTTTTGGCTCTTCTTTCTCCTTTTTCCTTAATAAGAATACATTTGCAAATGATTCTTTCATTATTTCCTTTGCACCACCTTCTTCCATTTATTCAATTTGTTTCATCATTATGAATGCTTGAGTTCCTGATCTTATCATATTGCAAAAGTTAGCTTCCTTTCTAGATTTTATCTAGGATAAATATGTTGCTATATTTTCATCATCAGATTCATCTATGGAAGATGTCAGAGATTCATCTTCTATCGAGCAGGTACAATTATCAGGATCTAGACATTGGCAAGTATGTTCTTTTCTTTCCACTAATATTCGCTCAAAGTCAATACTGATATCCGATTCATCTATAACGTATGCTTCATTACTATTGTTGGACCTAGAACAAAATTCTTCTTTTCCCGTAGATGATTGCATTGCGTAGGCATGACCAAAAGCTCTACTTTTAGGGAAGTGTGATTTTTATGTCTTTTTTTCTCACATATTGCACATATGTAATTTCTTAGAAGATCTTTAGGTGTTAGATTGTGTTCTAGTTTTAATCCTGAACTCTGTGACTCATTCTTATTCAGACATTTATTGCCATAGTGTCATGCTTTTCTGCATTTAAAACAAGTTGGATTAGGAGGATATTTCCACCTTTATTTTCCTCCATATTCATCTTTCAATTTTTTCTATCTATAATTACTTTTTCCCCCCTCACTTGAATACCATTTTCCATATATTTTCCCTTTCCATGGTCTTTTCTTGAGTTTTTCCCTTTAATACTCTCATTATCCTCTCACAAAACATATATTTGAAGTAACTCAATTTTATTTTTTCTTATTTTTCTTCTTATCATAAAACTGTGTGTTTATTTTGGACTTCTTTTCTTTGGGATATCTAGGCTCTAGTATACCAAATTGGGTGCACACACCTTCAATGCTTGGTAAATATTCTCTCATGGATTTTGCAGCAACTCTCCTAGTGAAAATATCAACTATACAACTATTTACAATAGCATGGAATTATCCCCATGAATATTCTTCAAGGGAATCCATTCTTAATGCACTAGTAAAGAATTTATGGAAGTTCTTCTAGGTAATGTAGAGATATACTTTTCTTTCCAAACTTCTTATCATTGTCTTGAGCGTCTTGAAATCTTATTACCCAATCCCTATGAAACTGTTCATAATCACACAAGCTTCTACATTTCATATTTAGATGGATTTGGGTATTTTTTGGCCTTATGATTTTCTGGAGTTCCACCCCAATATCTCAAGATTTTAGCAATCATGTTTCCTATGAGGTTGGATTCTTCATTTCCCTGAGTTTCTAGTTTTGATGTTGCCCATGCATTCCATTTTCTAGTAGTCATTGTCTTAATCCATCATTTTTGGAGAGCACTAATAAATCCTGAGACATTCAGTATGCAAGTGGTTGTGGGATCCTTGCCATTAGCTACATATGCTCTGTAAGAAATATACAACTAATGTATCATTTGTTCAATATGTTGGGTGCTTGCTCCATTCACATTCCATTCATATAGCAAACCAACAATCCAAGACATTTGATTTATATCCTCTCCATCATCAAGAAAATTTTAAGACACGTGTAAATTGTTCTCTCACAATTCCAGTTTTCCTTGATAAGAGACTAGAATTCCTTATCTGCAAACCATCCTGGATTGAATTGAAAGGGACAAGGAGGCTTTTTATCATGCAAATCGAACTAGAGTAAAATTGGGCAGTGATCTAAAGACCCACAAGTAGTTGGTTTGAAACTAAAAAGTGATCAAGTCACTTCAAGACCCCAACATCACCCTTTCGATTGTTCCTCTGGGTTACCTTGAGAACGACAAGCTCAACATCGACTAGAGTGGAACAACCTACACATTCAACGGATATAGATTTTGGTTGCGAGCATATAATATTTCTTGTGTATAAATGACCATATTTCTGAGATTAAATTTATCTATGTTTTAAATTAATTTTATTTCATACTATAAGATATTTAAAAATAAATCTTTGAAAATTAAACCTTTCAAAATTAACTTGGTTTTAAATAGATTTTATTTTATATTATAGGATATTAATAAAACAAGTCCTTCCATTAAAAGGACTTTGAAAAGAGAAAATCCTAAAAATTATCAAGCATTCACATTGACTTTGAAAAGATAAAATCCTAAAAATTAAAGCATTTACATTGACTTTGAAAAGACAAAATCCTAAAAATGATCAAGCATTCACATTCTTGGTTGATTATAATATTGACCACACATCTCAAGCGTTTAGGGTTTAGAAGCCATCAATTATATATTTTAAAAATATTTTTATTTAATTATAATTTCAATTAATTTAGAGTAATTATATTGATTTTTGAGAAGACGACAAAACTTATCATATTTTAATAGTTAAATGGATAATAAAAATAATCATAACTATGTTTAAAGAAAATCATAAAACATGAAATAACTTTCTAATGATTCATAAGAGACAAAGCCATACTTTCACTCATACTTGCTTCTAAGTTTTAATAAAAAACTATACTTAATTTAAATTTAATTGTATATATGTTTATCTCATTATAAAGAAATATAGACTAGTTACTATGTAGTTTATATTTTTTGTTTGATGATAATTGCTTATCTTTTATTTAAGATGACAAAAATTATTAAAACTTAGTTGAGAATAATTAGATTAATAAGTTAATTCATTACTTTTATTCAAGTAAAATTACTCTATTTAAAATAAATTATGGATGGTTTATAAAGAGAATATTATGCTACTCATTTTTCTTGTTTGTTAATATATTGTTGACCCTTTTTCCTTATTTGATAATATATTGTTGACTCATTTTTCTTGTATAATAATATATTGTTTATTTTATTTTTTTAAGATGACAAAAACTATTATAACTTAATTGTCAACTAGCCTTTAGACAATTATTAATGGGCTAAATCATCATTTTTATTTTAAAAAATATTATAACTTAATGGTGAACTAGTAGTGAGGACAATTATCATTGAGATAACTCATCACCTTTATTCAAGGAATATTATATTTGAGTTGTCAACTAGTAGTGAGGACAAGTATCACTTGACTATCTCATCCCTTTATTCAAGAAAAACATAAACAATTTTAGGCTTTACTCCATGACCAAAAGGAGGTTTCAACATAGATACTCATACTACCTCTAGTTGAGTCATGTGCATTTTATTAACATTTAGACTTTCTCATATATATAAGACCATATACTATTCTCTATCCTCAATTACAATTGAATCGTAATTGTCAAACTAAGCAATGATGAATCCATGAATAGTTACTAATGCAAATTGACTTATCATCATTATTCAAGAAAAAACACTACTCCAACCATATATTTCTTAAAATGATAACATATTTCATTATGTAAAAAAGAAGACTAAAGCCATCACAAGTCTTACTTTTAAGAGCAATTATAAATAAAAGCTTATATATTAATTAAATTCTATTATAGCAAATTTTAAATATAGTTCACCGTCTTCATATAAGTTTACTTTGACCAGCTATTGCTTGATTAGGCAGGGTTGAGATTTCATTTCATCTTTACTCTTCAAACTAAATGTTTTTGACCTTTCGAACTTTTATCTCTCCAATCACATAAAATTTCATTAAAAGAGTTATCCTTCGACCATAAGGTATAATTCTTTTATTAATAATTTTTTATTAAAGAATTTATGAAATGAAGAAATTAGTTTTTATTATATACTTATAAAAAATCTAACAAAATTACTTACTAAAAATAACACAAACTAATATTATGCACTATACACCTATCAGTATTTATATTACCTGCAATTAAAATTTGGGTTTGGGAACAGGTTTCAAAGTTTAGTCTCTCCAAACACTAAAAAAAGAAATAATGATTACTTATAAAAATTGTGAAACATCAAAATTACTTTTCAAATTCTAACATTGGCTTCGTGAGTCTCCTAAAAAAGCCAGCAGTATAAGTGCTAACCAGAAAGCCCCAACCCGCCAGAATCTGGCAGACCAATTTTGATGTAAATCATGATTTCTAGGATTTAAATAGTAATTTTAATCATTTAAGTGGTTTTAACATCAGCTATTTACTATAAAAAAAAAGTCCAAGTCAAATTAATAAAATGATGAAATTAACAATTTCAGAGCAAAAATCGGGTGACCGATTTTAATAATAAAAAATAGGCCGAAAAAGCAGGGCGATTTCGTTGGTGTTTATCCCAAGAGCTAAAAAAGCGATCCGGCAAGGGAAGGTGTCACACTGTCACGTCCCAATACGGGAATCTGATTGAATCTTCAATTTGTCCAAGGAAGTTGAATGTCTACTGATCCTGATTCCTGTGGCAACAAGGCAATGAATAAATTCCACAACACGTGCTTGCTCATAAAAGCCACATGGTTTCTCGTTCAATCGATGCACTCTCTTTTAAATCTGCAAACAACAGTAAAAGCACAGATCCCAATTAATCAATCACAGACTAGAGATCCAGAGCGGTCAACCTTGGAAAAAATATATAAAGGCACTCCCACAGCTTTACAGATGTAATCTGAAGTTTGAACTGTTTCATTTTTCAGAGGCTGGTTTACTATTTTATTTCACGAGGGATTGGCAACCATGAGGAGGGCGTGGTTCAGTACTCTTCCAATGGCAGCGGCTGCTAATATACAGTACAGGATGCTGCCTCAGAATGCTCCTTTTCTGGGTCTGATTATATGGGCAATTGTGGGATTGGCAGTCTTATCAGCGATCGTGTTCTCCTGTGCGGATACAAAGGAGAAAAGGACTGTCAGGAGGAAACGTCCTTCTGCTTGGACAGGCGGCGCGTATGATATGGGGCATCATGGAGGGGGGCACGGCGGCGACGGTAGCAGTGGCGGTGGTGGTTATATGGATGGCGGAGGAGGTTCCGCTTAAATGTTGCAGCGTTGCTGCTCATTCAGTTTCTCCATGGATTTTGGGATTTCGCAGAGCGAGCATTTCTCCATGGATTTTTTGGTTTTCACAGACCGCGTATTCCTATGGTTGTAAGAAAAGACATCGATGTGAAGTTGCAATGTGTATACAAAATACACATTCTTTTGGCTGTTTTTTTTCTTGAAAAATAAATGTTCCAATCTTGAAATTTGGATTTGCAGGCTTTCTTTTTTGAAAAATCAATATTCCAATCTTGGAATTTGGTTTGCGTACAAGTTTTTCTTACTGGATGTGATCCTCTGTCAGTCCTGTTATCAATCGATTTCACCAGTTATCCCGGATCTATCAAACTCCGGATTTATCAAGTTAGATCTATCAAACCCTGGATCTGGATTTTATGTTAAAGAGCAAAGAGATTTTTCAAGCTTGGATCTATCATATCCTGGGTTTATTGAGCAATGTAATCAAAGTTGAATATTTCAAATGCAAGCTTTAACAGTATGAAAAGAGGTTTTCATTTGCAAATTCTTTTAAAAGTTTACTTCGCAGGATTCGATCTCTGGCCGATCTAAGTTGAGAATTCAAATGCAAGTTTGAACAGTGTGAAAAGAGGTTTTCATTTGCAAATTCTTTTAAAAGTTTACTTCGCATGATTGGATCTCTGACTGATTTAAGTTGAAAATCAAATGCAAGTTTTAGCAGTGTGAAAAGAGGTTTTCATTTGCAAATTCTTTTAAAAGTTTACTTCGCAGGATTCGATCTCTGACCGATCTAAGTTGAAAATTCAAATGCAAGTTTTAACAGCGTGAAAAGAGATTTTCATTTGCAAATTCTTTTAAAAGTTTTACTTCGCAGGATTCGATCTCTGACCGATCTAAGTTGAAAGTTCAAATGCAAGTTTTAACAGTGTGAAAAGAGGTTTTCATTTGCAAATTCTTTTAAAAGTTTACTTCCCAGGATTCGATCTCTGACCGATTTAAGATGTCAAACCTTTTTATAGTTCTTATTATTGTTGTTTAAATGTAATTTTTAAAAGTTTAATTCCCAGGATTCGATCTCTGACAGATTTGAAACTCAGTATTGTATTTTATCAATAGTTATTAAATATACTATCATGGTGTAAGGGCCTTATGTCACGAAGTATATCGTGATATGCAGGGAGATGGAAGGAAATAGAGATACTCTGTTTACTCAGATCCCAGTTGCATATATAGTTTCAGTTGATTTAGATCGATAGCCATAGCCCGGCCACCAATCTTCTTCGCCTCGTGGAGTGAGCGCCACGATTCTCCTTGGCCAGTAGGGCGCAGTCCAGTGAGAGTAAGTAGCAGCAAAGGGATGTTGACGAAGTCTGAGGGCGGGAGCTAACAACCAAGCTGCAGAGACTTAAAGACTCTGTCAGCTCATGGGTCTGCATGAGTGCATGACTCCATGCGGGACCAGGCTCTTTAGGGCGACAACTAACGAGAAGTAACGACCAAGCTGTAGAATCTTAAAGACTCTGTCAGCCCATGGGTTTGTATGAGTGCATGACTCCATGCGAAACCAGGCTCCTTGAGGGCGAGAACTAACGACCAAGCTACAGAGTCCTCTGTCAACTCATGGGTCTGCATGAGTGCATGACTCCATGCCAGGGAGCTTCAGCACATGCATCCTCCGAAAAATATCTCATGTTTTAAATTACTTTTTTGATGAGACGATTAAATCTGTACACTATTGTTCCTTGTATAGATTGGTTTTGAAACCCCAGAACACCTAAAAATGATGCATATGTTTTCTGCTTTATAAAATTGGAGAAATGCAGTAGTAATATGACAGTTTTTTTATTGAACCCCATCAAGATCCTGTGCACACTGATTATGAAATGACCGTTGAACTTGTGAAAATTTGTATAAATTTTGATTTTAGAGTAACTAAAGGAAAATAAATAGAATGAAATCAAGAATTGCACAAACACTCTATTCTGTAGCATATTGTAAATGAAGTATTTTGTAGTATTGTAAATGAAAGAAACTATTTCTATTTTTGAGAAGGAAAATCAGAGGAGCATCTTGACAATATTGGGTATAAATTGCTGCTGATAAAATAATAACTGACATAGGGGTTATCACGTCATTAAACGAACTCATCACGTTTACAGTTTGATTTGTTTTTGTTTTTATCTATTATATAGACATCTTTATTTTTTGTAAGTGTTTTTTAATGTGGTTAAGGATCTGGGAGTTCACTACATTTATGTGCCTAATTTTGAAGTATCTAATCTTGACTTTAGCCATCTTAGTTTTAGAATATCCAACTAATTAAACTACAGGAAGCTTTTTTTTTCAAATTATTATTTAAATTATTTATTTTTCCATATTAAATTATCAATTTTTAAATCTTGTTTTATCGTATTTTTAAATATATATATATAATGAAGTATTTGAATTTTTAACTTTTTGTCAATATATTATTAATTTTCAAGTTATTAATAAGATGTCGTTGAAAGGTCAAAAGAAAAAAATGGTTTCACCATGTCATTTAACTCAACTCTATAAATATTTTTTTATTATTTTATTATAAAACATTTTAAAATCCAACTTTATAAAATGTATATTTTTCAATTTTTATTATAAAACATTTTAAAATCCAACTTTATAAAATGTTTGTTTTATGTTTATTATAAAACATTTTAAAGTAAAATGATTTTGGTAAGTAAAAAATCTACTTTTCTATTAACCACACCTTTATTTTATTTTGTTTGAATGTCAATACAATATGGAATGCTAAGTTGAATTGTTTACAAAGTGGTTTATTTAAATGTTTTTGGAGTGATATAGGGAATTAAAAACTATATTGATCGTATATGTATATGGATGTTGATTTAATAATAAATGTAAAGTAAGTTTTATAATGAAATTTAAATGGTATGAAAAATAATTGTTTTGGATTTTTATTTTATTTTATTTTTTAATTAGTTTAGATAAATATGAAACATCAATTATGAAGGATGATGATACATATATTTAAGAAGAGGAGTAATATAAAGAAATTGATTTGCATAACTATAAATAAATATCTGAGTAGTAAAAGGGGTGAGGATAAGCTCTTTTCCTTCTTATTACTTCTTTCTTATCACTTGTCAAACCCTCTTTTATAGAGATAAAGTCCTAAAATCTTAATTGAGGATTTGAAGAAACTAAGAGGGAGGCACTATCACCTCACCAAATGTTTTCTCCACTTTATGTTTTCTCTCCTATGGCACAAGGAGGGCTTCCCTATGTATATAATTACTAAAAATTATAACCTATGGAATACAGGCCCGAAATCAAGAGTTAATTTCAACATAGTTTTTTAAGATACGGTAAATAAAAGTGGAACGGTGGGTTGAAAACACGTGTCTTTCAATTGGACGTATTAGGTCAAATGATGACTTGATCGAAAATTATCCTAATGAGGAAGAGTGGCAAATGAAGTTGAGATGTACAAATCCCTATGGTCCACCTTCTCGTCGTCCCTTATCCAACCAGTAGTTGGCATGTTGTCGAACTTCGACTACTTCGACTGCTTCCATAGGTTCAAAATCGGCTTTGAAAAGTCTGAACCTCGACACAATCCACCTCGACAAATCTCGACAGGTTTCACGCTCAACCTACAACATCTTGGCATGTCTTATCGGCACCGACAACTGATGAACATTGACAAAATATCTCTACCTTCCACTTGTTTGCGACAGTTGAACTTCTGAAGTGTTATAATTTCTTGTGACTAAATGTAATGGGTAGTCACCCAAGTGTCTCCGCATTCTATATAAACGTGTACATTAGTGTAAAAAACAACCAACCTTCATAGAAAAGAAGTAATAATAGAATTAGTTCAAATTCTTGCATATTGTCTGTGTGCATACTTTTTGTCGATATAGTGTGTTTCCTGCTTTACTTACTCTTTTTCTATGCTTCCGCAATAACTGTGCTCAACTCATTTAGTCAACTGTTTTCCCCAGCGTGCACTTGAGGACGACCTGGATCATTGGTATCAGAGCTTGATCTTGTTCAAAAGCTTAAGTTATGGCAACACTTCCATCGAAGTTATTTAACTTATGCATGTTCAAACACACTCGCAAACTCAACAACACAAACAACCATTTCCTTCGACTTCAGAAAAGATGGTCGAAGAAGCAAACAATAGACATGCAACTGACGAGACAAAGTAACTCATAGAAAAAGCATTGGCTCGCCAGCAAACCAAAATGTTCACCCAGTTCAGTGAAACTATCATGCGATTTACTTCGAGCTTCAAGGAATCCTCGACGCGACCTCACTCCGATAAAATCATATGAAACCATTTTGAGTCACGTTTGTATTTATAACTAAGAGCCACATAATGACAATGCCATTTCTGCGCATTTCTTCCTTTTGTAAATGCACATATACAAAACGAAAAATGTGCATATATGGAAGAGAGCTTCCATTTATGCACATTTTGGCTTCCGTAAATGTGCATATATGGAAGGAAAGATATGCATATACGGCAGAGATCTTGCGTATATATGCATTTTTTCTTCCATATATGCGTATATACAGAAGGAAAAATACACATATACAGAAGCTTGCTTCCGTAAATGCACATCTTGCCTTTTGTATATGCGCATTTATGGAAGAGAGCTCTCGTGTATGCGCATTTTTCCTTCCGTATATGTGCATATACGAAAGGAAAAATGTGCATATACGGAAGTTCGTTCAGTCAATGTGCATCTTTCCTTCTATATATGCACATTTACGGAAGGCGAAAATGCGCATTTATAGAAGCTCTCTTCCGTAAATGCGCATATACAGAAGGCAATATGCACATTTACGGAAGCGAGATTTTGTATATGCGTATTTTTCCTTCCGTATTGCGCGTATACGGAAGGAAAAATGTGCATATGTGGAAGCTCTCTTTCGTATATGCGCATCTTACCTTGCATATACGGAAGACCGAGATTTTGTATATGCGTATTTTTCCTTCCGTATTGCGCATATACGGAAAGAAAAATGTGCATATACGGAAGCTCTATTCCATATATGCACATCTTGCCTTGCATATACGGAAGCTCTACGCACTTCCATATATGCGAATCTTTCCTTCCGTATATGCACATTTACGGAAGCCAAAATGCGCATATACGGAAGAGAGCTTCCGTATATGCACATTTTTCCTTCTATATATGCGCATTTACGGAAGCTCTCTTCTGTATATGTACATTTTTCCTTCCGTAAATGCGCATATACTGAAGGAAAGATGCGCATTTATGGAAGCGAGCTTCCATACATATGTGTATTTTTCCTTCTGTAAATGTGCATTTATGGAAGAAAAAATATGCATGTACGGAAGCTATCCTCTGTATATGCACATATACAAAAGGAAGAAATGCACATATACGGAAGAGAGCTTCCGTATATGTGCATATACGGAAGAGAGCTTCCACAAATGCTCAATTTTCCTTCTGTATATGTGCATTTACCAAAGGCAAAATGCACATATACGAAAGAGAGCTTCTGTATATGCGCATTTTGCCTTTTGTTACGGAAGACAAGTTGCGCATATATGGAAGCTCACTTCCGTAAATGTGCATATTGCCTTATGTATGTGTGCATTTACGAAAGATGGAAATGTGCATTTACAGAAGCTCTCTTTCATAAATGCACACATACAGAAGGCAAGATGCGCATTTATGGAAGGAAGCTTCCGTATGTGGGCATTTTTCCTTCAGTATGCGCATATACAGAAGATCTCTTCCATATATGTGTATCTTTCCTTCCATATATGCGTATTTATGGAAGCCAAAATGTGCATATATGGAAGCTCTCTTCCATATATGTGCATTTTTCCTTCTGTATATGTGCATTTACGGAAGGAAAAAATGCGCAGAAATGGCATTGTCACTATGTGGCTCTTAGTTATAAATACAAACGTGGCTCAAAATGGTTCATATATAGTAATAGGTGTTTGCTTCAAAGCCAAAAATTAGTAGTCTCCTTCAATTAGAGTTGACTTCTTTAACAATTTTAAAATCGTGCAAAACTATATATTAAATGGAAAATATTGGAAGTGAAACTCTTCTTTTCACATAGGATTTTATATGGATGGACTGTCGAAGTGGTCGAAGTTGAATCCAAGAGGGTGATACATCTAGATCAGATTCTACCAAGGTTCTGTTTTACATGTTGGATGTCGATAATTTTTCCAAAAATGTCTTCTGAGCTTTGCACTCTAACGTATCATGCCATGCTGAATTATGACAATCACACCATTTCCCGATAGGAGCTAGTTTGTTGCAATCCTTCCTTCCTTTCTGAAAGTCCTTCTTGTGATGATAGGGATTTGGCAGAGTCAGCTGAGAAGGGTGCTTAAACTTGTCGGAGTCGGCTGGTGACTTCTTGTCAGATGTTTGACCTATTTGCTTTTTTGTGAAATGTGCTTTTCCTTTTTTTTTTAGCTTCAAGCTTGCTGGCATAATGAAATGCATCTACAAGCGCACTAACTGTCAGAAACTCCATCTCTTCCTGAATGTACTGGTATAAATCGTTGACGTACTTCATGACAAGCAATTTCTCTTCTTCTTGGATGCCAAGTCTAGCAATGAGTTGATAGAACTCGTTGGTGTAACTCTGCCTCCTTGTGCCATAGGAGAGAAAACATATATTGGAGAAGAGACTTGGTGAGGTGAGAGTGCCTCCCTCTTAGTTTCTTCAAATCCTCACTTAAAATTTTAGGACTTTATCTCTATAAACAAAGGGTTTGACAAGTGATAGGAAAGAAGTAATAAGAAAGAAGAGAGGTTATCCTCACCCCTTTTACTATCTCAAATATTTATTTATAATTATGCAAATCATTTTTTTTATATTATTCCATTTCTTAAAGATATGTAGATCATCATCCTTCATAATTGATGTTTCACATTTATCTACACTAATTAAAAATAAAATAAAATAAAAATCCACAACAATTATTTTTCATACTATTTAAATTTCATAAAAAAAACTTACTTCACATTTATTATTAAATCGACATCCATATACATATACGTTGTGATCAATATAATTTTAAATTCCATATTGTATAACCCTATATCATTCCAAAAACATTCAAATAAACCACTTTGTAAATAATTCAACCTAAGATTTCATATTGTATTGTTGTTTAAATGAAATAAAATAAAGGTGTGATTAATAGAAACTTAGATTTTTTACTTACCAAAATCATTTTACTTTAAAATGTTTTATGTTTATTTTATAATAAACATAAAACAAACATTTTATAAAGTTGGATTTTAAAATGTTTTATAGTAAAATAAGAAAAATATTTATAGAGTTGAGTTAAATGAGAGGGGAAAACCATTTTTTTATTTTGACCTCTCAACCACATTCCATTAATAACTTGAAAATTAATAATATATTGACAGAAAGTTAAAAATTCAAATACTTCATTATATATATTTGAAAATGATATAAAATAAGATTTAAAAATAGATATTTTAATATGAAAAAATAAATAATTTAGATAAAAATTTGAAACAAAAAAGCTTCGAAGTAGTTTAGTTAATTGGATATACTAAAACTAAGATGGCTAAAGTTAAGATCAGAGCTAGATACTTCAAAATTAGGCACATAAATGTAGTGCGCTCCGAGACCCTTAACCACATTAAAAAAACACTTGAAAAAACTAAAGATATCTATATAAATATATAAATAAATATATCTATATAATAGATAAAACAAAACAAATCAAATTGTAAACGTGATGAGTTCTTTTAATCACGTGATAGCCGCCAATATATGTTAGTTATTATTTTATCAGCAGCAATTTATACCCAATGTTGTCAAGATGCTCCTTTGATTTTCCTTCTCAAAAATAGAAATAGTTCCTTCATTTACAATACTACAAAATAGACCTTCATTTATAATACTACAAAATAGAGTGTTTGTGCAATTCTTGATTTCATTCCATTTATTTTCCTTTACTTACTCTAAACTCAAAATCTATACAAATTTTCACAAGTTCAACGTTCATTTCATAATCATTGTGCACAGGATCTTAATGGGGTTCAAAAAAAAACTGTCATATTACTACGTCATTTCTCCAATTTTATAAAGCAGAAAACATATGCATCATTTTGAGGTGTTCTAGGGTTTCAAAACTAGTCTATACAATGGAACAATACTGTATAGATCTAATCGCCTCATCAAAAAAGTAATTTAAAACATGAGATATAACTAGTGATTTATGAGAAATTCTGAGTTGTGAGTTTCTTCGCGTGTATTACAATCTAAACTAAGAATGCCCAACAATATCAATCTCAGAATTAATGCACAGAAACTGGATTGAAACAGTGTGTAGTGTGTGATCATTCAATTTTCAACAAAGTCCAAACACGCACAGTTGAATAGAAGGAGAGAGCGTGAGCGGCAGAATTGGGGTGGAGGAATAGAGGAACCGATACTGTGAGCAGTAGAAATGGGGTTGGAGACACAAATGAACTAAGACCATCAATTGCAGAAATGGTTCCAAGATGGAAGCGAACCAAACCCACCAGCGACCCCTAGCAAATTTATTAATGGTGAGTTGATGTCGTTATCTAAGCGGATTCTCACGAAGGTACATACGTTGTCGTCGCTGAAAAGGTACATCGCTCGGAGGATGCATGTGTTGGACCTCCATAGCATGGACTTATGTAGACCACTGAGCTAACAGAGTCTTTAAGACTCTGCAGCTCGGTCGTTATCTCTCTCCCTCTTTAAGGGCACTGCGACGTCAAGTCCATGCATTAATGCATGGACAATTTACTACCATCGATTCAAACCACTTTCTACTGCGTGATCATAGCCTTCTATTGTTCAATGCCTTGCAAGCAAAGGATGATGAAATCAATTCACTCATGAATGGCAGGCATTAGGGTAGGAACTCTTTGTCTTCTCAAATTGTTGATGGTAGAAAGGGTCTTTCAGAACTGAGTATGCAATTCAATTCTGTGTTGAATGAGAATAATGTCATTAAGGAAAAGCTTGAAATGGCAGACAAAGTTTGAGAGCGAATGCGGCGGGAGGTGATATTGCTTTGAGACAAACTCTTCAATCAAAATTGAGTATGTAATTCAATTCTGTGTTGAATGAGAAGAATTCCATTAAGGAAGATCTTGAAATGGCAAACAAAGTTTGAGAGCCAATGCGGTAGGAGATGATATCACTTCGAGAAAAACTCTTCAATTTGTAGTTTAAGAAGTTATTTTGCATGCTTCCGATGAGACATCTTAAGCCTTTGCATTGGAGAGATTTTATCTTTGATTATGGTAAAACTTTGATTTAAAATCATCCCTGACGATTTGTTAAAATGTCGGTTATTTGAATATGATTTCATTTGAAGCCTTTGCATTGGAGAGTAGCGTCCTTGATTATTCTAGAAATTTGATTTAAAATTTGTTAAAACCTGGGCTGTCTGAATATATCTAGATGATTCTGACCATTTATTCAAAACTGGGCCATCTGAATTTAATTTGGAAAATTTATTACAAGAACATATTCCAATTTTTTAAAAACACAAATATATTCTCGGAATTCCAATTCTGCTTCTAACAGAATCTGCTATTTTCCAAAAAGACAAAGCTCACATGGGTCAAATTTTCTATTTTCCAAAAGGATAAAACTCACATGGATATGATGTGCCTTTCTAAATTCATTTTTCTTACATGGATCCAATGTACCTTTCTAACTAATTTTTCTTTTTTTTTGCTGAGTTGAGAACATTTTATATTCACTAAATATAGTATATGTTTTATGTTGCATTGTCCCCTGCAAAAAATTACAAGGCAATTCCTTGTTTAAAACATGAAGGGTTGTATGGTTTTATCACATAAAAATTAAAAATATATTTACCAACATTCCTAGATACCATAACAAATTTAATGCCTTCAACATGTCATACTAAAATTTATGGATAATAAGAAATAACAAATTAAAGTGTTGAGAAGCTTGAAATCAAACCCAAGATGTGACCTCCATAGCTAACCTACCATTGGTTTATATACCAAATATTTTTGAACAAGAGTGCTTCTTTTACTTTCTTCATATTTTCCAACTAATGAATCAAACAACAAGACTTCACCTAGCCCAACTGCCAAATCAATTGTATAATGACCTCTTGTGGCAAGCAAACATAGTGATTGAAGGGAATTCAATGTGTCAAAAATAAATGCCAAGTGGTTACTCTTCACTCCTCTCATGTCAAGAGAAGCAATCACTGCACATGCCACATTTCCTGAAAATATAGGAAAAGTACACATTCCCAACTGGAAAATATACTCCTGATCCTAGAAACTCCTGCATCACAAATGGAAAATGTGACTAATAATGAAAAATGGTCTGTGCCACTTAGCAAAAATCAAGGTGAAATCTGATATTCCTTAATACAATAATCGATGAAGCTTCTTAGGTATCTATGGTAATCATCCAGTATCTACTATAATAGAATCCTGCTCCTCCACACACTTTTTCCTTTTCAGACTCTAAGTCCAGCATTTGAAGTATCACATATTGTACCAACTTACTAAGTAGGAACCCTAAGGCACAAAGAACTTGTGTGCATACTCTGTAATATAAGAGTGATACTTACATTTGCATATTTGACAGTGTGGCTAAGAAGAGTATGTAACCAATAAATAATAATTTTCATGCATTTGAAACCTTGCATAATGCATAGACATTCCGGCATGATAGCAAACTTCCATGGCTGACCAAGAATATTCATCCAAACAATAAACCAACCTAAAACCAGCGAGTCTAAAATTGACCTAATGAAGGCTACTTTCATGATCATGTTCTTCAAATTACTTTCAATCCCATGCACTAACAACTAACCATGGGGACAATTTCCTAGTTTAAAATGTAAATAGACAACATTGACATCAGCAAGCACACTCATAGTGTGCAATGTTTAGGTGTTGATAGAGTGACCAAATTATGACACTGTCAGATTATTTTCCCTTGTAATCTCTGACATCTTATTTTACAAATTTTAAAGGTACACTTCTCTAAGGAGATCTGAACTGAAAGGGTAAAGACGTGGCGTTTACTAGGGATAGTATTCAATCCATAAACTATTGAGACAGGGGGAGGAAATTGATGGAGAGATAAAAAAGATCGATTATAATATAACATATACTTCTTTGACCTCTCGGGAGGAACAAAGGATGATTAAATAGGTGAATAATATGAGGAAGTCTGGGGATTTTGTTTTTGAGTATACTGTGAAGACAGAGAGGCTTTTAGCAGATTAAAGTTCTCGAATTGCATTGTTTCAAAAAATTAAGGAGAAATATCAAATTTTGAATGGCATCAAGAAACAACAAGATGATGAAAGAAAACAAATTGAAGCATTAATGGAGGAAACTACACAACTTTTTGATATTCCAACCCTTATCAAGGAGAATAATGTTGCATTTGATCAGATCAAAAGTTTTAAGGATCATATACGTCAAATTAGGAATGATTTTCAACTAAAAGAACAAGAACATTGGTCGAAGGAAAATGAATGGAGGCAGCAACAAGCGATGGATAGAAAGGTGAAATTTGAGAAAAGGGAAGCAGAATGGAAGGAGAGGGAGGAGATTACAAAACATAGACAACTTGAAAATTATGTGCCACCTTATATATATGAGCTTATCATATGTGATCATCTTTCCTCATACTTGCAAAAAGTTTGTTCCCTTAGAGAAGGAGTCCGCCTCAACACCTCAATATGCAGAAACTGTTTCACATAAGGGTTTTGAAGATTTGCATCAGATCAAGAAAAATTGGCGAGATGAATATTTAGGAGGTTGGCTCTTAGGCCTTGGTTCCAAGGGAAAGCCTAAGAAGGCTAAAGGGCCAGTTGTTGGAAAGTAATTAAAAGAGAGGATTTATTTATCTATTGATGCTCTGCCTTCTTTTCAAAAATTTGGTCTGAGATCCCCCTCGACAGTTGGTGATGTTCCTGCTAGCTTGACTGTTTTGAAGGAAAAAAAGGAACAATTTTTGAAGCGTCAATCCAAGGAGAGTAAACTTGGAAAAAAATGGTAGCAATGGGGCACATGAATTTGGAAATAAAACTACAGAACATTTTAAGGAGAGTGTGGATCCCAACAATAGTGATGATGGACAAGATGAAAATAAAGACGAAGCCATTGACATATGTTTGATTAAAGATACTACCAAAGGACTTGAAGTTGATCATCATGATAATATTGTTGATTATAATGATTATAATGGTGTGCTGAAAGTGCCTGAAGTGGTTACTGAAGACGTTATTCAAGTTAGCAATGGAGGTGGCATAGAAAATGAAACTGTTGTTGACCTTGTTGAATACCAACATTTATGAGGTATGTTTCCAAGGTTTAAAATGAAACAATTTATTAAAGAA
This sequence comes from Pseudotsuga menziesii, assembly GCA_001517045.1. Taxonomy (NCBI): domain Eukaryota; kingdom Viridiplantae; phylum Streptophyta; class Pinopsida; order Pinales; family Pinaceae; genus Pseudotsuga; species Pseudotsuga menziesii. Next base: position 290,955 of record LPNX011133236.1, read on the forward strand.
CATGAGATCGCTTCTTTATAAGAACCTGTAAACTAAAAGGTGTAATCTTAAAAACTTGTGTTAGTTATATTAATGATTTAACAGCTGCAATTCTATTAGATTTAGGAAAGGACTTGCATTTTTCTGCTGCTTGATATATTGATGTATACATTTTTGTCAAGTAGGTAAGAATTCTTGTGTGTGATCGAGGATTACTTAGCGCTCAGCTAACTTAATTGGCCTGTTGGTTCCTTACAGGTTTAGCAGGTAAGCGTATGATCCAGTAGGGTGTTATTTTAAATTCAAGTCAAGAGGATACTTCCCTGGCATGAATAAGATGCTAGTCTTAGAAAAAGTTTAAATATGTTGCTTGTCTTCAAGGAGGTAAAGTTAATTATTTTCTGTCGTTACAGCTCCAAAATAAAAGTATAACAAACTGCATCAACATAGTTGGAAAATGCTTCCTAGTTACTATGCCGAGGGGAAAAATCACATTACTGTTAGGTTTGAGATCAAGAATACCATATACTTTTGTTGAAAGCAAACTTGATATGGATTTTAACCAAGATGCATTTATAGTACTCCGTCCTTTGCTTAGTTGAAGAATACATTAGATTCTAGTTTTGAGCATCATTAAAATGAATCATACACAAGAACTACTTAGTAGTTCCTAAACCACCATCCTAGCCTATTTTTTTTTCACTGAATAAGAGTTACTCTAAAACTCCTACTTTGTATTCCTTTTATATGCATCTTTCACTTCAAATTGAATGCACCATTAGCTATGACTAAAACTTCATGCAAGTTGATTAGTAATCTTTTGAATTATCTTTATACAAAGTCTCAGCAAATAAATTTAAAAGAATTTATTTGATCTTGGAAAAGCCTAAGGTTACTTCATAACTTAATTTATGATTTATAACCTATGCCTCACTAAACTCTATGGAATATATATATTATTGGAAATCATAAACAATGTATGGTTTTAATGATTATTGGTTTGATTGTAAATCGAAGTGTTGCAGTGCTGACTATAGGACTTACCCACACTGAAGGAGAATTATTTGAAGGACATGTGGGTTGGTTTGTATCCACACAAGAGTTGACTTAAAACTCCAAACCCTACGCATTTTCTTTGTAGACCAAGGGTTCCTCCATCTTGTTGGCCAAGCTGAGAGCTCGTGGCCATGGGAGATCTGTAACCACCTTCAAGCTTGGAGCTTGCTTCCCTAATCAATTGTTGTGACTGTTTGAGAGAGGTCGTGAGTGGTTTTTGGTCTTTTTAAAGGTTGAAGTAGTTACAGCGAGTGTGGATATTGGTTTTTCTTCAGGACTCGAGGGTTGTGCTTGTCTTAATCCTGCAACTGAAAAGTCAGAGCTTCGACTAGGAGTATATCTTCGTCTGGTTGAGTTTGTTTGCTCGATTTCCTTTGCAGTGGTGACTCAATGTCTTCTTTCCTTCAGGCCCGATGCCAACATGATCTATGGTGGTCGTTTTACCTCAGTTTCATCCTGAATCTTTAACAGGTAAAGTCTTACACTTTTTTTGATTTTAGGTTAATTTTTAAAAAAGTTTTTTACAAATTTTAAGAAGGTTTTGTAACTTGCAGGTCCTTCTCCCTGCTCCGGCTATGTAGGTGGAAGCGAGATTACCCTTTAAGTTTCACTTGAGCATACAAATTAGTAAGCCCAGGTTGCAAATGAGAGTTTCTTCCTGCATATTGTTGTGGTTGCTGGAAGTTTGGTTCTTGCGGTTGAAAAGGCACGACCTCGGTTTACCTACTAGCTTAAAGTTTCAATGCTTGCTTATTTTCTGTATAAGTTTCAAAACCCTTAGAGGGTACTTTGTGCAGGGATGATGAAGGCTCTAGTAGCCATGAAGAAAAATGGTTTTTAATTCTTTGCCTTTACGGCCTGAACAATGTAACTTCTTTTACTTCTTTCTATAGAGCTCAGCTCTAAGCCCTATGCGGTTGTTGACCTTTGTCTGGTTAATTTTTAGTTTTTAAAATAGATTTTAGAAGGTAAAGAAAGACTATTAATCAATCAAGACTTGTAAATGGATTCATGGTTTTCACCTGTCAGTAAAGTATGGTTACTGTTCGATAAATAATATTTTGTTTTTAGTTCCATTTTTAATAGGCCTGAGCCTCGACCTTGAATTTTAGAGGCCATAAGCCATTACTTCTTAATCAATTTTGTTTTTAACAAATTATTGTTGTATTATTTTAGTTTATTATCATGCTAATAAAATGATTTACAGTGCAATGTAATTAAGGAAAATTTTACTATGTTAAGAGTATTATTATTACTCTGTTTGGATCATAAGGGTAAATTCTTAAGTATACCCTATAGTTCGAGAAGGAATAAATTTTTACCTGAAAAGATCTTAGCTCTGTTTTATTATTTTCCTTTACTGAGTTTTACAAGTGTTTTAATTCTTATAAAAGAAGGATCAGGGTAATTACTGCAAACTTGAGAATAGGATTAAGTTTATCTTTCAATAACCTAGGTAGTTGTACTTAAGTTATAGTAGAAAATTCTGTCTTAAATCAAAGGCACATATTGTTTGGAAATCAATTGTTATAAGATTGTAATGAAAATTATCTTAACCTAAACCTTAAGTGATAGTCTGTTTATCATACCTATGTTTATTTGTTAAGCTGTAAATTTTGTGTTTATAAAAAATACTAGTATTAAAATAGTTTTATAAGTAGTATGATCTATAAATGTTTTTATATACATATGTTCAGTTCTTGTCTGAAGTAAATACATTTAATACATAAAGTATTTACTGTTTCTTTAGAGAATAAAAACATAAGAAAACCATAGCAGAATTTAGTTACATTTTTCATTCACGTTAAATGAAAATCATCAAATCTACCTAAACACCCAACTGTACTAGAGTACTGCCTAAGCCAGGCATGGAAAAATATAGTATGGAATTCTAATTCTATTTATTTCTAATTTAGCATATTTACTACTATTTCTAACATAATATACCAATTACTAAGTCCAACAATACACAGTTACTCCTTTCTTCATAAACCCTAATTAAATACTATCATGCCTATAGTTGAAAACTAGTAAACATTTTACTGAAGACAATAAATAAATATAATAACATGAAAACAAATCGTACCTGTCAATGATGAGGCGACGACAGCTTAAGGAGGCTGTTCCTCCCAACCAACTCCTGGAGAAATCTTAGACTGCACTTCCTCAGGACTCCCGAGCCTGTTTCCTAGTCCTCCTGGTAGAGTACTGGGTGAAGGATATGTCCTTAAGACCTTTTTTCATCTAACTAGTCCAATTACCTCAGTAATTCAAATCTACTCACACCAGTAAGAACTTCAGCCTAATAGCTACAATAAGTTCAGTCTCAGCAGTTAACCCCTCAAACTCACTTCAGTAATCCCCTCCATCGAATTTCTCATGAGTAAATTCATTCTAACTAAATGATCACCTCTCAGAAAATGAGCAGCCCCAGTTGTCTTCAATGGGAAATTTTATAGAAATGCCTAGGTATTCTGAGCCAGTTTTCATTTAATGAGCCACCTGCTCCAATTCCACTTTCTTGGGGAATCATGACCACAAATATAGGGAAGTTGCCACCTGCAACAGTTGGAAGTAGTTTGAGGATGTTGCCACTTGTTAGTGTACTCTCCACCCAGTATCCTCCACTAAGTGACCAGTAAACACTCTTTTAACAACTTCCCTAAGCTGTTGTCTCATCATTTATTTATTTATAAATAAAATATTCTAAATTACATTAATTATTCTTGACCCCACTTGGTCATCAATTACAAACTTAGCATAAAATATAACGCAATGCTCTTCAAATAACATTAAATTATTTTTGCAAATTGGGGCATGTGACATACACACCCCCTTAAATTATAACATCATCCTCGATGTTATTTATTGCTCGTCCTCAGAGTTCCCCTGAAATAGATATGGATATGCATCCTGCATATGACTTTCCAATTTTCAGGTGGCTTTCTCTAGACTAAGGTGCTTCCATCGCACCTTGACCTGACCAATGGTGCAATTCCGAAGCAATATCTCCCTCCATTCAAGGATACAATCCAATTCCACCAGAAAATCTCCTTCAAGTTCCACCTGCACATCATTCCAATTAATAACCTGAGTAGTATCATGCATTAATTTTTTTAATACAGAAATGTGAAAAACATTGTGAACTCTTATATTTGGTGGTAGAGCTAACTGATATGCTACCTGTCCTATCCTAGACAGTATTTCAAAAGGACCACAATATCGAGGGGATAGCTTGGCACAGCTACCCAGCCTCAGAGAACTCTTTTTGGGTCTCACCTTAATAAAAACATCTTCTCCTACCTGGAACTCCTTTGGAGTTCATTTAAGGTCTTCTTGACTTTTTTGTCGATCTTGCGCAATTTTCAAATTACCTTGTACCTGTTTTACAATTAACTCCATTTCTTTCAATAATTCAGGTCCTAATACTAACCTATCCACTGGATTACTCCAAGAGATGGGCGTATTGCATTTCCTTCCATACAGGATCTCAAAAGGACTATACATAGCTGAAGCTTGATAATGATTATTGTAAGCAAATTCTACCAGGTGTAAATAATCTTCCCATTTACCTAGCTGCTCCTTTACATACATTCTGAGTAGATCCTCCAATACATGATTTACTCTTTCATTCTTCCCATCAGTTTGAGGATGGAAAGATGTACTAAATTTTAATGTAGTATTTAATCCTTTAAACAAATATTTCCAAAAGTTTCCTATAAATTTAGGGTCTCGATTTGAAATTATCACCTTCGATGTTCCATGCAACCGAAAAATTTGTTTTAAGAAAACATCAACAATATTTGCAGCTTTGTAAGTAGTTTTTACAGGTATAAAATGGGCTGCTTTACGCAATTTGTCAACCACTACCATTATTGAGTCATTTAAGTTCTGATTTCTAGGTAATCCTGTAACAAAATCAAGGCTAATTATCTCCCATTTCCAGCTAAGAATAGGCAATGGCTAAAGTAGCCCAGCTGGATGTTGATGCTCAGTTTTTACTTGCTGACATTTGAGGCATCTAGCAATGTATTCTACCAATTCATTTGTCATGTTTGGCTAGAAATAATCTTTTCTTAGCATGGTTATAGTTTTATGATAACCTGGATGCTCTGAATAAGGAGTTTTATGGATTTCATTTAAAATTAACAGCTTAATCTTAGGTACATTAGGTACGTATAATTTTTCTTTATACAGTAATAATCCTTTTTCATTCAAGTTGTACCCTATACTTAGACTTTCTATTAAATTCTCTTTTACTCTTTCTTGTAATTTTTGGTAATTTTCATCTTGTTCTATTCCAACTTCAAATTGTTCTTCCAAGTATGTTGTATAAGTGCTGATCACTGTTGTAAAATTCAGCTTTGTATTTCTACTTAATGCATCAGCAACCTTATTCTCCTTTCCTTTAATGTGTTGAATTTCAAAATCGTATTCACTTAGAAAAGCTGGCCACCTATCTTGCCTAGCATTCAAGTTAGGTTGATCTAACAGGTATTTCAATCCTTTATTATCTGTCATTAGTATAAACTTCCTTCCAATTAAATGATGACGCCACATCTTTAAGGCATGTATGACAACAACTGATTCTAAGTAATAGGTCGCATCATTTTTCTCATGAATATTTAGCTTCCTAGACTCATAAGCAATGACGTGTCCTTCCTGAGTTAATACTCCACCTAAATCGTCATTGCATATGTTCATACATACTATAAAATCTTTATTAGGGTCAGCAATTCTTAGAATTGGTGCGATGGTTAATAATGTTTTTAACTTTTTAAAACTATCTTCGCACTTCTGATTCCAATCAAATTTCTTCCCCTTTTTCTACAAAGAGGTTATAGGATTTGCAATTCATGAAAACCCTTCGATGAACCTCCGGTAATAACCGGTAATCCCCATAAATGATCGGATGTCAATTACGTCCTTTGGGACTGGCCAATCTTAGATTGCCTTTATCTTTTCGGGGTCAACAGAAATTCCTTCTTTATTCACCACATGACCTAAATACTGGATTTTATCTTTAAAGAAGTCACATGTACTAAATTTTGCAAAAAATTGATGCTCTCGTAACTCTTGCAAGACAAATTTTAAGTGTTCTTTATGTTCCTCTTCAGATTTTGAGTAAATTAAGATGTCTTCAATAAATATGACCACAAATTTATCCAGATACTTATGCATTACATTATTTATCAGACACATAAAATCAGTTGGAGCATTAGTAAGCCCAAAGGACATAACGACAAAATTGTAATGTCCATATCGAGTTCTAGAGGCTGTTTTAAAGATGTCTTCATCTTTGATTCGGACCTGGTCTTATCCATACCATAAATCAATCTTTGAAAACACCGTGGCTCCACGTAGTTGATCAAACAGATCATCTATGCATGGTAACGGGTATCTGTTCTTGATAGTCATTTTATTTAACTGATGATAATCTATACATAGTCGTAGAGTTCCATCCTTCTTCTTAACAAAGATGATAGGTGCCCCGCAGGGAGACACACTGGTTCTAATGTACTTCTTATCAATAAGTTCTTTTAACTGTGACTTAAGTTCATTTAATTCTATTATATTCATCCAATAAGGGGCTTTTGAGTTGGGAACTGCACCAAGTACCATCTCAATAGTAAAATCTAATTCCCATTTCGGAGGCAGTCCTGAAATTTCTTCTGGAAATACATCTGAATATTCCCTCAGAATCGAAATATCTTCTAATTTTAATTTTCCTTGCAGCTGTTTTCCTAGGGATCCCCCTTACATTTATTAACTTTTCATTGTTATTTATGCAAGTAAAGGTTTTATCAAAGCAATTCAAGACCACCCTATGCTGCTCTAACCAATCCATACCAATTAATATATCATATGAAACTAAAGGTAGCACATTGAGTTTAAAAAGGTTTCAAACTGATCCAAAGTTACTGCACAATTATTAACAAAGCTAATTACCTTTCTCTTTGCTCCAGTAGCTAGCTGAACTAACCAAGATCTTGCAAACTTTCCAACTGGAAGCTTACACTTTTCTACTAAATTAGGAGAAATATAGCTTAAACTAGCTCCTGGATCAATTAAAATAGATATAGGTATTTGATTTATCTTATGCTTGTTGATTCTCTAATGTTGCATTGATCCTGGGAATTATCCTCGCTACATCACCAACAGTCATCTCCTCATGTATTGTGTGTATGTTGCTAATAGTCTTCTTCCGATTGGGGTAGACTGATGCATAATGCAGACCATTGCATTCCCAACACTTTATGGATTCCTTTCGTTCAAAGTTCTTTGTATAGTTACTGTCGTTGTTAGTAGATTCTTTATTCCTTTGATTATTCAGATTGGTCTGTGAATTTATTTTATTCCGTTGGAAATTCTTACTAGGAAAATTTATGGTGTTATTACTTTTAGAATTTCGATTAGGTACAAACTCTTTCTTCTTCTGTTCAAAGTTATTATTCATTTTGGCCTTCCAGTTGGCCATACTCTCCCTTTTACGATTCTGTTCATAACATAAATTCGCTTTTCTCATTGCTTCTTCTAATGTTTTCGGATTGTCATACTCAATCCTGTCCTTCATATGATAAGGTAAACAACTGAGAAACTGTTGTACCTTAGGTTTCTCGTCCACAATATATGGCACATACCTGAGCAGACTTAGAAATTTACTATTCAGTTCTTTCATATTAATTGTACCTAGTTTTAACTCGTAGAATTCCTTATCCCTTTCCTCATAGTAATGTTCAGATAAAAATTTATTTTTGAAATATTTCTTGAATGTACTCCAATTTATGTTTTTCTCCCTTATACCTTTTACTCTTTTTAAGTCCTGCCACCATATATCAGCTTTTCCCGTAAGATTATAAATAGCAATCCTAGCCTTCAGTTTATTAGAGTAGTTATAAATTTGGAAGTATTTCTTCATCTCGGACAGCCAGGATTCTGCTTCTTCCCCCTTCTCAGTTTCTCCATTAAATGTTGGCGGCTTGATATTCTTGAAATCCCCATAGATTTCTTTATAGGGTTTATATTTTCTCTTCCTAGTATGGTGGTTATCTTCACTACTGTCATTAGTATAATGAGAGTTTTGTTTATGTAAATCACCATATACTTCGGAAGATGAGCTACTTTCATTTTTAACTTGTTTAGTCTTTTTATATTTATGCTGATAACCTATATCTTCAAACTCAGTTCTTTTACCTTTTCCTTTATTATGAAATCTTTCTATTAAGATCTGATTTAGCTCCTCTTAAGCTCTCAGAATCCTCTCATTTTCTTTCTTAACTGATTCAATCTATGTTTTTAATTCTTTAACTATTTGTAGTAGTTCGAAAGAATTATTAGTTATCTCTTCTTGTATAGGTTCTTTTTGAAGATTATTTTTTTCAATGTAAGGAGATTCATCATCTACATATTCTTCCAATCTATCCATACTTGTCATTAACTCAGAACAAAATTCTCTGGGTGTATCATTAAAAAAAAACATCATCAGCATATTTATTTAAATTTACTGTTCCACATAAGCAAGTTGAGCTACATTCAGGCCTAGTGTTTGAACCTTGTGCTCTGATACCACATGTAATAACCCAAAAATTCGTAAAAATTTAAAATTTTTCAAGTGACATAAAATGTCTATAGTCGCAGCTAAGTACCTGCTAATGGTTAGCAGAAAATGAAATGGTTTATTAAAGAACATGAGATCGCTTATTTATAAGAACCTGTAAACTAAAAGGTGCAATCTTAAAAACTTATGTTAGTGCTATTAATGATTTAACAACTACAATTCTATCGAAGTTAGGAAAGGACTTGCATTTTGTTGCTGCTTGATATATTGATATATACCTTTTTGTCAAGTAGGTAAGAATTCTTGTGTGTGATCGGGGCTTACTTAGCAATCAGCTAACTCAATTGGACTGTTGGTTCCTTAAAGGTTTAGTAGGTAAGCGTATGATCCAGTAGGGTGTTATTTTAAATTCAAGTCGAAAGGATAATTCCCTAGCATGAATAATATGCTAGTCTTAGAAAAAGTTTAAATATGCTGCTTGTCTTCAAGAAGGTGAAGTTAATTCTTTTATGTTGTTACAGCTCCAAAATAAAAGTATAACAAACTGCATCAACATAGTTATAAAACGCTTCCTAGTTACTATGCCGAGGGAAAAAATCACATTACTGTTTGGTTTGAGCTCAAGAATACCATATACTTTTGTTGAAAGCAAACTTGATATGGATTTTAACTAAGATGCATTTATAGTACTCCGTCCTTTGCTTAGTTGAATCATACATTAGATTCTAGTTTTGAGCATCATTAAAATGAATCATACACAAGAACTACTTAGTAGTTCCTAAACCACCATCCTAGCCTATTTTTTTTTTTGCTGAATAAGAGTTACTCTAAAACTCCTACGACTTAACATCCACGGGTGTATACCATTTTACCTTATCCTAGGTTTTCATTATATACTTTTCATATTATATAAGGATGTACTCTTTATTCCTTTTATATGCATCTTTCACTTCAAACTGAATGCACCATTAGCTATGACTAAAACTTCATGCAAGTTTATTAGTAATCTTTTGAATTATCTTTATACAAAGTCTCAGCAAATAAATTTAAAAGAATTTATTTGAACTTGGAAAAGCCTAAGGTTACTTCATAACTTAATTTATGATTTATAACCTATGCCTCACTAAACTCTATGGATAATATATATATATATATATATATATATATATA
>LPNX011133236.1:300791-363577 GCA_001517045.1 Pseudotsuga menziesii
GACTATAGAACTTACCCACGCTGGAGGAGAATTATTTGAAGGACACGTGGATTGGTTTGTATCCACGCAAGAGTTGACTTAAAACTCCAAACCCTATGCATTTTGTTTGTATACCGAGGGTTCCTCCGTCTTGTTGGCCTAGCTGAGAGCTCACAGCCATGGGAGATCTGTAACCACCTTCAAGCTTGGAGCTTGCTTCCCTAATCAATTGCTGTGACTGTTTGAGAGAGGTTGTGAGTGGTTGTTTGTCTCTTTAAATGTTGAAGTAGTTACAACGAGTGTGGATATTGGTTTTTTTTCAGGACTCAAGGGTTGTGCTTGTCTTAATCCTGCAACTGAAAAGTCAGAGCTTCGGCCAGGAGTATATATCTTCATTTGGTTGAGTTTGTTTGCTTGAGTTTCTTTGCAGTGGTGACTCAGCATATTCTTTCCTTTAGGCCCGATGCCAACACGATCTATGGTGGTCATTTTACCTCAGTTTCATCCTAAAACTTTAACAGGTAAAGTCTTACACTTTTTTCGATTTTAGGTTATTTTTTTACAAAACGTTTTTACAAATTTTAAGAAGGTTTTGTAACTTGCAGGTCCTTCTCCTGGATCCAGCTCTGTAGGTGGAAGCGAGCTTACCCTTCAAGTTTCACTTGAGCATACAAATTGGTACGCCCCAGTTGTAAATGAGGGTTTCTTCCTACATATTGTTGTGGTTGCTGGAAGTTTGGTTCTTGCGGTTGAAAAGGTACGGCCTCGGTTTACCTGCTAGCTTAAAGTTTCAATGCTTGCTTGTTTTCTGCATAAGTTTCAAAACCCTTAGAGGGTAATTTGAACAGGGATAATGAAGGCTCTAGTAGTCGTGAAGAAAAATGGTTTTTAATTCTCTGCCTTTACGACCTGAACAATGTAATTTCTTTTACTGCTTTCTATAGAGCTCAGCTCTAAGCCCTACGAGGCTGTTGACCTTTATCTGGTTAATTTTTAGTTTTTAAAATAGATTTTAGAAGGTAAAGAAAGACTGTTAATCAGTCAATACTTGTAAATGGATTCATGGTTTTCACCTCTCAGTAAAGTATGGTTACTGTTCGATAAATAATATTTTGTTTTTAGTTCCGTTTTTAACAAGCCTGAGCCTCGACCTTGAATTTTAGAGGCCATAAGCCTTTGCTTCTTAATCAATTTTGTTTCTAACAAATTATTGTTGTATTATTTTAGTTTATTATCATGCTAATAAAATGATTTACTGTGCAATGTAATTAAGGAAAATTTTACTGTGTTAAGAGTATTATTATTACTTTGGTTGGCTCATAAGGGTAAATTCTTAAGTATACCCTACAGTTTGGGAAGGAATAAATTTTTACTGGAAAGTTCTTAGCTCTGTTTTATTATTTTCCTTTACTGTGTTTTACAGGTGTTTTAATTCTTATAAAAGAAAGATTAGGGTAATTACTGCAAACTTGAGAATAGGATTAAGTTTATCTTTCAATAACCTAGGTAGTTGTACTTAAGTTACAGTAGAAAATTCTGTCTTAAATCAAATACACATATTGTCTGGAAATAAATTGTTATAAGATTGTAATGAAAATTATCTTAACCTAAACCCTAGGTGATAGTCTGTTCATTATACCTATGTTTATTTGTTAAGCTGTAAGTTTTGTGTTTATGAAGAATACTAGTATTAAAATAGTTCTATAAGTAGTATGATCTATAAATGTTTTTATATACCTATGTTCAATTCTTGTCTGAATTAAATACATTTAATACATAAATTATTTATTGTTTCTTTAGACAATAAAAACATAAGAAAACCATAGCACTTACATTTTTCATTCACGTTAAATGAAAATCATCAAATATACCTAAACACCCAACTGTACTAGAGTACTTCCTAAGCCAAGCGTGGAAAAATACAGTATGGAATTCTAATTCTATTTATTTCTAATTTAGCATATTTACTACTATTTCTAACATAATCTGCCAATTACTAAGTACAACAATACACAGTTACTCATTTCTTCATAAACCCTAATTAAATACTATCATGCATGTATTTGAAAACTAGTAAACATTTTACTAAAGACAGGAAATAAATATAATAACATGAAAACAAATAGAACCTGTCAATGATGAGGAGACAACAGCTTAAGGAGGTTGTTCCTCCCAACCAAATACTAGAGAAAGCTTAAATTGCACTTCCTCAGGACCCCCAAGCCTATTTTCTGGTCCTCGTGGTAGAGTACTGGGTGAAGGATATGTCCTTAAGACCTCTGTCACCTTATTGGTCCAATTACCTCAGTAATTCAAATCTACTCACACCAGTAAGAACTTCATCCTAATAGCTGCAATAAGTTCAGTCTCAGCAGTTAACCCCTCAAACTCACTTCAGTAATCCCCTCCATTGAATTTCTCATGAGTAAATTCATTCACTCTGAATGATCACCTCTCAAAAAATGAGCCACCCCAACTGTCTTCAATGGGAAATTTTATAGAAATGCCTAGGTCTTTTGGGTCAATTTTCATTTAATGAGCCACCTGCTCCAATTCCACTTTCTTGGGGAATCATGACCACAAATATAGGGAAGTTGCCACCTGCAACAGTTGGAAGTAGTTTGAGGATGCCACCACTTGTCAGTGTATTCTCCACCCAGTCTCCTACACCAAGTGAGCAGTAAACACTCTTTTAACAGCCTCCCTAATCTGTTGTCTCATCATTTATTTATTTATAAATAAAATATTCTGAATTACATTAATTATTCTTGACCCCACTTGGTCATCAATTACAAACTTAGCATAAAATATAACACATTGTTCCTCAAATAACATTAAATTGTTTTTGCAAATTGGGGCATGTGACATGAGAAATAATGTGTCGTGTGATTATCTAGCGATGTGTTCTATGTTTTCTATTTTTGAATATAAAGTGGTATTTTGACAAAATATGTTTTGATTTGTAAGCTAATTAATAGCTATGTGCTCAAAAGAGAAAATAGGTTTAAAATCATCTACAATGCTTTTGATTATTTATCTATACGGTTTTGTCAGCTTCAAGTTTTTGGAGCTTGTCGTTGTAGATTTCCCTCATTGCAATATTTTTTTTTCGGTTTTGTTGAATTGTTGCATTTGGATTATAGATACCACATTAGCTTGGTCATTGACTCCTAAATTTCCTGTATGAGACATATCTGATTGACCTTGATAAATTTGCACTGAAGATTTCTAGATCATGTTTTTTCTTGGTGTGCTGATGCTATAATATCTATACCTATTTATGATATTCTTATTTGAGAAGCTTGAAATGAAGACTATTAAAAATGGGATCTGTTCATGGAAATGTAGCGACGGGATGTAACATACCTATATCTCTCAACTGTCAATATTGTAATATAGATTCACAACATCCCTCTCATTATTATGAGATCAGATGTTTTAATTACTCCAATGTAGTGAATATGCACTTGAACCAGTGCGTAGTAGGTCCTATTCATTGTGCTAAATATGAAATTAATGATTCAAAGGAGAGGCTTTGTACATAGGAGATAGAAAATTTTATGTTTGTGCCATGCATATATAAACTTGAAGATGGACCTGAAATGAAGATATGCATATGATGTTACATATGTTTAGTATTTTGCATCATCTTATTTATGGGTAGTGCAATAATGGTGAAATAATTTTAAGGTACTGTAGGTCTTTCGAAGGGTGTAAATGAAGCCAAAGAATTTTGAAACTGTATCAATCGTTGTTTATGTTTTTTTAGTAGATATCTGACAAATGGATGTTTTGTTTTGGAAAAAGTATACTGAAGCATTTGGTTGGCTATTATCTTGGTATCTTGTTTTACATTATTTTAAGACTCCTAATGATTTTGATTTTCTCCCAACTTTAGCTAATATTAATTAACATATATATAAATTGGATAAGCATCTACTTGCTCAAACAAGGAAGGTAGAAGACATTTTATGCTAGGATTCCATTCATTTAAAAAACACTAGCTATGGAAATCAATGCAGCTTTTTGATCAATTTTAGAATTTTAGAATGTTGATTATTGTTGGTTTTGGTGGCAATTCAAACCAGTCTGTTTTGTGGAATTCTTGAGAATTAAAGGGGTTGGTAATTTTATTTTTCAAAATAAAAGTGAATACTAAAGTTTTGTAGAGGTGTAGATGTTCCTAATTTTCTGGCCTTCTGGTGTTCATTGCTGACTTAACCTAGAAGTGATGACAAAGTTCTTCAAAAATAAACTGATAAAAGTTTTAAGACAAAACCGTGGCTCGGTCCAGAGGAATATTTAGAGTAATCCAAATACAATGTTGTTGTTGCAACCATGGAGACAATCATGCACGTGTTGACAGTACTATTCCATGAGTGAGGTGGAAACCTAGGATACAATTAAACCAAAATTTTCAGTGCTAAAAGGTTGTGTATAGCACAACATGCAATCCTATTTTCCCCCATTATAAGTTTAAGAAACAAGGTGGCTATTGAACTAGAAGAATATTTTGAGAAAAGATGCATTAAGGAATCTGATGCCATCTTTCGAAATTACCTACCATCTTCAACTATACGTGATTTAGAGAAAAAAAAACCTTAATAAAAGGAGGAAATGATATAACTAATTTTAAGCCATAAAATTGGAAAGGTTGAGCCTCCTAAGTATGTTAATTCTAGTTATAGGAAATTTAAGGTCCATCCCAAAAATAATTTAACTTCTTTTAGGAAAATATATCCAACCACCTATAAAAACATTCCCATAATATCATCTCATATTCCCTTGAAGGCCTCCACATACCAGAGTTCAAATATTTAACCTGGGAGTTTTACCTATAACCTGTTCATTAAGATGAAAATAGAGTTTGAGTGCTCCAATGGAGAGATTATGGCTCAGCACCCGAAAAATAGCAAATAAAAAAGGAAGACACTTTTTTTTGTAAATCTATAATAAGCAAACATGGTGCCTTTGCATCGATCCTCGCAGCATCACATGTGGCTGTTATTTCTTCCTTCCTCAAGCGTTTTTGGACACTGCATCCATCCATTTCTATAAGAAAAAAAATTCAAATAAATTTCAATGTTTTTGTAAATATGGTCATGTTGAAGCCCTAAATATGTATGTGGTTGATTAGGGTGTCTAAGGCTTACAACACACGGAGAAAAACCAACCAAAGTCTTCAAACAATCCCATGCAAGTATTGTTCTATCCTCGAGTTGTTTAAAGTAGTGATCTCCCACGGATATTACAATAGCCTTTGCTGGCCTTCAAGGGTTAGATCCATAGAGGATCTATTTCCCAAAAATGGAAAACAATATAGGTGGCAAAAGGAAACAAAAAAATAAAATCTAGCTAAGAGAATTATCCTAATCTAAACCTAAGCTACCTAAAGAAGATTTTGGGTTGATTTGCAGGTGAACCAAATATGTAAGCAAACAAATACTTTTCATCCAATCAACAAAAATGTAAATCAGATTAGAAATTCATCACTTAATTCACAGCTAATTAATGAAAATAAATTAGTTAGTGACTTAAGATTCTATCATTCTGAATTAACCTGCGTAGCACATGTAAGTTGAAAAACAAGCATATTATGTTGTTGAATATTACTGTTCAGTTATTGACAGAAATAGATAAAGACAGTTCATAAAATAAATTTCATGAAGCTTTATCAATGCATTAATAAATAACATAGATAAATTTGAGTTAAATAAACACATTTAATAATTGTAAATAAATAACAACATTATTTTCCCATTTGAAACAAAGAATATCGAGATCTGTTTGAAGAAATTCAGTCAGACAAAGACAAGAGATAAGAAATAACAATACTGTATTGATTTGAAGTTCAGTAAAAAATTCCATAAACCATATGAACAAACAAAAGTGTTTTCAATCTCTTGTATCAATCTCCCTTCTTCCAAAAGTCAAAAAAAGTCCTTAACAAATTCGAGTTCATCCCCTTAAATAATTATTACAAAAAAAAATGGATTTCCCCCTAAAGGGGATCAAAGCCTAAACAAATCTAATATCCCAAGAAATCTCTCCACATATTCCAGATATGGAGCAATTCCTCAATATCAAGGTAACTGGAATATTCAATTCCAAGATGGGCATTGCACTTATGATCTTCAATCTCATTCTTAGCTAGTTTATGCCAAAATTAGATATAGATGTGGATCTTTCTATCCACCGCAAATGGTTGTCTAATCAACTAATCTACATCATGGATGTTGATGTGGTCAAGATTGTTGATCTTCTCCTCTCCTTCATCCCTTCGTTGCTCCACTTTCTCAATCATCAATCCACGTGGACATGCTTTTTCAATAAGCACCATTGCAGGAAAGGACAATTCATCCATAATGTTGTCAACGGCATACCATCTTTTGCTGCAAATGGCATGTGCTTTCTTTATGGCTTCAACTACTGTCTCCTCTAGATCTTCCCAAGCTCTCAAAATAATTTTGATCCTCTTAAGCTAGAATTTAGTGAGAAAAGTGACATTATCTAGCTTATCTTTCATGTACCTTTGCCAATATATCACTTCATCATAAGACTTCAAAGCTTGTTGTCTCTTCACAACTAGGTCTTCCAGAACAACAAACATCTTGTCAAAAACCATGTGATTTTCAAAGATGTTATTTATATTTTTAAATAACTCACAGACCAAATCGTGATGTTCCTTGTTGGTTTGAATGGAAATATCTTTAAATTCTTCCTGGGAAAATTTGGAAAATGAAGATGAAGCTGCACTTGCATTTGCATATTCACACTGTATTTCTAACAATGCAACCTTCTGAATCAAAGTGGCATTAATAGTCTTTTCTCTTTGCAGTTATTCATTGAGAGCAACATTCTTCTCTTGAAGTTCATCATACATGTTCTCATGTTTCCTGTTAAGTTGTTCCAGTTCCTCATTTAGACTGACAATTTCTACTTTCTGTTTGTCAAATTCTCGGTTCAAAGTGTTAACAACATCAAAATTGGTGCTTTTAAAAGCCCCTAAAACAGATGTAGCATCTGTGGCATACACTTGCGGGTCACTTGATCACTCGCTCCACACAACCTCATTTGTAACAGATATGTCAATATCACTCCGATCCCTGTTCCTTTTCTTACCCTTCTTCACCACTGATCTATCAGCTTTACTGTACCGATATTCTCCCAGGTATATCACAAAATATTCATTGAATTCGTCCCTCATCTCATCAATGGGGGGTATACTAATTCCTATGGATATCAGAGAAGAGGTTTGAGTTGTGGTGTGAGAGGGTATAGTCATAGTAATAGGAGAAGTGGATGGAGAAGAGGTAACATTTTGAGCAAGAATTACTTTAGGGGCTGAATAAATGTCAAGAATTGAACTTTCAGTTGATGAAACTTGCAAAGTAGTGGTCTTGAGAGATGATGGTGAAACTGTTGAAGTTTTCTCAATAACGGGGGATGATACTGAGCTGAATGAAGGAATATGTAATGGGATTTTGAAAACTAGTGGTACAATATATGAAGGAATGGGCATATCCACAGAAACAGGTGTAATAGATTCAGGAAGACAAGTGGCATCTTGGTAAAGATGGGACATAAAAGGTGTCATAGTAGAACCAATAGATAATGAAGATAAAGCTATAGATGATGAGAGAATTACCATAGAAGAGGATGGGCCAGACTGGGAAGAAGGTTGTGGTTGTGGAGGAGGTGATGAATATTTTCCATTGCTTTCATTAAATAAATTAGTAAAATTCTATAAATCATTACCATTTCCAGTTTCAACGGTAATAGGCACAAGGAAAATCCTTTCATCCTCTTCCTCTGAATGAGTCAAGTCTATAGTAGAAATGGGGATGGATATTTTCAACTTTTTGGAAGGCTTCTCCTCAACCTAGGTTTGTTCAGATTAAGTCTTTTCAACCACAATGGTCACCTGAGCAGCTTCAGCTAGCTGAGAGGTTGCAAATTCCTGAGTGTCTAGTGCTGAATTCATTCTGCTCAATCTTTGTTTGATCTGCTCATAAGTATGCAAATAGGCCTTAACTTGCTGCTCAACAGATGTGTGGGGAATTTCTTCCATGGGAGATTTTCCTTTACCTATGTCTGAACTGATTTCAATGGATGCATTTTTGGCTACTAGAGCTTCCTTTGTTGCATCTTGAGCTTCCTTTTCTTCCTTGTTTTTTATTTCCTTTTCCTGAATGTTTAATTCCATAGACCTGTAATGTCAAACTCTGTCCCTGATTTCCTTTTGGTATTGCAAGATATGACTTTGTTATTCTTTGATTTTTTCCCTCACCAAGACTTCAAAAAAAAGTATCAACTCCATGATAGATGAAATCATCTGGAGTTTACTCATGAGTGTAGCCTACTTTAAAGTGGTTCTGCTTGAGGTGGAAATCAACAATCCCTTTGGGATCATGCTCCCTTTACTATCAAAACCAAGCTTGAGTGACACTATGTGGTCACTAAGATCTACTGCCCAAGTAGAAGTAGGTATGCTTAAGGATCCAAGGGTTATAGGAAACTTGGGCCAAACCTTCCTCTTAGGTGCAACACATTTTTTTGTAAATCTCTTCTGTGACTATTTGAAATGAAATCTCCTCAAGGACCAACCTGTCTGGCATGACCTTAGGCAACATATGGGAAGCATTGATACCAACAAACATGATATAGGTGAATGATTCATTGACATACCAATCTCCCATAGTGGCTATGAGGGTTTTAGTTTTAGGTGAGAACACAGGCGCTTCCTTGTTGAAAATCGAGAAATAGACCCGACCTAGGAACCTCTCACATATATCATAAAAACTAGTTACATAATTGGTATCCCATAGCTCGGAATGATAAATATGCACAGGTGGGGCTGGTAATACCCAACTCCATACCGAATTGAGGAAGCAGAACTCAGCACAAAATATATCCACAATGAAGGAAAAAAGATAAAAGTTGGGCATCTTCCTAGCAGTAGCTTTCTAAAACTCTTGTTTGGTATTTTTGAGTTCAAGTGACAGGATTGAAGCCCAAGGGAAGGAGTCACCCATACTTATGACATGGTGATCAATGGGGGCCCATTATTTCTTGAAGTAAGAACAATTGGGGAGACCATAAATCCTGCATAACATTGCTGCAAGCAAGGAATAAGGTTCCTTGAACCATTCGATGGGGTAAAGTTCATCATTCCTCTGGGAGAACTTGCATAGTTCAGACATCCAGGATTTCAGTATTTGGTCAAAATTGAACCTAGACTTAGCAGCTTTAAAAAAGTATGCATCGAGGAGCTGTGTAAAAGGTTTAAGGGCATAAATTCTCACAAAGGTTTCAGAGTAGAACTTGTCCAATTGCATTCCAATACTGGTGTTAAAGGAACGGTCTTTCAAGTTAGCGTGATCTATAATCCATCTAACTGCATGATTGTAAGGGAGGATGGCCGGTCTTGCAGCAATCATGTGAAGGCCAGAATCCCTAATTCTCTCATAAATGAGTTGATTACCCTGGAAGTATGAAAGGTCATTGTTATCAAAGATGGAATAAACTTGGGACCAATCTAACTGGTAAGTTTCAGACACTCATCCACTGGTATCGGAGAAGACACCAAAATTCAGGTCTTTGGTAAACATGTCTTTCTGGAGGTTTTTGCTCCTGGTAATTCAGGGTGTTTTGGATGTTGCCATATCCTATTCAAATGATGGTACTATTAATTAAATTGAATTATAAAGGAAGCATAGTAAGCAATTCAAATTGTGAGAAAATGACTAGATAACCAACCTGAAACCGTAGTGAACACTGTCAAAATTGCTTGGTAAAATATGGATGTAAATTCACACAGGAGAGCAAATTACAATGGTAAAAACAATGAAAACATCATAAATAATACCACCATATTTATAATTCATGGGTAATAATACAGATCGTAGGATTAGGGTGAAAAGAACGGTTGGGATCAAGTTTTGCGGGATGTGGGGGCCAAACATGAAATTCAAAAATTTTATTAATCATTCCATAACCTGCATTCCACATTTTGCAAGATGCAGGATGCGGAATCACAAAACAGTGAAAGCTTATTCAATCAGCTCAACACCCTACATTCCACATTTTGCGGGATGCAGGTTGCAAACACACGCAAAGCAAACAATTAATAAACGACAACTCTGCAAATTGCATTCTGCAAAATGCGGGATGTGGATTGCGATTTGATGAAAGCATATCTAAAAAAGATCCCGCATTCCACATTTGTAGGATGTGGGTCATGGGAAGAGAAAAATTGAAATATCCAACTAGAATATCCCGCACTCCGCAACTTGTGGGTTGCGGAATGCGAGCTGCGGGACAATCAAACACTTCAAAACAAACAATCTTTCCGCATCTTAAAATAAACAAATCAAGCATGACTTTTCTTTTAAATTTGGTTAAGTTAGGGAATCCCATGAGTCGATAAAAAATGTAATAGAAGCCTACAAGGTCATGAAGGATCCTACCAAGTTACCTTCATATGTGTGATTGGGCTCCCGTGTCAAAATAACATGGGTATATTGTACCTATAACAGGTCAATAATCTTTGGGGATGGACATTTAATACTTTTTACTCATTGCTCCCATCCAATATCACCTAGAATCCTCCCTGTTGAGAGATTATATCCCTTGGTCTATAGAATTTTACACAGAATGATACTAGATTAGAGTTGATATCTTATATCATCTTTGGAAAATAATAAATTAATGTTTATTTAGCAATACACAATAATAAGGTTTAATGCTTCAAGCAACAACCGACATCAACGCAGATCCTATCGAGTTATAACAAGTCCCTTTATTTGGAAAATATTTAGTCGATTGGAGTTTTATTAGTTAGCATTTAAAATAAATAAAAATACAAACAGGGAAAACAAACAGTCCATGTCTGCAGTTTTTCGGTTTTCAGAATCCTTCGAAATACCATCACCTTGACTCTAGCCATGAAAAAAATTAAATGACCCCTCATTTAAATGCTCAAGATTTAAACTTCACAAGAAAAACTATAAAAATTGAAGCCCCTCTACTCTGAGAGACTAATTATTATACCCAAAAAAAATATTGAGCCTGCAGATAGATTACCAATCGACCACTCTTCATCCATCCAAGGAAAAACTAACAAGGAAGTTCCATTCTGATCACGCAACTTCTCCTTAGGAAATAAAAAGAGTACCGAGATGTTTTTGAGGATACATAATGCGTATGTAACTCTCTCTAATCCAAGTGATCGTGCACAATATTATAGCCAACCCCAGCTCAAATGTATATTCTCTTTGCAGGGACAACGTGGGACAAATCGTTGGGCGGAAGAGATGTTGTTTATGGCTATTCACGAAACAATCAGTGTAAAGGAAGAAGGTGGGAAATAGAGCAATGCTGGTAATGGGGTGTTTCAAATATTTTGGATGCAATGTGGCTCCATCTGAGTTAATTTTACCCATGTATTTTACGCCTCCACTGTCTGTGATTTCGAACATCAAAAGTATGGTCGGTTTTTTTCCCAAATAAAAAACCAAATTGTATATTATCTTATCTGATAATATTCTATCCGACATGCTTGTTTGTTCAATCTTGTTTGGACATTGTAAAATTTTTTATGTTCATGAATGAATAATATGGAGCTGAATACAATGACCCGAAAGGGATAAGGAATTGCCTGCACACCTCACTACTACATAGAGGGGGCTATTAAGACAATATTAGAGAAACTATTTATGTAAATTGTCTCAACTTAAGACAAAAGAAAAATTGTGTATTTTCTTTAATATTGTCTGTAAGCGGGTGCCTTAAACTATTATCTTAAATGATTGTCTTAAAATGTTGTCTTAAACAATAGTTTAAGACAATAGTTTAAGACACCACTTAAAGGCAATATTTAAGACAATACACAATTTTTATTGTCTTAAGTTGAGACAATTTACACAAATATTGGCTAAAATATTGTCTTAATTCCCCGTCTATGTAAATGTGATAGAATTAAATATTTATGACAGGGAAGGGTGGAATAAAACCACCAATCTTCTGTTAGTTTTTCAACATTAAGCTAGCATTATTAGGATCTTTAACTGAGCGAATAACAAGTACAACAATCAAACACAAGAGACAATGAACATAGTGTTTTTCCTTGGGGAAACCATAAAGGAGAAAACATCGCAACTTCCTCAGAGATAGAATCAGCACCAAAACAGTAAAAGCCTAAAACAGTAAGTGATCTCCCGACAGCAATAATCCTCTTCTTCTTTAGCCCCAGTGTCTTCTCCTTCCTCAACTATGCGCTACACTTGAGTGTGTATTAGTTGTGTGATAAATAGAGACTCCAGTTCTCTATTTATACTAATCCCGACATGAATAAAACCATACCAGGGCCAACCTCTACTAGGAGAGTCTAATAACCCTAGTGCCCCAAAACTGCAGGGACTTTAGCCCTTAGACAATTGGAGGGTTACTCACTATGACTTGACATGACTTGTTTACATTATTGATTCTCCCGATCAGAACATCAGGGAATGACAACATGACTCAATTACATTATAGATACATCCCAGAATAAACATCGGGTTACAATACATAAGATACATAGATGAATACATTCTGAAGTTACAAATACATCAACACTCCCTCTTAACTAGGAAGGTATTCTTTCGACACAATTTTCAGCACTGGTCTTCTTCTCTGTATCAACTGGATCATCTCGTCATCTGCATCTCAAGTCTTCTGAGTCTTCAAGTCATCTTCGTCTTCAAGTCATCTTCATCTACAAGTCATCTTCATTCTTTGAATCTGGATCATCTCTCGATCTAGATCATCATGGGACATCATCACCGGATCTCAATCATCTCTCGATCTGGATCATCGCTGGGCATCATCACAGGATCTGGATCATCACTCGATATGGATCATCACTGGCTATCATCATTGTATCTTGATCATCACTCGATCTGGATCATCATTGCTGGATCATCATCACTGGATCTCGATCATCACTCGATCTGTATCATCACTAGCTATCATCACTAGATCTCGATCATCACTCGATCTAGATCATCACTGGTTCTATCTCATGATTCTTCTCATCACAGGAAGTTATACAGAGCCAGCCCTTTTTCATGCTAGTTGTAGGCCTATCCTCCATGTAGGTCTTCTTCAGCACTTATATCTGACCTACTCGTCAGAAAGGCACAATACTCACATCCATCCAGGCGGGAACACATCCTACCACAGTGATGGAAGACTTCCACACATTCACCCAGGCCAGAACACATCTTACCACAATGATGAACGACTATCACCCAGGCCGGAACACATCCTACCACAATGATGAAATATTTCCGCACATTCACCCAGGCTGAAACACATCCTACCACAATGATGAATGATTTCTGCACTTACATTCACCCAGGCCGGAACACATCCTACCACAATGATGAAAGGGCCTGCACTTACATCCACCCAAGCGGGAACACATCCTACCACAATGATAGAAGGGCTTGCACTCATATATGATCTTGTAGGAATCAATCCTATAGTCATATCATAATGCCCCCCAGTCCTCCTCGACTGAGCTACCTGGTAACTAACCAGGTGCCTCCATTCTCTTAGAGAATGGTAGTTTCCCTTATATCCAACATGCTCGTCGAAATGGCCAACACTCACATCTGACATGGAAGGAACCTAATCCTTTAGCCATGACAGAATGGTTCAGCCCTTACATCTGATCAAGTGGGAACACATCCCTCTATCACATCAGAATGGCTACTCAGTCCTAGACTGAGTGTTCCTGGTACCTCACCAGGAAGCTCCATTCAAAGAATGGCGATTGCCCTTACATCTGTCCTACTCAACAGAATGGCCAACACTCATATCTAACATGGAAGGAAGCAATCCTCTCACCATGATAGAATGGCTCAGCCCTTAAATCTGACCTACTCGTCAGAATGGCTACTCATCTCAGCACTCATATCTGACATGGAAGGAACCAATCCTCTCACCATGACAGAATGTCTCATCCCTTACATCTGACCTACTCTTAGAATGGCTATGGATCTTAGCACTCATATCTGACATGGAAGGAACCAATCCTCTCACCATGATAGAATGGCTTAGCCCTTACATCTGACCATGGAAGGAACTAATCCTTTCACCATGTCAGAATGGCTATGGGACTCATCACTTTTCCTTGGAGGAAACCTCCAAGTTAATCTTTTGATTCGCATCGTACTTGAGCCCATAATCAACTGTACCCTTCAGGTACCTCAGAATATGCTTTGCAGTAATCAAGTGAACATGTCTCAGATCTGTCAGGAACTGGCTCAAGGTGTTCACAGCAAAGCAAATATCTTGTCTCATTTTTGTCAGGTACATCAATGACCGAATCATCTGACGATACATCGTAGCATCAAATGACTCTGATGAAGTATCACTCAATAGCTTCAAGTTCATTGCCATAGGTGTGGCCATAGCCTTGCAGTCCATCATCCCAAACCTCTTCAGGGTTTCTACTGCATACTTCCCTTATCCAAGGAAGATTCCATCTGTACTCTACCACACCTCCATACCTAGAAAGTAATGCATCATCCCCAAGTCCTTCCTTTCGAACTCGGCAGCAAGCTTTCTCTTCGTATCAGTAATCAACCCATCCGTACCTGTCACAAATGGATCATCTACATATAGTAGAAGTATCACTGGGTTTCCATCCTCAACCTTGTAGTTAAGGTTGGAATCTGCTTTACTCTTGGTAAATCCCAAGATGGATAGAAAGCTGTCAATTCTGTCATACCAGGTCCTGGGTGACTGTTTCAAACTGTACAGGGCTTTCTTCAATCTGCACAAATGAGACTTCCTGTCATGTGTCTCAAAATCGAGTGGTTGTTCTACATACACTTCCTCTTCTACTACACCATTCAAGAAAGCAGTCTTGACATCCATCTGGTGTATCTTCCATTTCATCATTGCAGCTAGAGCAAGTACTGATCTGATGGAAGTGTATCTAGCTATAGGTACAAAGGCTTCTTCATAGTCTATTCCTTCTTTCTGAGAGAAACCTTGAGCCACAAATATTGCTTTATATTTTTCAATGCTACCATCTGCAGCATGCTTGATCTTGTAGATCCATTTGGAAGTTACAATTGACTTCCCTTCTGGTCTTGGAACAACATCCCAAACATCATTCTTCATGATCAATTGGTATTCTTCAATCATAGCATCCTTCCATTCTTTCCGTTCTGCCACTTCTTCATAACTAGAAGGTTCTTTATCAATGAAATCACATAGTAAAGATACATACCTGGAGTAGGATCTGGTCCTCTTTCTTTCTCTGTGATTCTCTTCTGGAGCCCCATATCTTTCCACACCTTGGATAAGTTCTTGTACCCAAGCAGGTTTTCCTCTTATGAGGATTCTTCTCCAGAGGTGGATCTACAGGTCTTTGTGGTTCTTCAAAATCTCGATCTTCTTCTTGAGTTTCTTCATTCATGGTTGTATCATGAATTCTGGGTGCTTGTACTTCTTCAGATTCTTTAGCAGGTCTCTTTCTAGATTTGTTGTAAGTTGTGTCTTCATCAAATGTCACATCCCTACTGATGCCAGTCTTCTTGTATCCTGGGAAATATATTCTGTAAGCCTTCAAGCTTTCAAAGTATCCCACAAATATACCCTTGTTTCCTGAAGGATCTAATTTAGTCCTCTTCTCTTTTGGAATGTGTATGTATACAGGCCAGCCGAATATTCTGAGATGGATGACTTCTGGTTTCTTGCCGGAGAAGAGTTCTTTAGGAGTCTTGTTCTCGAGTACTCTATGTGGAGTACAGTTCTGTACATACACCGCTGTTCTGGCAACTTCCACCCAAATATGTATAGCAAGATCTTGATCATGAAGCATGGCTCTTGCAGCTTCCATGATAGTTATGTTCTTCCATTCCTCAATCCCATTTTGTTGTGGATTATAAGGAGTGGACAACTCCCTAATTCTTTGCATAGCTCTTTGAATTCATTTGAAGTGAATTCTCCACCATTATCTGATTGAAAATTCTTGATCTTGTTTTCAGTGTGGTTCTTGATCAAGGCTTTGAATTCCTTGAATTTGTTGAATACTTCATCTTTGTTGTTAATGAAGTTAACCCATGTCTTCCTAGAAAAAACGTCAATAAATGAAACATAGTATGCATACCCGATTAGTGAGTTTGATGACATAGGACCGCATACATCGGAGTGAATGATTTCTAGGATTCCTTTGGCTTTGCTTTCGCTGCTAGGAAATGTCTTCTTTGTATTCTTTCCTTTCACGCATCCTTTGCAGACACCATCATGTTTTGTTTGGAATTCTGTAAGACCTTCAACAACTTTGCTTGCAATAGGTAGTGCTCTGTAATGCACATGTGCAAGCCTTCTATGCCAAAGTTCACTTGGCTCTACTGTGTCATGGACCAAGGCTTGTTCTAGATGGACCTTCAGCTTGTACAAACCTCCTTCTTGTTCTCCAATCACTACTGCATCATCGATAGTCTTTCCTCTTGGCCACATGATGACTTGACCATCTATGAATGCAACTCTCATTCCTTTTGCATCCAATGCTGATATGGCGAGAAGGTTCTTCTTGAGTCCTGACACAAACAATACTTCTTTCATTGCTAGAGACTTACCAGAGTCTAGTTTATATGAATATTCCCCACTACCTTTTATTGGATATTGGTAGTCATCTCCTAGTTTCACCTTGTGAGGTGGTTCATGTTCTGACAGTATCACAAAGGATTCCTTGAATCCAGTCATATGTTTGGAAGCCCCACTAGCTATAATCCAATCATCACTACCATGAGTAATGTTACCTGTGAGAGCAGAAATCAAAACATATTCATCCTCGCTTGAAGAATCTTCACATTCATATCTGGATCTCTTCTTGGATGGTTCATCATCCTCTGTAGCATGCGCATGATGTCTTCTTTTATTCCCCTTATTCTTATGAGAGTGGTTCTTGTTCTTAGGATAGTCTTTTACAAAGTTCCCTATCTCATCACATGTATAACATCTTGATCTAGATATGTTCTTTCTATTGTTATCTCTAAGATGAGGATTCTTACCTTTGGAGTGATGAGTTCTTCTTCTGCCTTTCCACGAGTGAATTGTGAGAGCTTGATATTGACTTCCCATCTTCTCTTCTCAGGCTACTATCCGTGCTTCTTCTTGAGAACATTCTTCCCATAGTTTGTTGAATTTGACTAACTTCTTTCTAGCACAGATTCCTTGGATGAATGAATCCCATGACCTAGGAAGGCCATTCAGAGTTGTCATCACAATCTCTGCATTCTCCACTTCTTCATCTATAGCTTCTAATTGTTCCTTGATCTGAGAAACCCTTGTGAAGTAGGACTATATAGTTTCTGCATTCTGAATCTTCACATTCTTTAGTTGATTCCTCATATTCATCTTCTGGTTTATGTTCTTCCCTTGAAACAATTTGGTTAGGGCATCAAACATAGCTTTAGGTGTCTTGAGAGAGGACACCTGTGGGATAAGGTGATCCTTGATAGAATCAGCAATGATCCTATTTTCCATAACCATATTCTTCTTATGTAAGGCCTTTGCCTCATCTCCCTCTGGAACTGGAACCTCCTCATGGATGTAGGAGTCTAACTCATTTTCTTCTAGGACCAAGGAGATCCTATACTTCTAGGCTCAGAATTTATCAGCTCCCTCAAGATTTTCATCAAAATTGGTACGATGAGACATATTAATAGAGAACCTCAAATGGAAATACAAAATATTTTAGATCTTACAAGGTCAAGATGTCGGATCTGAAACTTGAGCTGAAATCCTGCAGAGCTGGTTCAAGAGCAAATTAGGGTTTTGCTTTTCTAGAGTTTTGTCCACCCAAATGCCTTGAAATTTATCCCTAACTTCGATTTTGGAGAGGATATCAATCTAGGCCTGGGCTCACTGAAAAATTCCTCTTCTGTGAAAAGCCCTAATTTTCGGCAGTAGTGTCAGGTCCAAAACTGAAAAACCTCAAAATTGGATTCTGCTTCGACCAAAAGATGCACCCTAAGAAGGAGAGTTATTCCACCTTACTTTTGCTGAAAATCTATGGAGGAAGATCCACAAACTAGGAATCCCTAGTTCCCACAGCTGCATAGAGTCTTCTTCTCAGGTTAGCTCTGATACCATGTTAGTTTTTCAACATTAAGCTAGAATTATTAGGATCTTTAACTGAGAGAATAACAAGTACAACAATCAAACATAAGAGACAATGAACACAATGTTTTTTCTTGGGGAAACCATAAAGGAGAAAACCCTGCAACTTCCTCAGAGATAGAATCAACACCAAAACAGTAAAAGCCCAAAACAGTAGGTGATCTCCCGACAACAGTAATCTTCTTCTTGTCTAGCCCTAGTGTCTTCTCCTTCCTCAACTATGCGCTACACTTGAGTGTGTATGAGTTGTGTGATAAATAGAGACTCCAGTTCTCTATTTATACTAATCCCGGCATGACTAAAACCCTACCAAGGTCGACCTCTACTAGGAGAGTCTAATAACCCTAGTTCCCTAGAACTGCGGGGACTTTAACCCTTAGACAATCGGAGGGTTACTCACTATGACTTGGCATGACTTGTTTACATTATTGATTCTCCTGATCGAAACATTGGGGCATAACAACATGACTCAATTACATTATAGATACATCCCAGAATAAACATCGGGTTACAATACATAAGATACATAGATGAATACATTCCGAAGTTACAAATAAATCAACATCTTCTGCATTTTAGAATGCATATGCTCTACTATTGAGCTAGCATCCTACAACTTCATATATAAGAAGAATATTTCTATTTTTTAGTGTTTTTTTAAAGCAATAATCACAAGAAGCATATTTCACTCATTCATTTGTAATTCTCATTGAGATAGTTTAGTCGGACTTCGGAAGATTCGCAAGACAGTAAGACTTGCCCTCACTAAAATTCTCATAATCAAATTACCAAAATTATAAACCTATGCCTAATGAAGTTCTTTAACTTCAAGGGAGGGCTCTTGATGCTATTAGAAGGATATTTGACATAAAATATTGAATTTTTCTTGATCCTTGCTATTTGATACCATGGGACGAAATTGGTTGTTAGAGCCATGGCTCCCAACTAGCAATTTCTGAAATA
Organism: Pseudotsuga menziesii; assembly: GCA_001517045.1. NCBI lineage: Eukaryota > Viridiplantae > Streptophyta > Pinopsida > Pinales > Pinaceae > Pseudotsuga > Pseudotsuga menziesii. The sequence goes on from LPNX011133236.1 coordinate 319,920, forward strand.
AGAATTTATGAAATGTAAGTTTAATTCCTTAATTTGTTTACGATTGAAAGTATAAGACATAGGTGAAATTGTAACAGGTTACGATAATACTTTACTCTTGTTATTGTTTGTTAAATCCTTCCTCCTTTGTCCTTCGCTTGGACTTGATCCATTTTCTTCCTTCATCTGGATACAAATATTCATGGCTTCTCGTTGCTCCTCTGCAACTGATTGGAAGAAAGTTTGGAACTAAAATGATTTTTACATATTTTGTATATCCTTCCTCTAGAACTATATGTTTTATATAATCATGACAACTACATCAATAAATAATAGAAATCTCACTTTGAATTTGTTCTTCTTGTTTGCCATTTTGTTTATGATAGCTCTTGTTATATCTAGACCGATCCTTAAGAAGGAAAAGCCCTGTGAGGAGATATACACATGTGGAAAATAGTCCGTCAAACCCAATCTTTTATTTCTAAAATACGTAGTTGGTAACTAGAAGTTGTTGTAACTTCGATCAGTGGGTCCCTCAGTTGGTCAATATGTGTAGGATTTAGGTGAGTCCCTTTTTGGAAATGCATTTACATATATGGAATAAAACCCTTTTTTCAATTAATGAAAACAGGTATAAGCATGTTTCTCCTTGGTCGATCAACAGGGAATGCATAGATCCATATAAAAAAACAAAAAAAGAAGCATAAACAAAATCTAAAACGAGAACAAAAAATATAGACCCTTTACCTCAATATCCCCGAGGCTTTCAGCTAATAGCTATAGGTTCGGTTCTATATGAACTTCATTTTATACAAGGACACTCTCATAATGTAAAAACAATATAGATCAATGCCTGGAAGCGGTATAAAAAGGAAAATAATTGAATTTAACAAGTCCCCTAGGTTAAAACAAAAATGCCTCGTAAATCATAATACCTCTGGATGTGGACATGAGAGCTCACGGTGTATTGAAGCAACTTATCGAAATCCTCAGCCTTAACTGAAGAACATGTTTTGCAAAAACCCAATGTACTCTCCTCGAATTCACCATGAACTAGATGAGGGAGTTGACTGCAAAACTGATATCTAGCTTGGTGTCAAAAATGGTTATATTTATGAAACCCTCGTATTTTGGGCAAGGATAATATGACAAGCACTTGACCGACCATATTTTTTTTTCCTTCAATCACACTGATGCAATACCTATGTCAAACAGAATTAAAGGAAAAAAGGAAAGGGAATAACTATCATGTTGTACTGCCAGGAGAATACATGGCAAATGAAGTTCTAGGCCCTTGCTAGACGCATTGAGGATGATCATAAAGAGGGTTTTTATTAAAGGGATAAATTACTTGATTAATGATTCTGGTGTTAGAGGGGGACCAATCCAAACAACACTGGTCCACACATCAATGGACTTTTGGAGCTAGCTCATTTTGATACACTTAGTATAGTCTTTTAGAGGGAATGCATCTTTCTGAGGTGCTTGACACAATATTATATACTAGACATTCAGAGCTAGCTTGTTCTTAGAGCTCTCAATCAAAGCTTTCAATCTTCATTTTGATAGTCCTCAATCAACTATTCCTGCTCACCCATCCCAATGGATATGGACGAGGATGGTAATGCACTTATAATCCATACTTATAAACTAATAGTGCTTAAATCAAATTTGATTGAGATCCTAGGTAAAAAATAAAATCCACCTTTGTCTTCTTCAACTAGATCTTTATAGGAAAGAGGTCAGCCATCTCTCTTTCCTCCTTCAAAAATCTCCATCTTCAGTTGCCTCTCAAACTAAGCTTTCAAGCTATCTTGAATCTCGTAGAATAAATACCCAAGGCATAGAATGGAGGGGAAAAATAATATCTAATTGTTTATCTATTTTCTCTTTATCCAACTGATAAAAAAAGGGGACCCGAATTATAAAGTTTATAAAGCATGCAATGAGGGCATAAGGTCTAACCCGAATTTTATCCCTTGAGTTTTCTCAATTTATTCTTCTTAGGTTTCATATCCTCTGATGAACTAGACGCAATACATTGCAACTCATGTTCACTGTCATTGAAATGAGAATCACCTTTTATTTTAGAAACTGAGGAATAAAATCAAGCAGATTGAAAGTCATGCTTAAACTCAATGTCCTGTACAGGAAAAAACAGCTTCTGGGGATGAGACGAGGCAACCGAAGTCAAGGAAGACTGCTCGTCATTTCCTGTAATGCTCATTGCTTGATATTTGCAAGCTGTGTATCTTTCAGAAACATGCTCTATGTACTGTTGACGAATATCAAACTCGCTGGAAAATTTATCACTCGAGCTATCTAAAGACTAGCGCAAATACATTTTCCATCCAAACTTAAAGATCTCATTTCGCAGGTTGTTTGCACCTTTACTTTGAAAATAGTAGCAGGGATTAGCAGAAACAAGCCTCAGCTCTATAACTATGCTATAAAATAATGATCTCAACTCCAAACATACTTTCCAATACTCTAATTCCGGTACTCCTCTCCCTCAATTAAAACCTAAAAAGGTTTGTTTCCATTAAATGTCTTAAGATGCCAACACTTCCCTCGTATTCACTGCGCTATTATAATTCACCTAGTTATGGCCAGTGGAGAGATAATATAGAACAAACAAACTTCCTCTACTCTCGACAGGGTTATCTATAACATTTCTCTTCCAAAATCTCCAAATTCACCACCACACGCTTGATTTTCCTTCTATAGCACTTCCATTCTATTCGTGGTTGAAGCAAGTTTTTTGTTTGACAGCGAAACTTTCAGAGCATAATTCATAGCCTTGATTTAGATGTTCCATAATTAATCCAAAGCATGCCGGTATACATAAACCCAGAAATTTGATTTGATCTTATCTCCATAATCTTAAGAGTGCATTGGGCCCTCATGGTTTCAACTTGTCTGAAAATATATCCTAAAAGATATAGTCCATATCATATTATTTATACGAATGCAATCTATCCCATTTAATTTCAATACTGTATTGCTACTTGTTAGCACACAGTCCAAATAATTGGGCTCTATCATCCATGAATAACAATCCACACAAACATTCAAATAAATTGATCCATATTGACTTGGGATCATTTGTGATCACTCCAAATAAATGTGCACAAATGGAAATAACACCTGGACAAACAAAAAAGAATCATTAAAAACCATGGTTTTCCATCTTTGTCTCAAAGCATTTGGATGAATATCTTGAAAAGGCAAATAGAGCATACCAGTGGAACCATTGTTAGGCCGAACCTACTGATACCTAGCCATTGATGGAACTGATCAATTCATTTCATGTAAACTTTGATTCAAGGGATTTTGATTTTTCTCAATCATAATTCCTATGGTTGAGAAAAAGTGTCATGCAAAACCCCAAATCCTTTTACCTTCCAAAAAATAATGATTTTTTCTTAAATTAAAATCAGTTTTTTTAAGGAAACAGTGATTTTAGAAACTAAAAACCTAAAAGAAACTCTCATACTAATTTTGTCTTAAAAAATATCTTAAACGTCATAAGAGAAATTATTAATAGATATTAAAGACAATATGTTAATTTTGTCTTAAAAAATGTCTTAAACAACCCCACCTTGTATTAGTTCCTGCAAGTCTGCTCAGAAGAATTTCCAATGCCCTGAGATGAACTTCATTACATGCACGGTGATTGCATCTTCTCAGAACAGGTTACAAAGAAAGAACCGTACATGTTACAAAGAAAGAACAATACACGTTACAAAGAAAGAACCGTACATGTTACAAAGAAAGAACAATACACGTTCCAAAGAAAGAACAATACATTGTATTCCAGATTGAACACCAGGAAGCTCGTTAGAGGTAGTATTGAATGGTGTGGTAGATATTCCATACATTAATGCATGGAATTGACGTACCGACACCTAGGAAGAGTGTAGGTATTGGCGGTGGTGGACGATATTGTATTGTTAACGGAGACAAACGAAGCGGAAGAGACGGAGTTTGCATGCACGGTGCTTTCATTGGAGGCAAGGCGAAAGCAAATCGTCGGGAGGGGAAAAATTCCCCTCGTTAGACAACTCCTATTGGGGAATGCCTATATAATATGACTTCTCAGCTGATATATTTATTTCCTCTTGGTATCAACTCTTATTTTGGTCCCCATTGGAGATTTACATTATCACTGCTCAGTAGACGAAAAAACTTGATTCCCGATTCAGATCTCACCCACTTTTTTGTGCAAAAAGTAGAACAACATTCAATCACCCTTAGGTCCACAAATTCTGTGCCCACTAAGTATTTTAGGGAAGGGCAAGGTCATAGGGTAGTGCAACTGCTGGACCCTGCATTAGGAGAATGCTTTGTGGAGCCAGTGGAGGTACAACCAGACAATCTTAGAAAGGATGGCACTTAAAGTGAGGTTCTTTTATCATAAGATTGACTTCTGATGATGTTCCTATATGAGAGATAGGATGGAATCCATTTCTTATTGGGATTGAAAAAATATCCCATGTTTGACAAAATAAAATGAAGCTTCTTGAGACCTTGCTAGAATATGTGGTGGATAAACGTTATGCAGGAGCTGGTCAAGTTTAAACAACAGACGTTCGTCCAAGAAAATAACGAATGCGTAGTTAAAGACACAAATGAACTCGAATGTTTAAGATTGTTTACTTATTATTGAAGCTTTCCCTGCCATGTACTTTGTTCCAATTGCAGAGTCTCATCATCCTTGAGAAAATAACCCCCCCATAAGTCAATTTTATTCGTCATTTTTTTATTAATTATTCCACCATGACTATTTGGTTACTCTTATAAAAAATAGGAGTAAGGTTTAGGCCCCGATTGTGAAACCAAGAAAAAGGAAAAAGGTCTCCTCTTTGCAGTAATATATCTATCTATCTTCAATCCATCATAAACGGGAGTGTTATTCACACTCAATTTGTTGTTTCCATTGTAGAACATCTCATCGCGCTTAGCATATGAGTCACTAGGAAATATTTTGCAGCTGGAGGGAGTTCCCCTTCCATATTTTCCCCATTTTATATTTATCTCTATCCCATGAAAGTATAATATTACTAATCCTGTGATCAGCCTATGGAGCCATCAAAAAATATAGAGAGTAGAGTATCTCAACTAGCCATACAAAGAGTCTCTACTAATGGGAAACACATAAGATACTGGAAATGAAACCGAATGGGAACTAGTCCACTTGCCTCTTATGGGATTTTTAGAAAAAATCATATTATTTCTGAAAAAGAAAACATATTCCAAAATACTATAGGTCCAAGTGTGTAAATTGAACCCAAGATATAGAACAATTACACTCACAAAATTGCTAATCAAACATGCAAAATTAACACCAAAGGAGACTGAAATTGGAGCATAACACTAATCTGTATTGAGTAAGTGTATAATAGCCAACTTTGTAAAGTAATAGGTTTCTGTAATATATAATTAAATGAGAGGTTTGAATGCATAAGGATTCCATTCGAAATAGTAAAAAAATAGGCTTACCAAATCTACTAAAATCCCCCATAGGTGTATAAAGAAGTTTCCAAATCTATGAAGCTGCTAACGAATTTACTAAGTCAAGTGGGAAAGATAAAGAAGGATGGAAAGAAAAATCATACATTATTTTATTTAGAGAAAAGGAGGGAGTATGATGTGGGAAAAAAACAAGGAAACTACACCTAGACTAGCTTTTCCTTTTTCCTTAAAACAACTATAAAATAAGAAAGCTTTTCAGAAAAAGAAGATATGCGCTTTAGAGAATATGAAATAAAGAAGACATGCTGAAATTGGTTTCCAGGATGTTTCCCAAGTGCTCCATGACTCATTTTTATAAATTGTTGACTTCTAGGACATGTAAAAGGCAAGTAGCATAAAATGGAATCTAGGAACCTAGGTAATAAGACAAAATTAATTAAATTAATGTCTAATATAGGTAACTATGGGTTGATTATTCTAACACCCCCCCTTAAGTCTGAATTTATGAGTAAATATAAGAAAACTATAGGGCCTAGCAACAAGGCTTAGTCACCCTTTACATACTGCTTGTCCATACAACCAAGGAAAGAGGAAAAAACCCAGTGGGAAAATCCTCCCTTAAACATGGATAGGAAAAAAAAATTTAGAAATCTTTCCTTCAATCATGCTTCATAGCATGATCAGCAATCCCCAACAGTGATTTGAGATTGCTGAAGGTCTTATCAAAAAAAACTTTGGTGAAGATGTATGCTACTTGTCTTGAAGATGCACAGAAGAGTAGAACAATGGTACCATCATGCACAAGCTGTCTGATGTAGTGCATATGGATCTCAATGTGCTTGGTTTTCTGTTTCTGAACTGGATCATTGCATATTTGAATGGTGATCTGATTATCACGCTAGATAATAGTTGACAACTCTGATTCGAAGCCACATTCTCCAAGTATCCCCTGCAACCACAAACATTGTGTTGTTGGATTTACAACTCCTCTATACTCTGCTTTTGTAGATGAGAGTGCTATGGAACTCTGCTTCTTGCTTGACCAACTGATTGGTCCTTCTACAAGCATGAACACATATCCTGATGTAGAATTTCAATATGTGTTGTCACTTTCCCAATCACTATCAGTAAATCCAATCAAATCAAGATCAGATTTTGCTTTGTAGAAGATCCCATGAGTTCTTGTTCCTTGAACAAAGTTTAGGATCCTTTTGGTTGCTCTCCAGTGGATCTCATGAGGCTGATCCATGTATCTAGAAGCCACACTAACTGCATAATATAGATCAGGTCGAGTGTGTGTAAGATAAAGCAAACACCCAATCAACTACCTATACAGTGTATTATTTACCATAGGAGAAGAACCTGCTTCCTCAAGCTTAACTCCTGAAAGGAAGGGAGTCTTGTTTGGCTTGCAATATTTCATGTTTAATTTGATGAGAAAATATGAATCATACTTGGACTGATGTACTTTGATTCCATGTTGGGATTGAGCAATTTCGAGACCCAAGAATTGGCTCATAAATCCCAAATCTGTCATAGAAAATGCATGGTTCATTGCATCCTTCAAGGAGGCAATCTCTTTCTTTGAACTTCTTGTAATCAGTATGTCATCCACATACAAGACAATAATCATCAAATAACCATGAATCAGCTTCAAATAGACATTAGGATCAGACTTGCATCAAACAAAACTCAGTGACAACAAAAAGCTATCAATCTTAGCATACCAAGCCCTGGCGGCTTGCTTGAGCTGATACAATGATTTCTTTAACTGCACACTAAATATTGATTAGAAACAAACCCTTCAGGTTGCTACATGTAAATCTCCTCAATGAGATATCCATTTAGGAAATCACACTTCACATCCATGTGATGCACTTCCCACTGCTTCGAAGCTGCAATGGCTAGAGATAGCCTTATGGAGTCCATCTTTTCCATTGGTGCAAAGGTTTCATTGTAGTCAATACCATATACTTGTGAGTAGCCCTTGGATACCAACCTTGCCTTATATTTCAAAGGTGAACCATCAGCAACAAACTTGGTCTTGAAAACCCACTTACACTGAACTAGCTTCCTCCTTTGGAGAAGATCAACTAGTTCCCAAGTGTTGTTCTTCTGGAGCGAGCTAAATTCTTCTTTCATGGATGTTTTCAATATTGGATCATGTGCTGCATATTCATATATATGTGGATATAATTCAACCATCAGATAGCACTTCTCAACAAATAGAGGATCTTTCACACAAAAGGTGCTCTCAAATTGAGATCTAGTCCTCCTAGTGTCATTAGGATTTCCAGCTAGTTCCCCAGCTGCATGAGTGGTATTTGCTGCCCATTTTGGTATTGTAGGACTTTTAGGATTTTCAATCAAATCATCATTATCAGAAATATCAGAATAAGAAAACTCATTAGTCTCTCCACTTACAATCAATGGTTCTGGTGGTGAAGAGGACTCTCCAACTTCAACTGCTACTAAAAGCTCTTCTTGGAACTGAACACTTATTTCAATCAAAGATTTGTTAGTGCTCAAGTTGATCAGCTTGTACCCTTTTGAATCTTCAGAATACCCAACAAATAGGCACTCTTGGCATTGGGGTTGCAAATCCTTCCTCTTTTCAGTTGGAATTCTAGCCCAAGCCTTTGAACCAAAAATCCTGAAATGGGTCACATATGGTTTGTGCCCACTCCAAGATTCGAAAGGAGTCATACCATCAATATGCTTATGAGGCACCCTATTTTGGATGTAGGATGCACAATTTATATATTCATCCCAATACTTTGGTGGCAAATTCTTAGCCTCCATCATGTAGGTTGCCATCTCCTTCTATGATCTGTTATTTCTCTCGGCAACACCATTTTGCTGTGGTGTGTGAGGGATCGAATGCTGCATCTAAATACCTGCATATTTGCAATACTGCATGAACTCAGACTTGACATACTCACCACCATTTTCATATATGAGGATCTTGAGTTTCCTCCCAGTCTAGTTTTCAACCAAGGCTCTAAAGACTTTGAAGAGGTCAAAAAATTCAGACTTATGCTTTAGGAAGTGAACCCAACAATACCTGGAAAAGTCATCTATTAAGGTTAGTGCATATTTGGCTTGACTCATGGACATATGAGGGAATGGACCAGCAATGTCACTATCGATCAACTCAATAGGTCCAGAGGTTCTCTCATGACTAGCTTTCTCATACTTGTGCTCTGGGTGTTTTCCTAGGATACAACCTTGACATACTCCCTTAGAAAACTTGACCTTTGGTAACCCTATGACCATATATTTTTCACTCAAATATGAAATATACTTGTAGTTAAGATGGCAAAATAATTCATGCCAAATCTTGCTCGATTCATTAGCATGAATTCAAAGAGCAGAGGGTTTTGAGTAGGGTAGAAAATGGGAAAACTTGTATACCTTCGAAGTGTGATCAACAACACCTTTTGCTATGAATTTACTATTCAAAATCTCAATGATCTCAACATCATCAGGGGAGAATATGACCTTCTTTGGAGACCCAGTATGAGTCATATGATACACTGACAAGAGATTAGAGGCAAGACCTGGAACAAACAACACATTATTGAAAATACCATGGTCAAGATCAATGCCACCCTTCCCCAAACTATCAGTGAGAGAGTCATCTCCCAAAACTATTGGTGGACCTTTCGACATGTCAAGAGAGAAAAATGTCTCTCTTGTCAAAACCATATGTCTAGAAGCTCTGGAATCTTTGATGAAGTTAGGTGAGCTTGATGTGCCAGCAACCAAGGCATGTAATCTCTCTCTGTCTTTTGAATTTGATCCTCCTTCCTTCTTCTTTGAGCAACCAGGAAGGGAGATGTTATTCTTCTCCAAGAGTTGGGTCAACTAGTCAATTTTCTTCTTCATACAAGAGCTCTCAGGATGATAGCCCTTACTGCAGTATGCGCACTTGCTCATTTTTCCTTTATTCTTCTTCTTTTAGGAATTCTTATTGGAACCTTGGGGATCCTCTTCAAACTTAGACTTGTCTCTCTTTTCCTCAGGTGTATTTTTAGCTTTTTTATTTTTCTTTTTGAATCCACCCTTGAATCTACAGAAACCAAAGCTTGGTATTTGGAAGGTTTGATGGTTCCTATCATCACCAACTTATCTTGCTCCTGTTGAGGGATTCCATGAACTCTGCAAGATTAGGCATCTTCCAGGCTCGACCTGTCAACTTGGTGGCATGGAAGGTCGAAACAAACACAGAATAGTCAGGACCAAGCTTAAAGAGTGTTGTTCAGAATTAAGCACCCTTGTAACCTAGGGTCTGGGGTTACCAACTTAATACTAACCTTGCAGACAATTAGCTTTACCAGAGAATAGAAAGGGAATAGGAAGAAAGTATTGACTTACCCGATTATCGATGGTTGATCCAAGCTTAATCTTCTCTCGCTCCTCTTCTCTCCAAAGCTTCTAGGGATGCACCTCTTTCACCTGTAAAGAGAAAATTCTTTAAACAATATCTCATGCATGTATACATAAGAGGTTAGATAAAAAATATATCAAATACATAATCAAATATATGCATTAACCAAAATACATGAAATAGATTCAACACAATGTTGGAAAAAGAATTCTCTTTATTAACAATCAATGAATGAGATAAGAATACAACCTAGCTTCTGATATAAGGACTCCTTTGCAACCAAAGGACTCTAAGTTCTGCTGCACCAATAATTCTGAAGATATACCACCAGCATAACTTTGGTCTCCAATATTGATTGATTAATGCCCTCCCCAAGGCCTCTATTTATACTTTGGGAAATAGAGTGATTTCGAAGGTTGGGGTGGTTGAAACAGGTGGGACAGTTGATTATTAGGGCCCAACTAATATCAATTAATCGCATTTTATATTTTTTAAGGTTGACCCAAAGTGTACGTGACTATTAATATAGGCAACCCGTGTATGACACGCGAGTTCCTCAAAGGAAACCCGCATATGCTGATGTACGTAGGTTGCAATGTAGATAGTCGCATATAGTACACCAGTTGTAATGGAGATAGTTGTGTATGCAACTCAACACTTAAAAAATTTACATAGCAAGTTGGTTTAAGGGTAAATTCATCCCAAGTCATGCCCATCTATAGTTTTTTGGCAAACTTCAATCCTAATATGTCCTTTTGTGTAAAAACATAAAGAATGTCATCACTCAGACGAAGAAGTGTCATTTGGGTTGATAACAGATTCCCCCTAATGTGTGAGGTCAAAGAGAAACGATGGCTGAAATACATTATAATCATTATCTTGGAGAACTTAGAGATCCAATGAAGTAGAGGAAGTACCTGAAACAAATACATAGTAATGTCATATACAAATTACTATCTGAGGATGCCATGTTCAATATACTGGAACACTAGATCCTTTACAATATTTGAGTACATCATATGATACAAGTTCAAGACCACGTATATTACAAAGGTGGATCGAAGCCACCATATACAATAATGATGAGTCTTCAAAGATCTGGAAGCTGTGTAAGTGATCACAACATAATCTTGCGCAACTTAGGCCATAGATATAAACCTAAGGTATTCGTCAAAAATCCAAAAGAACTAGTACAATCCAGGCCATGTGAATACATGTTGTTGAAGTCAAACATGGATAGGATTCCACAAATTGTCAACAAATAGGTGATAATCGACAACTAAAGCAAAGGAATTCACCAATAATGAAAGTGAATCCTAAGGTACTATCGTCAAAAACTCTAGGTCTTTGTCTTCAGGAAGTGCTGATTAGAAACCATACTGTGATGAGGAAGGCAATAAATCCTCCAATGGATCACAAGAGTGACTAGGAACTGGATAAAGGAAGGGATACACAAGTAATAATAGATAGGACAATGATGGAATCAAGATACAGATCAGATGCAGGGCTAAATCCTTGAACAGTGAGCATGACACAGAGATGACCCAAGGCATCTTTTAACTTTGCAGATAATACAACTAGACTTATCTATCATGTAGGATACATGATCAGATTCCCCAGGTATAACGAACAAGAGGAGGAGTAAGAAACCTGAAGTGATAGCTGAACTAAAAGTGAACACTGAGACATGAGTATAAAAAAAAACAGAGAGTTCTATGCTTAAGGAAGACATGCTACCACGAAATGAGAATCAAAAGAAAACTTCTTCCTTGTATTTCCTGTTAAACTTTAACGAGTTCATGAAATTCAACTCAAGTCTCTCTTTATTTTTGACAAGCTTGAAGAGAAGAGGGAATAATGCTTGATAGTGTCACTGATTCATGGATTTTATGAGCCTGAACTAGTACATGCTCACTTGGTGTTTTCATGTTTAGAGAGTCTGAAAACTATGAAGAAGACTCCAGGGGGTCCTTTTTCATCCAATTTAGTCTCCTGAGGCTGAAAAAGTATAAAACATACCATAGAAGAACTCTGTTAAATTCTATAGAAGAAAAGGTGAACCTTTTTTCGTACTTAGTCAAGGAGGTCCGAAAAAGGTTAAATTACCACCTACCCAACACTCCTTCAAGAGCAACATATAGCTTGAGTTTTACGAGTGTGAGGGAAAGCAAGATCACTCGAAAAGATCCATTTGAGTACGAGAAATGAGGCTTACAACAATAAACTTGATGTTTTGTTCTTGGTGTTTAACGAGCATGACAAAGACATAAAGTACACTCAGAATCTTTTTCATGTTTAGGTCCAGAGCACGAAAAAGAGAAAAATGAGCTCATACCGGGTGTTCCTTTTCCGTAAATTTAGTTCCTCAGGTCTGAAAAAAGTGATAAACCTATACTTGAGAATACTCTTCTCAATTTCGTAGAAGAGAGCGTGATCCTTTCTCATATTATTCCACATGGTCCAAGAAAGAGATAACCTACCACCAATGTGGATGCCCATTCACATATTCTTAACAAGCTTGAATAGACAAGTTTACTCAGTGGTCAAGTCTATTTTGAGGAGTTAGACCTGGGCCTAAAGAAACTCCATAAGGGTGGGGAATCTTATAAAAGGATAGCTTCTAAAAACAGACCAAAATGAGGCTCAATTTGGCATGAAAAATAGCTAAGAAGACTCCCCTAAACCTATGACAACTGCAGCATGAGTATCGAAAGACAATAAGTGGGTTCTAAATGAGGATACTCATGTGAGGAAAGTCCTATCCATGGAAGAACAATGACATAAACAAGGTACTGATGTTTAAAATACCATAGTCCGTGGTCAAAGTGGTAATTCTAGGATTAATATGGATTAGGTATGAATGCAAAATGCATGTGAATGACCAAAATCCATCCTATATGAGCAAAAAACAACTTTAAACGACCTTAGACCCACCACATTGAAGAAAAAGATATGGTATTAGTTTGATTTTTATATAAAAAATATGAACTTTAGGAAAAAACCCACTTTTAAAATAATATTTTATAAATAGTTCAAAATAGAAATTGAAACTCACCATTTAATTTTTTACCCAAAATAGACAAGTTTTACCTCTACCTTTGATTACTCACTGTGGACAACTTGGTGGACAATTCTCGAAACCGCAAGTGACAGGTAAAACTACACTCCATGATCTTTCATTTGATCCAAGCAAATTTCAATTTTTGGCTAAAATTTGATGTTTTCCAACATGCTCAATGCTGGCACGCTGTCTATGTGGGTATGGTATATCAACAATAGCATACACGCGTTCTGTACGCGGGTTTCTTGAAGGCAAGTCACATACAATATGCGACTTGTCCAAAGGACAATCGCGTACACTACGCGGGGTAGGAAAAAGCTATGTAGGGCCAAAAAGTAAATTTTTTATATGAATTTAATGGTTGATAACTGGCTTTTTATCAGATTGAAATATGGTGCTTGAGTGGAGGGAGAGGGAGCATGAAGACGTGGACCAAGAAGCTCTACAAGATTTCCCCACGGTAAATGCTTTGCAGCAAAGTGGGTTATTAAATTTCTTCTGTACCTCACCTATGTGATCAAATGTCTGCCTACTAGAGTTTTTGATAAACTATTTGGATCATGATCTTGGTATGTTTGACCTACAAGGTGAGTTTCTAGAGGTTACCTCGGAAGATGTCTACTTTATCTCTGGTTTGTCACGACGGGGATCTCCGGTTAACTTGGAAGGTACCGGTAGAGGCGATGACCTTCTAAGTGTATAGAACTACATAGATATATACTGTGCACCTGGTACTCAAAAGAGGGGTAGATGCATCCCTATTGTTCATATTTGCAGATTTCCATTACAGGTATTGGCGAGTATTATAGTGAGGGTTGTAGGGTCATCATCACTTCACCTTGCAACTCGGAACCAAATGAGACTTCCAGTGGACTGTCTATAGGGATCCCTATATGACTGGTGTTCGGGAGTAATCCTGATAATGAGGAAGCAGCTCTCTGATTATAAAAGAGGGAGGTGGAAACATTTTGGTTATTCTAGCATATTGGTGGCCTTTTTCTTTGAGAGGGTGCCTGGTTTGAGTCCTGCAGTACCACTACCAGTTCGTTCTCCCTGTCAACCTAGACTGAGTAGGTGGGGAGAAATATTTCTCCACCAGGGAGGCGGTGGATTGGTTCAGAGCGTATATGATGATGACTTCTACTTTTGGTGGTAGTGACAGGTACCAGTACTGGAATAGTTTCCATATGCTGGACTAGATTTTCGAGTTGACACCGACCTTGTCCTCCCTCCTGGAGGAGCATGGGGAGCATCAGGTTTTTTTGTTTTCAAATTTTTAAATTTTTATGAATTTTAATCATAAAGATATATACATATGTATAAGAGTTTCTAAACCTTAAAAATGTTAAAATGCAGATATTGGACTAGTCCGCCCTACTGGGCATCCATGTATGTATGTGCATCCTATGGTGGGAGAAGACGAGGGTTTGATTAGGGTTCTTGAGGGAAAGTTGGGAAAGCTTACCCAAATAGTACCTACATTACGTATTGAGCATATCCCTGCTACTATGCAGGAGCTAGTGGTTGGTATACCACCTGTTTGGATACGCCTTATGAGGGGAGTAGCTAGAGCAGTACTTGTGTATATCGATGTTGTTGAGGCTACTGTAGCTGAGGAGGCTGAAGAAGCATGAGAACAGGGTGATTAGGATGATCAGGGGGACCAGGGTGGTTTAGGTGACTGGGGTGGACATGATGACCAGGGTGGTCAAGCTTAGACCTAGGAGAATTTTATGGACTTCGATCCATTTTTGTATATTTTTTGTATATTATACAGTTATGAATGGATCTAAGGATCATAAAATCAACCTATATATATGGACAGATATTCACACACATATATATATTTTGCCGATTTTATTTACATGTGTTTTGTAATGTGTCTGTTGTATAGTTTTATGCAAAATGTGTTAAGTGCCAAACCAAGATATAATTAGCATACACATCAGTTAATGAATTTTTATTTCTTGGAATATGATTGAATTTAATAAACTCAAAATTTCTTTCCAATAACCTAACTTGCATAAACTGACGTAGTAAAACAGGGTTTCGCACCTGATAAGCTCGATTGAGCTGGAAAAACACCAATTGAGAGTCAAGTCGAACTTCCAGCTAAGTGATACCACGTGACAAAGAATACCATAAAAGCTCAATGACATCCCTGAATTCAGCCACATTATTAGTAGCAGGACCTAGGCAAGCACCTCCAGAGGAAACTACCTGTCCTAAGGGCAAGTAGATGACCCATGCGGCTGAAGCCAAGTACAAGTGTGGCAACTAGCGCCATCCGTGAAACCTACGAACCACTCAGAAGACATATGTAACAACCAATAGATGGTATAAAAACACAAACCGACGAACTATTGTACATAAAATACATACAATAAAAATATAGGAAAAAATGTTAAGCCTAAGCATAATAATTTTTCAAGTAGAGCCCATTTTTAGGCTCGTATAGCTTATTCCCTTCGAAATATGTCATTTCGTATACACCTTTCTTCAACAATTTTGACACAACATAAGGTCCTAACCATATAGACCTAAATTTCTCTACCCCCGGGGGTTCTTTTTCCTGATCCCAGAGCAAGACAAGCTCCCCTTCAAAAAAAATCTGAGGTTTGACCGATTTATCGTATTGGTTTTTTACCCTATTTTTATGAGCCTCGTTAGCTTTCAGCGCATCTCTACACTGCTCATCTAGATGTTCTAAATGTAATAAGAGTTCTTCCAGCTCACTCGTATCAGGTAACACATGAATAACAATCTTTAAGGACGAGATTTCACATTCGACCGGGGTGACTACTTCCACTCCATGAATGAGTTGGAAAGGAGAGAACCCTGTAGCAATTTTCACATTGGTCTGATATGCCCAAAGTGCAAGATACAACATGATGTGCCAATTCAAATGGGCTGCATTAATAATGAGCTTGAGAATAGTCTTCAAGGTTTTATTTACAGCCTCAGCTTGACCGTTCGCTTAAGGATAGAAGGAAGATGAATGCTCTTGTCTAAACCATAGCATAGTGGTCAATTCAGTCATCGTACTATTTTGGAATTTACTACCATGGTCAGTGACAATCTCTTTAGGGATACCGAACCGTGCGATAATTTGGTTGAAAATGAAAAAAACTATAGCTTCCCCGTCAACTTTATAGGTGGGCATTGCCTCTACCCACTTCATGAAATAATCTACAACGACAATGATATGTTTGTGCCCCTAAGCTGATACTGGGTTGCACATCACATAATCTATCCCCCACTTTGTGAAGGGGCCCACTGAG
Organism: Pseudotsuga menziesii; assembly: GCA_001517045.1. Lineage (NCBI taxonomy): Eukaryota > Viridiplantae > Streptophyta > Pinopsida > Pinales > Pinaceae > Pseudotsuga > Pseudotsuga menziesii. The sequence continues at coordinate 336,106 of LPNX011133236.1, forward strand.
ATGACGGGAAATAATAGAGCAGGATGCGACCGCATCTTTCTGGTGTAAAGCTGACAAGGATGACAACACTTCACGACTTCCACACAATATTTAAAGATCGTGGGCCAGAAATAACCGGCATGTAAGATCTTCTAGGCCATTGCTAACCCAGATAAATTACCCCCACACACTCCAATATGGGAATCATTTAAGACAGTCTCTGCTTCCTTGTGGGTAAGACATCGATGCAAAACAAAATCTACCCCCCTACAATATAAAGTATCTCCAATAATGAGGTAGTTTTTGGCATGTATGAGTAGTTTGCGTCGTTCTTCGCGTGAGAAGTCTGCAGGGTACTTCAAAGTCTGGAGATAGACAAATATATCGTCGTACCAGGGGTCAATGGTGGAAATAAAAAAGATATGTTTGTCTAGGAATGAGTCTTGTTCAATGGCTACATCTTCCTCTACCGAAAATTCTGCAATGAGCTCAGCAAAAACTAAGGATTTCTTGGATTTGGTGGACTGTAAATTTAAGTCAAACTCTTGAAGAATGACTATCCATTTATTGAATTTCTCTCCAACTATCCATTGGGACAAAACATATTGGAAAGGATTAACATCCGCCACTACCATCGTGGTCCTTAGTAAGATGTAGTGACTCAACCTCTGAATAGCATACACAGTTTCCAAGGCAACTTCTCGACGTGGGAATACCTAAGTTCAAGGCCGGCTAAAGCATGACTGAGATAGTAGACGAAATGCTCTTGGAGATTATCATCCTCCTAGACTAGTACAACCCATATGGTCCACTCAGATGCAGCCAGAAAGAAATATAAAATTACAAGAGCAATCTGGCGGGCGCAATAACTGTGCCGAAAACAAAGATTTCTTTAATGCCTCGAATGCAAGTTGCACAATTTCATCCCATACAAATTGGGTGTCCTGTTTCAACAAGCACATGAAACCTTTAGTAATATTGGCATAATTTACAATAAAACGTCGAAGGAAGTTAGACTTCCCCTGCAGGATTTGAAGCTACCTAATAGAACGAGGAGGGGAGATTTATGATGGCCTCAACTTTCAAAGGATCCACCTGAATGCCTTTGTTGGAAACAATGAATCTGAGTAGTCTCCCTGACTCGACACAGAAAATGCACTTGTGGGTATTCAAGCGAATTTTGTAGTATCTGCATCATTCAAAACTCAACCGTAAGTGATATGGGTGATCGATCCTCTTATGAGAATGTGCTGGAAGATCATGAAGGTAGGGTTCAATAATGGCTTTAATGTTGTGAAAGGAAAAATTCATTGCCCACTGAAAGGTTTCCCCTGCATTTTTCAATCCAAAGGGAATTTTCTTGTACGCGAAGGTACCCCAAGGAAAAATAAAAGTTGTTTTATGTTGGTCTTTCGGTTTAATTTGGCTTTGATTATACTTGGAGAAACCGTCCATAAATGAAAAAAATTCACTTCCCACACATGCATAAATAATTTGGTCTATGGATGGTGTGGGGTAGTTGTCCTTGGGACAGGCTTTGTTTAGATCCCAAAATTCAGTACAAACGTGTATAGTCCCTTACTTTTTGTCAACAGGAACAAGGTTGGATACCCATTCTGTCAAAGCTATGGGGTAAATGAAACTGGCTTTCAGCAGTTTCTCAACTTCAGCCTTAACCGTTGCTACTTTACGTGGGTTGACAGGTCTCAACTTTTGTCGAATGAGTCTAACATCAGGGTAAGTTCGGATTTCATGCTCGATTATTGATGGATCTATGCCTAGCATCTCCTCATATGACCAGGTAAATACGTCACATAATTCCTTAAACAAGGCTGTATAGATCGCAATCTCCTTCGGAGAGCAGTTCGTGTCGATGTGTACATTTTCCACAATGTTTGGTTTTGCAGAGATATTGATAGGAATCGTAGGGGAAATGTTTGCCATATCCCCTTAGCGAATATTCCTTCACTTGGTAAGGGATTAATAGGTGTATCAACATCACCTTCCAATCTCATACAGAACTCTTAGTTCTTGATCCTGCTTAAATCTGGAAGAAAATAGGATCGATGGTGAAGATAGTCATAGATCTTATCTCATCTGCACATGGCTTCCATAATGGCTTCATCCGAAGGCAAAACCATATCTAAGCAATCTCTAGAATGAAAAGAGTTCTCTGCCTAAGAAGGCAGATAGGATTCTTCCGATTCCTCTGAGACTATGAGAGGGACCGGAATGGGATCAACAGTAGTATGAATGATAGCTTGATAAGCTACTTTCACTGTCGATAAGGGCACTTCAGGTTCATGGTGGGAAGGAAGAACCTAAGGATCTGTTCTATCAACAACTGTTGCTATAGAATTCCTTACACTAGTAGAACCTAAATAATTAATCAAAGCTAGAATATCAAATATGCCCATCAATAATGTGTACATTCTAGCCCCTAAGCTCTTTGAAGTAGGTTTAACCTCATCAACTAATGGTATGGTGGACTCGTTAGTTTCCATGCAGCCTTTTCAAGTAAAACCGAGTTGGTCTACAGTAACCAACTTCCCTTCGTGTGGAAACACTACTACCTGAAATACGGCCGATGCAATAGCTGACATGGCGTAAGTCCAACTTCTCCCCAAGAGCAAGTTATAATCCAAAGGTGCATCAATCGCCTCTACCTCAACAGACACTTCTTTCCCTACCAACTTAATTTTGAAATTTGGTAGGATACCATGTGGATGAAATAACCTTCCATTGAAAGTAGTAAGTAGGATTTTCGATGGAACCAGCTCTGGATATCTAAGAGCTTTCCAACAAGACAGGGACATGACACATGTAGAATCACCCTCGTCGACAACTTCCCTACCAATGGATTTCCAACCATGGATGACATCTATCGATAAGGCTACATGATATGGCAGGCAAATTTTGACATCATACATATTAAAATTCACCAAAAGGTTTGATGAGTCCATACTACCTAAGGCTTCTAAGAGTGCATCTCGCTGGGCGGGACAACTCTGTAACACCTCTAAGGTCAACATCACACAAGGAGTCTGGGCTAAATATTCAATAATAGAGTAGTTTGCTGCAGCCCTAGCATTAGGATTGTGCAAGGTTTTCTTGAAGACACCTTTCGATATCTTGGGCATAGGTTCGATAGGTTTCTCAATCATGAAAGGGTTGGAAGTTTCACCTATCATCTTACCCTTCTCCAAAGCCTCTGTTTAATAGTTTTTGTTCCTAGTCTAGAGTAAAGTCTAGGATTGAACCATGTTGATATAATTGGGGTCAGGATCATTTGGGGTACCCCCTGCTGCATTTGAAGCTGAAGCAAATTTCTGTCCTTAGGGAAAAGGATCCTTCAGGACAGTCAGTTGTTGGCCTTTTAACAACTTCTGAGCTTGTTCCATAAGGGGACATAGATGGGTCAGGTGATCTTCATGGCACAAATTACATGGGAATTTCACCTTCTTCTTTTCTTTTTTCCCCCCATCAGCATTGTTTGTGGGTTTTTGCTTGGTTTGGTTTCCCTCACCCTTTTTTCCTTTCTTCTTTTTCCCACTAGGCTGCTGATTGCCCTTCTGAGAGGATTGTGCAAAAACATTTGCATTCTAGGGTGAGGGGGCAGCCTTTGCTACCTCCGCCATAGAATGTTTGACAGACAACTCATGGAGCTATTTAGCCAAAGACTCTACAGTGGGAGATTTTACAAAACCAACCACACCATCGGTATGGGGTCCAGGCTTAGGTTTCACTACATTGTGCGTTGGCCTCGGTGCATCAGGGATGATTTCATATAAAATCCCAGACTAAGAATATATCAAATCTAGCTGCTGGGCCCTGAGCATAGCCTCTTCCTCATTGGTCACTCCTGAAGTAGATACATCCTTAGATATATATGGCAATAGGGATTTAAGGAACCATTCTAATAATAACTTAGGAGGAATAATGGCTTTGATAAGGCTCTTCCATCTTCTCCACTCTTGGATATGATCTGAAATATGAGTGGCCTTGTCCTGCCGAAAGGTAGACAACAACTCTGTCCCAAAATCATATCGGACAGGAAGTTGGAAGTGACTAAGGAATACATTAGCCAAGTCCCAAAAATTGTTAAACATAGCAGAAGGCAGTTAAATATACCATTTTGTTGCAATACTGGTTAGAGTTCTTTGGAATAGCCTCAACCAAGTTGAATGATCGTTTAGTGAGTTGGAAAAGCACCACAAATGGAAAGTGGTGACATGAGCTCCTGGATCATCACCAATTGTGCCTTCGAATTTTGGGATATCCGAGGGTAGCTTGGTAGGAACGGGTGGCTAGGAGGAGTTATGTTTCACCGGGTCATTCATTAGTTTCAAAAAATCTGGCAAATTTAATGTTGCTAGGAAAGGGAGCTTGGGTCTAAACGGAGCACTAAAAGTACCAGCTTAGGGATTAGAGGGACTTGCCCCCATGTTCCCATATGTGAAGGTGGGGTTTCCCCCTGCTGCCGGTTGTGAAGTGGTTGGGCTACTTTGGAAAGGATTCCATCCATAAGCCAGTGGGTTTTTTATGTGCGGTGCAGTGTATGAGGTTCTAGCTGCCCTAGTTGAAGCTAGGGTTTGGAACACAGGAGCAGGTATCCATCCACTGAAAAGTGAAAAAGGAGAGCTCATGAAAGGAGATGAAATTGGAGTCTGAAAACATTGACCATAAGGATTAGGGTTTCTGAACTGCACCCGTACATATGCGGGTGTTGGGCCTACATATGGAGTGGATGGGGGAATGTGCCCCCCTTTGCAAGGAAAACCCTGGACAAAAGCCGAGGATCCTATAGGACCACTCTGAGCAGTGTGTGTGAAGGAAGTAGGAATTGAAAGTACACTAGGAATCCTAGTGACCATACCACTAGAAGTACCTGCTAAACTTGTGGGAGCCGGTGGTTGAACCACCCGGCTAGCTGGAATTAACGGTGTAGTAGGTATACTTGTTCTAGGGGAACCTACTAGGGGAGATGGCACCCCTTAATCCAGAGTAGATGAGGTGGAAGTAGAATAAATTTCTCCTCCAGTAGACATTAGTCTACCCAAAGGGACACCAATCACGGGTGATTTGAAAGGATGAACCTGAACAATCATAGGATTGTTTAAGTCAGTTAGAGGTGAATTAAAGTTCCTTGCAAAACTGTTGGCTTGCAAGTCTTCTATCTCAACTGTTTTTAAATTAAAACAGTTTTCCCTAAGTTCTGGTTCACCTGGAACTTCAATAACTCCTATCGGTTCGAAAGAACCGCCTGTGTCCAATCTTTGCCTTTGAGGGGGAGTTGGAGGTTCCAATGTGATAAGCGAAGGAAGGCTTCACAACCTTTGTGACCTTCTGATAGATTGGTCCTCCATGATTGTAAATTTTACTCTTCACACCCTAAGGTCGGCTAAAACATGGACAAACCATAGAGCAATCACTACAAAATTTCCTAAATTCTCAACAATCATAAGGGATATAAGATATGCTTTCCTGAAGAAAGCTGAGAGATAGTTTCTTGGCGTCCTTGAAGAGGTTCTTAGGCACAAGCGGAGGAGTCACCCACTACCCTCCTACACTTTCAACAAGGGTTACCTTCCAATCTCGTCCAAGGGGAACCAGAAATAGCCTTTCGGTTTACCTGTGTCTAAACCCTAGATGTCAAAGAGACTAAAGGCTACCTTAACTATATCAATAGTTTGGGGGGACATTTGTAAGCTTGATTCGTACGCATGGCTAGGGTAGCAAATCCAGAAACTCTATCTAGGACAGAATCCCTAGATGCCCAAAAACCTTGGTCTATGTTTTGACAAGGAATCAGAGGGTTATCTCCTCGGTCCAAGCCTCCACGCGGCCTCGTGCTTAACTCCCGTTTGAGAGGAGCTTCCGAGATACTATCAACACAGAGAAGGATTTACCAATCAATTGGCCAACTATGTCTAAATTTAAGTACTTATGGGGAGTTTACACTTCCTATTCCACAAGTATAGCCTAATCTAGTAGGTGTATGACCCTATAAAACAAAACTTACTAATAAATTTTAAATTATAGCGTTCATTTTAAGGGTTGTTCTTAGTCAGAGGGTAAGTGGCATGAATGACTATGATCTTATAAACTTGAGAAGAAAAGTAAAAAGGTGTATAAAATGAATTCCAAAACAAATTATAACTACTTAAAACAAGCTTCTTTTTCTTTTTATAGATATGAACTAATGAAATTACAACTACGTAAGAGAAAACTAAGACTTATTTTTTGTAATTTTTTCGAAAATACTGAAAATAAAACTAAGATATGCAATTAAAATGCAAATGTTTCCAATGTTTTTCTTCAATTTTCAAACTCTTCAAAAATTACTATGCACCTAAATGCAAAAATTCTTGAGTATACTTGAATAATCAGACCATAAAGCAAGCAATATGAAGTATAACAGACTTGTAGGAACCAACTTCAACCACCTAAGGAAGAGACCTGTCAAACACCTAGCTTGGGAAGAAACAATGAAAGAAATCCATTGAAATCACTAAAGGGAAAGTGACAAACTAAAACTACTTGAAAGTAGTATAGAGTACAAGGTATCTAAAATCCTGATCACTGATTCCGATACACAGCATTGAACCTATCACCCAAACAGTATAATCCATTTAAAATTGCTAAAAGAAAGAAGACTCAAACAAAAAAAAGTCAAGGGATTACTAAAAATCACAAAGTATGGTGCACAGAACTTTCAGACCTACAACAAAATGTCAGCACTAGAAGACCCCAAAGCAAAGCAAAATACAAATAATACAAAGAAAAGCAACCCTACCTAAAAATCTACTGCTAAGAGATGTACACGACTGTCTAATAGAACAACCCACGTACTATACGTGACTAGGCAGTATAGAAACCCACGTATACAAGTTATTGTATGTGACTGTGTAGAACAACAACCCGCATACAGAACACAATTTTTTCAAAAAATAAAAAATAAAATAGGTCTCTAAAACACTACCGCAAATCAAATCCGAGACAGAAAACCATACACTGAATCAGAGCAAAGACTGGGCAAGTATCTACAGGACTAACCCACAGCAGGTTGGATTCCCTAGCGGAGTCGCTAGTTCTACTCTTCGGGATTAAGCACCCTTGTAACCTAGGTTCTGGGGTTACCAACTTACTACTAACCTTGCAGACAATCAACTTTACTAGAGAATAGAAAGGGAATAGGAATAAAGTCTTGACTTAACCGATTATTGACGGTTGATCCAAGCTTAATATTCTCCCACTCCTCTTCTCTCCAAAGCTTCTAGGGATGCACCTCTTTCACCTGTAAAGAGAAAATTCTCTAAACAATATCTCATGCATGTATATATAAGAGGTTAGATAAACAATATATCAAATATATTCATTAACCACAATACATCAAATAGATTCAACACAATGTTGGAAGAAGAATTCTCTTTATTAACAATCAGTGAATGAGATAAGAATACAACCTAGTTTCTGAGACAAGGACTCCTCTGCAACCAAAGGAGTCTAATTTTTGTTGCTCCAATACTTTCGAAGATATACGACCAGCATAACTTTACTCTCCAATATTGATTGATTAATGCCCTCCCCAAGGCTTCTATTTATACTTTGGGAAATAGAGTGATTTCGAAGGTTGGGGTGGTTGAAACAGTTGGGACAATTGATGATAAGGGCCCAACTAATCTCAATCAATCATGTTTTATATTTTTTAAGGTCGAACCAAGGTGTACATGACTATTAATATAGGCAACCCGCGTATGCCACATGAGTTTCTCAAAGGAAACCTGCGTGCACTGATGTACGCAGGTTGCAATGTATATAGTCGCGTACAGTACATGAGTTGTAATGGAGATAGTCGCGTATGAAACTCAACACTTAGAAAAATTACATAGCAAGTTGGTTTAAGGGTAAATGCATCCCAAGTCATGCCCATCTATAGTGTTTTGGAAAACTTCAATCCTAATATGTCCTTTTCTGTACCAACATAAATAATGTCGGCACTCGGACGGAGAAGTGCCATTTGGGTTGATAATAGAGAGTATGGCCAAGACTAGTTGCTCTTCCTTCTTTTTGATCCCACGCTGTTTTAGATGCAAAACAAGGGCCTTAAACTTGGAAAAGTAGAGTTGCAATGATTCAAAGCTATTGGGACTGAAGGAGATCAGCTCATTCTCGATTTGATGTCCTCTCATCTCATATGTATTTCCAAAAATATTGTCAAGATTCTCCCACACTTAATTAGGTGATGTCAATCCATCAAGATGGAAGAGGATGTCTCTTGAAGTGCTCAGACACAAAAGACCATAGGCCTCATCCTTCCTATTGTGCCATTTAATTTTCTTTGCAGTTGCATTGGGGTCTACCTCAGTTGCCATAGTCACCTTGTAGAGAAATTTCTCTCTCAACAATATCTCCATCTGAGCTTTCCACTCAAATAAATTGAATGGAGTCAAGGTGATCTTCTGAGATTGGTCCATAGCTCAATAGTTGTTCCCTCTAGTCAGCAGGATGCGCTCCAAATCAATGATGTTGAACCTGCAATAACAATTTGGAAGGAGGTAAATCAATATAAAAAGGCTCTGATACCATGTGGAAATTGAACCCAAGAGATAGAACAATTACACTCACAAAATTGCTAATCAAACATGTAAAATTAACACCAAAGGAGACTGAAATTGGAGCATAACACTGATTTGTATTGAGTAAGTGTAAAATAGATAACCTTATGAATTAATAGGATTCTGTAATATATAATTACAAGAGAGGTTCAAACGCATAAGGATTCCATTCGAAATAGTCAAAAAGCAGGCTTACCAAATCTAGTCAAATCCCCTATAGGTGCATAAAGCAGTTTCCAAATCTATGAAGATGCTCACAAATTTGCTAAGTGAAGTGGGAAAGATAAAGAGGGATGGAAAGAAAACTCATACATGATTTTATTTGGAGAAAATGAGGGAGGATGATGTGGGCAAAAAACAAGGCACCTACACCTAGACTAGCTTTTCCTTTTGCCTTAAAACAACTATAAAGCAAGGAAACTTTTCAGAAAAATAAGATATGCACTTTAGAGAATCTAGATTAAAGAAGAAATGCTAAAATTGGTTTCTAGGATGTTTCCCAAGCACTCCATGACTCAGCTTTAGCAAGTGTTGACTTATAGAACATGTAGAAGGCAAGTAGCATAGAATAGAATCTAGGAATCTAGGCAATAAGAAAAAAATAATTAAGTTCTAATTTCTAATGTAGGTAACTATGGGTTGATTATTCTAACACCAAGAAGAGAGATAGGTGTCCCTTCTTTAGAGTATTTCTATTTTAAAAGATAGAATGTATATCTGAAATATTACCTTTCCTCTGAATGAAATACATTAATAGAGGCAATTTTTAACCAATTTAACCATTAGAATCAATCAATAATTTTGAAACCTCTGGATTTTCCTGCCAACTATAATTATTCTAACTACCACTAATTTCTATATCGTTCAGGGTTTCCTAGTTCTTTTTTTATGGCTTTTCCAACCATTATCAAACTAAATAAAGGGCGGCTTCTAGCCTATTTTCCATCTTTGTCTATATCTCTGGTCCATATTAGTTCATATTCGTTCCAAGACCTTGGGGTGGGAGGAACCATTTTGGTTCCTAGTACTGCGATACAACCTTTTGATCCTTTGTATTTCCATATGAGTGCACGTGGTGAACTTTATTCCTTTCAGCCAATGCCCCGGGGCTTATGTTCGGTTCTATGTACAATGCAACTACGACTCGATTGCAATGGTAAAGATTCGTTGTTTTCCCTTTAACTTCTATATTTTCCCTCAATTTTTATGGTATGGTCGAGTATCGGGTCACTCACACTCATTCTCTAGTCAAACAACAAAGGAGGGTATTTATCCACAATGTGAGAGCTTGTTTTCAAAGGTTTTAGTTGTGTGTTGTGGTGCATGTTGTTGAAGTTTCAACGTTGGGAGGGTTATGGCATTGCACATCACCTTTCATATTTAAACCTTGAAAATTATGTTATTAGTGCCAGAATAACTCACACTTTCAATCCATATGGATTTTACCACACCCTTAATTGAACTCTTATTTTATAATGGAAATGTGCAGTTAAAAAGGTTATAAATCTAAAAGGGAGAAGGGTAAAACACATTGTTTGTTGGTTATTCTATATACTCTTGCAATTGGATTTGCTACTGGTTTATGAAAGGGGATCTCACCCACTTGTCACTCATAGGAAGGGGAAGAAAGCACAATCTCAATGCTCCACCATTTAATCTACACCTGTTATCTTTACCAAGGAGGTCCCATAATAGATCGATTTATCCTATTTGAGTATGTAATGTTACCACCTTTGGTAAAAAATAAATTCACTCATGGTTGAATACTATGTCTTTATCCCCTATGGCTTGATGGACATAGGTTTAATCCTTTTGGGGTCTCACGCTTTTATTTGATCCAACTTAGGCACTACGTACAAGTTTAACTTTACATGTTACTCTTAATCTTGTTCTAAATTTTTAATATCTATTGCTCCATGTAAATTACAGCTCTTCACTTATCCCTTTGCTTACATTTGTTTAGTTGGCTCTAATCATTTTCTTGGATTTATGACTTCTTCCTTTGTTTCCTATTCCATTAAGGGTGAACGAGGGTACAGTGGAACCTAGTCTAGAACTACTTATTCTAGGACTAGAAGCCCAAGACCACCTTATGTGCTTATGTTTTATCCCCTGAGGAACAATTAAACAAGCCCAATATCCATCCCTTTATTCTTGGATTCATCTTTCCACAAAGAGAAAATGGTTTGCTTCCTCACCAATCAATGTTAGGCTCACCTCACCCTCTTTTTGGCCACATCAGAGGATAGATTATTTACTAATGACTAATAAGGGCCTTTTAGGTATCCTTCCTAATTTGAACTATTTAAAAACTAGATAAAATATAATTAGATATACTTAATATTTTATATAGTAATTATCAAAATTATTCTAGCTATGCCATCCAATAGATCAGATATTCCCACGAGCTACCTCACCTACTGATAATGATTGATTCTACTTAACCATCCAAGCCATCGAACTAAGCAATGTGAACCATTTCCAACCCCCTCACTCCATTAAGGTTATCTCACCGTCCACTACGTATCGTATCACACCTACCCCCATAGTGTGTGAAATATTAATCGGTCTAACCCACCATAACTTTCACTTTAATAACAAGAAATCTCGTCGATCCATTTATTATGTAATTATGATGGATGACTTGAGAAGCTATTGATAACTGAATTCCCCCCTGCTGCTGGTGAATAATTCTATATTTATATATATAATGTGTCAAATCATGATCTCTTCTATAGATAGATAGATAGAATGCCTATTCTTGGCCCCACAACTTCCTTATCTTAAAAGAGTGGATGTAGGACCCCGCACTTACCCTGCACTTCCTTCTGTACTTCCCAGATTAATATGCATCCTCCTAAATATTATGTGTATCCCACTTGGATTACCTGCATAAGAAAAGGAAACATGTTCGCTTACAACAACATTAAAAAAAGTACTAAGTCATGGAGCGGATCTGCTCTCCTAAGGTACGAGGTGGAGGGGTGAGGTATGAGCCGCTCGACCATAAGGAAGAGGATTTTTGTTAATAAAAATTCTATTTATAGGTGTCTGAGGAGATTTTATACTATCCCAGTTGTTCCCCAATAGAAATATTCCTCCAACATCCCAGTCGGGGAGCTAAGTGGAGTAGCCCAAGCGAATTAACCAAGCCGTGGAGATTATTCCATTCTATTTAGTGCAACAACCATCCAATCCCAGAAGCCTAGTCGATTATAGAACTTTTGATTGCCCTAAAAATCCGTCTATATTTCTTTTACTATAAAAAGGGTGGGAAAATACCTTGGTGCTTTACCTATTTTATTCGTACCCATCATTGCATAACTCACTAAGTGAAGCCATGTATTAGCCCCTTATAAGACATGCCTATACTTTTAAATAAATAGAGATTCCTCCTAACACTCACAAATATAGTGTATCCAATGCCACTTTAAAAACTAAGTATCAATCAATGGTAAACCGTAACTACATTTATTTTCTCCTTGATTATAATTCTATACCACCTAATAAAAATATGGTTATCATTCCTGCTCGTTTTAGCACCTTTATTAACCTTTCTTAATGAATGGTGTTCCTTGCTCTCCTAAGCGTCAAGGGAAAGTGATAAAACCTTAATGAATGGTGCACCTTTTAATCTCATAAAGCCTTAGCCCATAAGTAGTGCATTAATATTACTGTACTAATGGAAATTGCAAATTCTAGATAGTCCAAGTTATGTAGGAGTTGAATTGCCTATGTTGCAGAGGTTCAACAAGGTCCTAAAAGTAGGGGAATTTTGTACAATATAGCTCTAGGGATGAAATATTGTTCATGAGGAAGGAAATAGATAATAGATAGTTCACTAGGACAAATTATGTATTTCCTATCTTATCGGTAACTACCATCGGTATAAGGAGAACCAATGGAAAATGGAAAAGTTCAACCGTGGGGCAACAACAAATAATTTAAGCACCTGGAAGTTTCATTATTGGATGACTCTACATTGCTATTTATTAATTTTATTTTTGAACATAACAAGTTAACCAAGATATGTAATTATTACATATTAAAATGTATAGAGCCATAGAGGACATCCCATTCACACATGAAACTGATCAAAAAGCAAAAACTAGCTCTATCTCATATGCCACACACATATTACAAAATGGGCCATTTTGCATGTACTGCAAAATGTGGTCCAACAAGGCTTACATGGTTGACATTGTTATATATCATACGATTATAGTAGTTTTACAGGATTCTTGTCTAGAGAACATGGTTACATAGTTAGCAAGTCATCCTATACATGTTGTTAAGGCATAGACTCGCAAGCTTGTGATAAAGCCCCTAACTAACTCTGGAACCAACCTTTATATATCTGAGAGAACATGCTTATTAGTAATAATCGTTTTTCCAGTTAGGTGGGCTAGGCACATGCAGTACATAATACGTACAATTTCTATGCCAATCCTCATGCATGAACATACCATGTTGGTTTTTTGTGGAAGGGGGGGAAATGCTTAAAGGAAGCACATTTTTTAGAACAATCCTTGTTATGGAATAATTAAAGGAAAGAAGATCCACATTGGAGGGAGCATGCCCAATAGTCCTCTTGGCATGTCATTCCACCATACCGTGCCTCCATGCTGTGTCATTAAACGAAACCGCTAAATTATTTCCCATCCATTTAGAAACAAAAGAATGCACTAAGCGGGTACATAAAAATGATTTAAGACCTCAAGCAACACATTAAAAAATCCAATGAATGGAATAAATTTTCTCTTTGGTTAAGGGACAATATTGTATTATCAAATAAGTTCAAGACTTTAAGTGCTAGCAAAGTATAAGTCCACCAGAGTCGAGAACCAACCAGAATAACTATCACTGACTTTCAAAGTGAGATAATCACCAACCAACAGGAAGGTTTGAACCATGGACTCCATTAATTATAAACATGCTGAAAATTGTTCATTACGTTCCTTACCTAATGAATCAAAGTGGAAGGAGCTAAATATGTTTGTGTAATAAGTCTACACCACAACCCTTTTTGGTAATAATTTTTACAAAGTTTTTCATACCAAAGACTTCCCAAAGAAATATACTTTCTTAATTCTCCAATGACCCTCATGTTTATACTTGGAAAGTAATATAATTTCTTAATTCTCTAATCACTTTTATGTTTATACCTGGAAAGTAATTCTCACTGAGTTAGATGACGTCCCAACTTGTGCTCATTTTCACAAAAAAGGAAACTTGAACATAACCTTTGAATTTTCTCAAGGATTCCTTTGGAAAAATGGGATAACAGTAGATAATAAACTAGAATATATTCTGCAACTACTTTAACTAAATTTAGATGACCACCTCTAGATAACCACTCATGATGGAACCAAAAGTGAATCATCCTTTCAACTTTTCCCACTAACCATTTCCAATCCTCTGTTTCCATACCCTAAGGGTTTACAAAATAAATCGAGGTATTTCAACCCTTCCTGGAGGTTCAATCGTTGAAACTTAAGTATATGAAGAATCATTTGAGCCTCCTTTTCCCTAATCAGATTGAAAACGTTCGAGCAATTTTTGAGGTTGATCCCCATACTTGCAGCCTAACTGTAAAGTTTGATCATTTTTTGAATGTTTTTTTTATAATTTTTCTAAGGCCTTTGATTTTGGAAAAGAGGATTGGGATGTGAAACTCACTTGCACTTCCATAACTCTAGGCCTATATGAAACATTTTCTTCAAGTGCTACAGTTATTTGTTCCTTATTATTTTTCTTTAGAGATTGTTAAGGTGGAAAAAGAAGAGGGAAAGCACTTTGAATTCTAAAGTCAGAGGGCAATTTTTGTTAAAGGAATGTAACTTCAGAAGAAATTGTATTGTACTTTTATTGTATTTTTCCTTTGGAGAAGTTATTCCTTCGTTCAGAGATGTCCTTGATATAATTGGTCATGTAAAAGTCATGAGGTAAAACCTCTATTGTAAGTTACAGAAGTAGTACCCACAAAAGTATTTTATAAATGTTATTTTGAGTCTCCCTAGTTAGGTATGCCCTAATTAGAGAACCTGGCCGACCTAGTTAGTTATTTGAGTTACTCACCTAATGAATACAAATAGGTTAGGTGCCTCACTCATTCTTAAACACTTTCACTCAAGCATTGCACAAGAGAGAGAGGGGTAGTTTGTTGTAGAAGGGGAACCTATAGTATTGTTCTTGGGGATTTACACTTTACTTGGTTGAATTGTACATTGAGTATTTTTTATTGGTTTTTCTTCCCCATGAGGGTTTCCCAGGATAAATCTCTATGTTTGTTTGTGTGGTTGTGCTTGTCTTTCTTTCAGTGATCATTTTCTTATTGTTATTATATTATGATGCTAAATGTTGTTATATATTGTCTAACCATTGAAATTATAACATGGTATCAGATCCACCCTAAATAATTCTTGTTGCAGCTGAAACACTCCTACAACTGTAGCTACTCAAGATCAGGGTTCCATGCTTTAAAAAATTGGCATTTTCTCTATAAATCAAGTTTTTCGAAGTCTCACTAGAAGAAACTTTTACAGCACAAAGATGAAATATTTTTGTACCTTGTGTGTGAATTTTAGCCTTAGGTTTGTTATAATTTAGGAGATATGATTCCTCCAACTCAAGGTTCCAACCTCTCCCATATTTTATCCATAAACAGGTGACCTAGGGAGAATTTATATATCTCAAGATAGGAAGGTCCAAATAAAATTTCTCAATATGTTTTAGATAGGGAATTGAATTTTGTTTCTAGGGTGATATTTTCATACCCCGAAGTTTAAGCAATGACACGTGGAAGTCCGTACAAGTTCGATATACTAAACCGTCCTCAAACATGTTACCTTGGGAAACTTAACATAAATTCCACTAGGTGAATCCAATTCTACTCTAACCTATGGGGTTGGAAAGAATATATATCAAGATATCTCAAGACGAATTTTTAGACCTTGATGAGAAGGAATTTCAGAGATATATCAGAATAAAGATCAAGAAATTTTGTAGAATAAATGGGAGAAAACTAGGGCTTCCTATTTTGGGAGCTTCCGTCCACCGGTCAATTGAAAAATGAGGACTATCAAACTATCCCTATGAGGGCACACATTTCTATGTGATAGGATTCTAATTTGATGGATTTTCATTTTTTTAACTGACACTACTGCCGCAGGGAAAACTAGTGCATCGGATATTTTGCAATTTTGTCCATAGTTTTGGGAAAATAAGTATGTTTCTTAGCTCACCTTGAGAAGGTTCATATTTCTATCCATTCAGATCTGAAATATACCTAAGTTGAAAATTTAGGGTTTCTCCATCAAAACCTAGGTCCACCATAAGCAGTCTTCCATAAAATATTTCAAGCAAGCATCAAGTTGAAGCAATATCATTGGTAAGTTCTATCCTCTCTATTTCCATTTAAGTTTCTCAATTTTATCATGATAACAAATAGTACCAATATTGAGGACAAGCTTGAAGGAGTTGAGTGCTATTGACCACAGAAGTATAGACTGCTTCTCATACTTAAAGAAGCATGACTTGGAGAAGAAGTTGTAGATATAGAGGGAGATAATAACAAAACAAAAAGGACTTATTCAAAGCCATAGGATTATTTATGTATCCATTGTATCTCACATGTATCATCCTTGAAGACTCTCAAGGATATGTTTGGTGAAATAACCAGCTTGTACGAAGGAAATTCCATCAACAAGAAGATGGTTTTGAGAACTCAACTCAAGGATGTGAAGATGCAGATATCAAAAATCATTCAATCTTACCTCACAAGGATATCTTAAATCAAGAAGAACATAGCAGCCATTGGATACAATGTCTAAGAAGTGAAAGTGGAGATTACAACCTTGAATGATCTCCCAAGTTCATGGGAATATTTCATTCAAGAGATTTGTTCCATAAGGAAGTTCACCTATGGAGGAATGCACGTAAGAAGAAACTCGATTGATAGAAAAATAAGAAGATATCGATGAATATGACAATCAATCCCTAACAACTCATATGAAGAAGAGAAAGAACAAGAAGGAACAACATTCTTGCAATAATAAAAGGACTTCAGAAGAAGGACCTCTCACAACTCAGATGTTTAAGTTTTTACACCTTGCAAAAGAATGCCTTGAGAAAAAATAATGGAATGATGATATGTCAAGAAGTACCAGTCGATCATGTAGAATGATGTTTGGAGACCTGAAGGGAAGTTTTGGAACATCTTCCAAGCATATCTACAAGATCAAGCATACAGTAGATGTAAGTATCTAGAGATACAAACCAATTTTTGTGGTTTCTCTCAGAAATAGGGAGTCTATCATGATGAGAAATTTCTTTAAGGACTAGACACACCTCCTTGGTGATGAATATTACACTAAACAGTTGGTGTAATCTAAGTAGAAGAACAGACCGAGCAACCTCTAGGATTTGGGGATGCTCTATAGAGAACCATCTATGTGCAGAAGGATTTGTACAAGATTAGTAGGAACCCATGGGATAATATGTATAGTTACACACGGAGCTTAAGGATCAAATAGAGTGATGGAGATCCCAACATTTACTACAAGGTTGAATATATAATCCTACAGAGGACAGGAATCTCATAGATGGGTTCAATAGAAACTTACAATAAAGTTTGAGTTGAAGGATATTTATATCCAGTGACCCTTGGAGGTGGCATAGATGGATACACTAAATATTAGAAGTAGACAAGGCTACCTTTCACTCAAATGTCTCGATACAAAGAGTACAAAATGCATAGGATGGATGGTGCTCCACTTCAGAAAAAGTGACTACGGTAGATCTCAAAGTTTTATAATCTTGACATGATTCTCAAGATTAGAGGTACATGTTCCTTAGCCAAAGAAAATGTGTGGTTGCGATAAGGTTTAAGATGTTGGGATACACCAACGACATCAAAATTGAACTCAATATGTGATTCTACTTCAGAAATAGTTGACGTCACAATATACCGGAATAAGATTGGTTAGTTGATATACTTAAGAAACATGAGGCCGAACAATTGCTTTGCAGAGATGATATGTGTTCACGTGTTTGTAGAAAATCATGAGATGTGTTACCTGAAGGGTACAATTGAATATTCCCTCTTATATATGAAAGACCAATGTTTCTCTTAGTGCAAACAAGGATGAATATATTGCAACTAAGAAGAAAGCAAGGGAATATTCCTCAAGTGATGAGGAATAGGTAATTTGATCTAGAATAATTGTACCAATAAAGACGAAGGTCATACTCATCCATTTCAGCATTGGATAAGAAGGGATGCATTTTTAGGACACACAGATTCAACACCAATACACACTTCTATGTGATCTGTGGTGTGAGAATACTTGCTCAGTATTCTCAATCATGAGAAAGATAAGCTTAAGTCCTCAAAATCATACGATGAAGTAGAGAACATTGTCATAGACTGTAGTAACTCATGCAAGGAGATAGATATCAAGATGGATTCCACCAAACAAACAAAGATAAGTATTTGAATTGGCTATCTAGTTGTTTAGTTGTGTACATAGATATGTTCCTATATTGAGGAAGTGTATTGTGCATGTTAGAGTGTTTTGTTTTGTGAACAATTTACTACTAATATGCTTATGATGAGTAAGTGGCTTATGGTATTGTAAAAAATTCCATTTTGACATATCTAGAATGAAACCTCTCTCCTGACATATTGGAAGTAGTACTCACTCGTAATAATGACTTGGAAGGAATATAGAAAGTTAATGTATGTATATGGGATCTAAATGAATGTTGTATTAGCGGAAATAGTTGCATGATTATATGGCATATATCTTTATGCATAATAATTCGTCATTATGAATATGTTATGAAATACTTTTAATCATACAACTGTATTTGACTTGTAGGAAGGGTTGTATGCAATCACCTACAAGAGAATAATGATGAAGTTGTGAATGCACAAGAGAAGAATCATGTAGTTGCAGATGTACAAGAGAAGAATGATAAAGAACAAGTTTCAGAATGGAGTTGTAAATCTAAAATATGTTCCTACATAGGAACAAGTGGCAGATATATTGACTAATCCTTTGTCTCATGTAAAGTTTGAATACTTTCTAGACAAGCTTGGTGTAGTCCGAAAGGACCTCCGTTGAAAAAGGGAGTAGAAGAAGTAGAAGGATCTATGTTGCAGTGGTGTGGTAGCTTAGTCTAGGGTAGGGTATGTCTGGATAGGCTTGTTGTCCCGAAAGGGTTAGTAAGTCAGACGAGACCTGTTCATCCTAGGGGGATTAGTATGTATGGATAGGATTATTTGTCCTGAAAGTGTTAGTAAGACATAAAATGCTTGTTTGGTCACTAGGGAGATCCATTTATCTGAATAGGCTTATTGGCTTGAAAGGGTTAGTAAGCCATAAAAAATGCTCGAGAGAATCTACCAGAGAACCCACCATGTTGTTTCTCCATAAGGACAAAAGGAAAGAGGTGGTTTTAGTATTCCTATATTGATAAAGAAGGTTCAATATTCTTATACTAATGTTCAATAGGTGGTTTTAGTATTCATATACTTATGAGGCAGGTTCAGTATTCTCATACTAATGTGCAAGAGGTGGTTTCAATATTCATATACTAATGAGGAAGGTTCAATATTCTCATTTGATGTTCAATAGGTGGTTTCAGTATTCCTATACTTATGAGGTAGATTCAATATTATCATATTGATGTTCATGAGGTAGTTTTAGTATTGTCATATTGATGTTGATGAGGTGGATTCAGTATTCTCATTCTGATGTTGATGAGGTATTTTTAGTATTTTCATACTGATGATTGATGTAGTAGATTCAGTATTCTCATACTAATGATGATGAGGTAGATTCGATATTTTCATACTGATGTTGATCACGTGGGTTTAGTAATTTCATACTGATGTTGATGAGGTAGGTTCAGTATTTTCATACTGATGTTGATGAGGCAGGTTAAATACTCCCATACTAATGATGATGAGGTAGTTTTAATATTCCCATACTGATTATGATGATTTAGTTTCAGTGTTCCCATCCTGATGATGATGAGGTGGTTTCGGTAGTTCTATATTGATGTTTATGAGGTTTGCTTCAAAATTTCTTTACTGATTTTGCAAATAATGATTTAGCATTTATGTGTTGAAGATGAGGTTTTATCACTAACATGATAATGGTGTTGTTGTTGTCACTTTAGTATTCATATATTGATGTTGTAGGTAGATGATTCAGTATTCATATACTGATATGTAAGAAGATGATTTAGTATTCACATACTGATATGGCAGAAGATGATTCAGTACTCACATACTGATATGGTAGAAGATGCTTCAGTATTCACATACTCATATGGAAGAAGATGATTCAGTATTCACATACTGATATGGTGGAAGATGGTTCAATACTCACATATTGATATGGAAGAAGATGATTCAGTATCCACATACTAATATTGTATAAGAAGACTCAGTATCCACATATTGATATTGCAGAAGAAGAATCAGTATCCACATATTGATATTCCAGAAGAAGACTTAGTATCCATATACTGATATTGTAGAAGAGGACTCAATATCCACATACTGGTATTGTAGAAGAAGATTAAATATCCACATACTAATATTGCAGAAGAAGACTTATTATCCACATACTGATATTGTAAAAGAAGACTCAATATGGACATACTGATATTGCAGAATAAGACTTAGTATCCACATACTAACATTGCAAAATAAAGACTCAAATATCCACATATCTATATTACAGAATAAGATTTGGTATCCACATATTGATGTTGAAGAATATGATTTAGTATCCAAATACTAACATTGTAGAAGATGATTCAATATCGACATACTGATGTTCAAGAAGATGATTCAGTATCCACATACTGGTGTTGCAGAAGATGGTCCAGTATTCACATACTGATGTTGTAGATGAGGATGCCTCAGTATCCACATACTAATGATGATGCAGTTCCAAATTAATGATGAAGGAGAATGACGTTGTTCCAAAACTTCTATGACCTATAAAGATTCACGAGTCAAATTTACAATTGTGGTGGTGGTTTAAGTTGATATAGAATACCTTCCTAGTTACGAGGGAGTGTTAAATAAATGTGACTTCAGAAGATATTTTATTGTACTTTTATTGTATTCCTCCTTTGAATATATTGTTCCTCCGTTTGGATATGTCCTTGATATAATTGGTCATGTAAAAGTCATGAGGTAAAACCTCCATTGTAAGTCGTGGAAATATACCCACAATTTTTTTTATAAATGTTATTTTGAGTCTTCTTAGGTAGGTCAATCCTAATTAGAGAACTTGGCCAAAATATTTAGTTATTTGAGTCACTCACCTAAAGAATATAAATAAGTGAGGTGCCTCTCTCATTCTTAAACACTTTCACTCAAGAATTGTGCAAGAGAGAGAGAGGAGGAGTTTGTTGGCGTAGAAAGGGAACCTCTATAATTGTTCTTGGGGTTTTACACTGTACTTGGTCGAATTCTATATTGATGAAGTTTTGTTGGTTTTTCTTCTGCATGAGGGTTTCCCAGGATAAATTTATGTGTTTTTTTGTGTGGTAGTGCTTATCTTTCTTTCAATGATCCTTTACGTATGGTTATGAAATTATGATGCTAAATGTTTTATACTATTTATACTATTTTTGTCACTTGAATTTTAACCTAAAAATTCGGCCCCACTTAACTGACTGGGTCGCCTTCATCTTGAAAGACTCAAAAAAATATTATATTATATTCATTAGGGTACTAATGACCCAACTTACAATGGAGGATTTACCTCATGACTCTATGATGACCAAATACAATAGTAACATCCTGACAGAGGAATAACACATCTCCCTTGGGGTACATCAGTAAAATACATTTAGAATATCCTTTGAAGTTACAAAATTTCAACCCTCACCCTTAACGAGAAGGGTATTCTACTCACAACATGATCATCAACTATAGGAGTAAAGAGAGAGAGATAGCATCTGGAACATTATCAAGGAGATACATCTATACTTCATACGAAGTTTTCACAATTAGTAACTAGAATAGTTACTCTTCAATGTCTTCAGTATTGGAACATTATCTTCTACAACACTGATTCTTTATATTCTGTAGCACACGATCACTTGATCCTTTGCGGAGACACTTCAATCTTCGTGATTCTTTGTAGTAGCACTTCGATCTTCTTGATCCTTTACAGCAACACTTCAATCTTCTTAATCCTTTGCAGTAGCACTTCGATCTTCTAGATCCTTTGCAGAAGCACTTCGATCTTCTCAATCCTTTGCATCAACACTTCAATCTTCTTGATCCTTTGTAGCAGTGCTTCTATCTTCTCATCCCTTTGCAACAGCACTTCCATCTTCTCGATCCTTTGGAGAAACACTTTGATCTTCTTGATCCTTTGTAGTTGCACTTCAATCTTCTCAATCCTTTGCAACAACACTCGGATATTCTTGAACCTTTGTAGCAACACTTCGATCTTCTTGATCCTTTTCCACAACACTACCTACAATACACATGATATTTTTGTGAGATTATCAATCCCTATCACTTTAGGACATAGGTACAAGGATTATGCAATCCTCCATCAGCTGACTCCCCCTTAATGAGGAGGGTCCATAGTATCGACCAGCCTCGTTTGCACGTGAATACAAGACTTATTGTCCATAAGGACTCATCATAGAGAATCCCCAGCACTAAATCTAGGATGACTCCCAAGTAAGTGTTATTCTATGGAGTCCACGAGGAATCATCGTAGAGCATCCTTAGCACTAAAGCCAGGACCACTCGCAAGCGAGTGTTATTCTACGGTACACTCTCCATGTGAGATTAACATCTGTCACTACAGATATGGTGTCCATAAGGATTCATTGTAGGACATCCTCTGTACTATAGATAGGAAAAATACATGCAAGTTTTACACTACGATGTCCTCAAGGAATCATCACAGATCGTCCTCAGCACTAAATCTAGGACCACTCCTAATCGAGTATTATTTTATGGAATCTACATATAAATGTAGGTACACTCTCCATGCGAGAGTAACATCTGCTACTGCAGATCTACCATCCATGATGTCTCATTGTATAGACTCCTTAGCATTAAGGCTAGGAACACTCACAAGAAAGTGTTATTCTACGGTACACTCTCCATGCGAGAGTAACATCTGCTACTGCAGGACCATCCTCAACTAGTAATTCCCACTCTCAGGAGCAGAGTGTTATTTTCCCACAAGACCATCCTCAAGAGAGGATACTATAATCCACAAGTGAATGTCGGACCTCATCAACATCTTCAGGCGCACTTGGCCTCTTTCATACTTGAGAATCACTGTCATTAATGATAGTTTCATTATCACTCCCCCTTTTAAAGGAGGATCTATATCATCAATCTTCTCCCCCATTTTTTTAGGAGGGTTCATATCTTTGACTTGTTCTTGCTTTCCAAGGAGAGTCCATATCTTTGACCTGTTCCTCCTTTTTAAAGAGAGTCCATATCTTTGACTTGTTCTTCCTTTTCGAAGAGATTCTATATCTGTGACTTGTTCTTCCTTTTCGAAGAGAGTCTATATCTTTGACATGTTTCTCCTTTCTGAGAAGGGTCCATATCATCATCATTCCTCCTTGCAAGGAAATTCTATGTCATCATCATTGCTCCTCCTTGCGAGGAAAGTATGTATCATCATCATTGTTCCTCATTGTGAGGAAAGTATGTATCATTATCATTGTTCCTCCTTATGAGGAAATTCTATATCATTATCAAAGTTACTCCTTGCGAGTAAAGTTTGTATCATCATCATTGTTCCTCCATGCGAGGAAATTATGTATCATCATTGTTCCTCCTTGTGAGGAAAATATATATCATCATTAATGTTCCTACTTGCAAGGAAATTATTTATCATCACCATTGTTCCTCCTTGCAAGGAAATTCTGTATCATCATCATTGTTCCTCCTTGCGAGGAAATTCTATATCATCATCATTGTTCCTCCTTGCGAGGAAAGTATTTTCAAACTACACCAATCTTGTCATAGAAGCTTGTTCAACATATAAAATACTTGCACATTGGTGCTCACATACTGGAGTTTTATATCTCCCTTCTGTACAACATACCTTATAAAAAATATAGGATTTCTACGTGTTTTGATTTATCATGGAACACATGATTCTCTGTCATATTTCTGCAACTCTGTTTTTCACATAGAATCAATGTGGTATGCAAATCCATATCAAATAGACCTTTCATCAATTTTTGAATCCATGTGGCTTCTCAAATAGCATAGCAAGTTGATATGTACTCTTTTTTAGTCATGCTGAGAGAAACACTGGAATGTTTCTTATTCATCCATGAGATCATGGTGGATCCCAGACAATATCATCCACCTGAGGTGCCATTTATGTCTGTGACACTTCCTATCCAATCTGTTCTATATATCCATACAATCTACAATTATGAACTCTATCATAGTATAATCCAAAGTCTGTCGTACCCTTTAGGTACCTCATCACATGCTTTGCAACTATTAGGTGATCTCGTCTAGGTTTAACTAGGTATTGACTTAAGGTGTTCACAACAAAGCATATATATGACCTTTTATTCACCAGATACATCAATGACCCAAGAATATGTCTATACTGATTCATATCCACTAACTCTGATGATTCATCAAATAAGAACTCTAGGTTGGTGTCCATGGTTGTGGTCATGACTTTACAATCCAACATATCAAATTTTTTCAAGATTTCTACTGCATACTTTCCTTGGTTCAGAAAGATTCCTTCTGGGATCTACCACACTTCCAGTCAAAGGAAATAGTGCATCAATCCAAGTTATTTCATCTCAAATTCTTTAGCTATCTTCTTCTTGCTTTCTGTGATATGTTTTTCATTTCCAGTCAGAAATAGATCATCCACATACAATAATAGTATGGCAGGTTCATTATACATAACCTTGAGGTAAAGGTTAGGATCATCTTTACTTTTGGTAAATCCCAAGCTTGTCAAGAAGCTATCTATTCTTCCATTCCAAGCTCTAGGATCTTTCTTTAGTCCATACAGATCCTTCTTCAACTTACATACATGAGTCACTCTGTCTTCGACTTCAAATCCTTGTTCTTATTTGATGTAAACCTCTTCCTTGATCACATTATTCAGCAAGGTTGTCTTTACATCCATCTAGTGTAGCTCCCACTTCATCATGGAAGCAAGTTCCATGATGGTTCTGATGGAAGTGTACCTCGCTACTGCCGCAAATGTCTCTTCATAATCAATTAGCTCTCTCTGAGATAATCCTCTAGCCACAACCCTTGTATTTTTCAATACTTCCATCACCAACATGTTTTATCTTGCAAATCAACTTAGAAGATACCAAAATCTTTCTTTCTAGTTTAGGTACTATATCCCAAACATGACTGGTATTCTTCCATCATTTCTTCTACCATGACTTCATCCTATCAGGTAATCGACATACCCTAGTATTATGCATTCAACCTTGAAGGTTGGAACCCACTTTACACTTGGTAAGGTCTTAGTACATCAGGAAGTTGTCCATCTTGTCATACCATGTCGAACTAGAATATATTATACAGACACTGCCCCTGAAGCGGAGCATCATCCTCCCTTTGTATTATGTACTGGAGTGACATGTAACATCCTCTACTGCTGATCTTTGATGTATCCATCTCAGGTTACTAGATATCCTTTATCTTGAACTCTGTTGAAAAGTTCATCTTGCACCCATGTGTGAGCTTGTTTTCTTCTATAGGTTTCCATATTCAACCTTGTAGCAAAGATTAAGATATTCATCAATATAGGTGATCTTTAAGATCCTTATGTAACTAGATGTGCTTATCTATGGGTGCCTTCTGAGATCGTACAAATCCTATTCTGCACAGGTGTTTCTTTTCTTGATATATACTTCTACTTTACTAGAGAAGTGTGTCTGGTCAATAGAGTATGCCATTCCATAGTCTATTCCCTATTTCTAAGAAAAACCAAGAACCTTTCTCTATATACTTTTTCTTGTAGGTCCACATGAAAGATACTACATACTTACCTTTAGGTCTTAGAAGCATATATTTAGTTTGGAAGTCCCTCCATAATTTTCTTCATCTTGAATTATCTCTCATGCCCAATATGGTATTCATCTCTCAAGGTGGGTCTACTGCTCTCTTATATTCTTCTAAATCTCTTTCGTCGTCACGACATATTTGACCCTGGGAGCTTCAGGTTCATCTTCATGTATGTTTATTGGAGTGAATCTTGAATTGTCATCACTTGTTCTTCTGAACAAGTCTCATCCTTATTTTATCGTAGGCAATTGTATGCGATATTTCCTACAAGTCAAATGCACCAGTTGCATGGTTAGAAACATTTCATATGAAATATGTATAATGAAAAATTATTATGCATAACGATACAATCATGGAGTTTTAGCCAATACAACATTCATCCATATCTCATATACACATAGAAATTTTCCAGATGCCTTCCATCTCTACCATGACATCATTGATATTGTGCACTAATCCAATATGTCAGAAAAGAGGTTTCATTCTAGATAAGTAGCAACAGAGTGTTGTATAGCACCATGGGATACTTACCCATAACATGCATATTAGTAGTGTGTTGTCGTTAATACAAACATTCTATCATGCATAATACACAACATATATAGGAAAGAAAATACAAATACTTATCTTTGTTTGTCTGGTAGATTCCTTCTTGTGCTTTGTCTTCATCTCCTTATGTATCTGTAGCTTCTTCTTTGACCAATGAGATTGCTTCAATCTTATGCTTGCTTGAAATCTTTTTCAGAAGACTTCTTCTAGTGGACCTATGGTTTGAAAAAGAAACCCTAATTTTTAAAATTAGGTATATTTCAAATCTGATTGGATAGAAATATGTGCCTCCTCAAGGAGAGCTAAGCAACATACTCATTTTCCCAAAATTGTGATTAGAACTGCAAAATATTTGATGCCCTAGTTTTCTCCAATTTCTTCAGAATTATGTGATCTTGTTCCTTTTGTATCTCCAAAATTACTGCTCATATGGGTTTGAAACTTCGTACTGACTTATCCTAGTATGTTTTATTTCCAACCCCATAGGTTAGATAGGAATTGGTTTCACCAATTGGACTTATGCAAATTTTCCCAAGGTGTCTTATTTTGGGACTGTTCAAAATAGAGAACTTGTATGGACTTCCACGTGTCACCATTTCACCTTCTGGACTCGAAACTTTTACCACAAAAACTAAAATCTGTTCCATATCTACAACATGTTGCGAAATTTAATTTTGAACTTCATATCCCAAGATATAGAAATCCTCCCTAGATCACCTGTTTAAGGATGAATTATGGGAGAGGATGGAACCTTGAGTTGGAGGAATCATATCTCCTACATTATAGCGAATATGAGGCTGAAATGTTTACATAGGGTACATCAGTATTTCATATTTTACCTATAAAATTTTAGGCTCCTAAGCCTTCTGCAATCTCTACATATAGGGAAAGTTCCAACATGACTAGTTTTAATCTTATAGGGTTTCCATGCATGAAACCCTAATATTCAGTAGTTGTAGCTATAGTAGTTTTTCAGCTGCACGAAGACTTCTTTCAGGGTAGATTTGATACCATTTTAATTTCCTAATGGCTATACCCAGTCTAATAATATTTATCATCATAACAACATAACCATGAGCAAAATTATCACTGAAAGATAGACAAGCACAACCACACAAAAGAACACAAATATTTATCCTAGGAAACCCTCATGGGGAATAAAACCCAACAAAACTTCCTCTATATAAGATGTATCAGAAGTACAACACAAGGCTCTAGATAGGTGCTCCTTCTTCCAGCAGATATATAT
>LPNX011133236.1:364268-378737 GCA_001517045.1 Pseudotsuga menziesii
AAGTCATCCCCACTTAACTGACTGGGCCAACTTCATCTAGGAAGAATCAAAACAATATTATATTATATTATTAGGGTACTATGGACCCGAATTACAATGGAGGCTTTACCTCATGACTCTATGATGACCAAATACAATAGTAACATCCCGACAGAGGAATAATACATATCCCTTGGGGTACATTAGTAAAATACAATTAGAATATCCTTTGAAGTTACAAAATTTCAACAAAATGAACATAACTATATTTAATATTTCTGATATACTTAACAAAATTCTTAAGTTAATCCTCATAAAACATATTAATATCCACTATATGAGTAGTAGATCCATAGATTTTGATTTTAATCTCCGCTTATTTTAATAATATTTTATGATGGAATAGAGAGACCCTAAGTTTCTCATACACTTCAGAACTATTGAACTTAGGAGGATTCCAAGACTGGGTATAATTGATCTCTCGTAATTCAAATTCAAGATTTTCACTATTCACTTCATATATACGATGCTTATCTACGTGTGAGAAAGAACGAGTTAAACGATTTAAAGTCATTCTAACTAATGCACAATATTTATTCTATGTTTATATATGAACTTGGCTTTGATACCAAATGTTAGCAGAGGCATACATACTTGCTTCAAATATAACACCATAAAGTTTCTTCTAAAATATTGTTGTTACATACCCGTCCAATGCCTTATTTGTTGTCACCATGCAAACATAACTGGTCCTTCACACCTGAAACAAACCTCCAAAAACATCCTCTTGCCTCCAAATGAGGATATTAAGTCATTGGCACTGGTCCCAAATAACTATTACCTCTAGTATTTACTTCTGAGGCTTGACTAAGGATATTAATTTTCAAACAACATGACACATTTCAATCAGAGAATCAAGAACTAGGACAATGATATGATGTTAATATGCAGAAGAGACTATAGAGTAATATGACATAAATCTGTTTATGATGTCATCTTATAGCACTAGTCCAAGAGATAGAGCATACTTTCAAAATCTATTACAGACTTATATACATACTTACATAGGTAGTCTCCTGATGTGATATGATAGCTCGAATCCTACTAGTAGAGCATACAAATTTCTCTATCCTAACATACTCGATACTTATGGAATAAGACTCTATATCAAAGTATAACTACTAGAAAAATGAAAATTCCAAATGAGCTCTTGGGTTCCTTATTTATAGCTCAAAAGATGGCTTACCTAGAAAATTGGAAGAAACCAAGAGAATCCAGAAAAGTCAGGCTTCTTAGGGAAGAATTCCTCATATTCATCCTAAATACAGGAAACAAATTTCTTTTCCATAAATTTTTTCATATTACATGGGTCAAACCACATCAATAGTCAGATAAGTGTTATGAATCCTATGGGGGAAATGTCCTTTAATTAAATATGTCAATAATAGATAACTTGGAACTAGAATCTAAGTACCACTGACAAGTAATTAAAATGAGAGAACATGACCAATCTCATAGCCAAAAGAGAATCTAAGGATTGACATAATTAAAGAGGTGAATGGCATTCCCCTTCAATAACATTCATCAGAGTATGGATGACCATATAATTCCTGGAAATTTGATCAGTGTTTCTTTGGAATAACTTGATCTTAAAACAACATAACAATTGTTATGTAGTGTGTACTTGGATTTGGGTCTTAACAAGCCATTGTTCTTTGTTTTCAATGTAGTACTTGGGGATTTATGTATATCCATGATAGTACTTAGTGGCCCATCAGCATCTTGTTTTAGATTGTGGATAATAGTTGACTCTAGTGTAGTCATGTTGATGTTGAATTTATTCCACCAATTTTCTATCCAATCTGCTCCATACAAAGGTGGATCTTATAAGATTTTTTCCCTTTACAACCCAATTTTTAACAAAGTATAGTAGTTTCTTGTGGAATTATCCTTTTTTTTTAAATCCCACCATAAACATTTATATCTTCGGTATCTATGATTAGTTCCAGGGGCTATTGTGTCTACGTCATGATTCAGCCAAGCCTATAGGGACCTCATTCTATTTATGCAGTAATACTAATGATCAAGTTGCATCCTGAGATAAAAGGATGAGACTTATGTCCATATTATATTTAGATAATGATAATGATTGACCATACTATTACTTGCATCAGCATTTTTTCTCAGTGAGGTGTTATAGATCATTTAAAGAACCAAACTGCTACTTGTACGCATTTTGCTTACTTCTGGAACAAGATTGATAAAAATCTAGATGATTGAACATTTTCATCCAAAACCTCAGTGCTATGAGATTCCCACCATGGATTCCATGTTTCCATATAATCATATGAATCCATTATGTCATCAATTCCATAGGTGTTAGCATAACCTTCAATCCACACAGATATTATCATGTGATCTGAGGATAAGTATGGACTTGTGGCTTAGGGCCTCACTTGCTTCCATTCACTTTCTTTTGGATCGCTTGCTTCTAGCTCACTTTCTCAAGAGATTCTTTATTTACATTATATTTATGTACAAGATATTCTCTAGTAAAGAAGTATAGAATTCACTTTACTTTTCGAGAGATATGTTCTAGTGTATAATTATAATAGGAAAGCAATGCTTGATGTTAGCACTCAGAATGTACTCAGGTTGTAGGAAGCACACCCCGAGGTAACAGCAAAACCACTTTAGGAAGATATTGATATTTCTCTCCCAGAGAGGGATCTCTCAACACAAAACTCACAAATTCAAATGATAAACAATATTTAAGCATTCATTCATTTGGCTGAACCATTCACATATCCATTGGGCATGGAGTCATATACAGGTAAAATATCATAAAGATACATACATGAGAACTACCAAAGGAAAGATAATCACATCATTACAGTCATTAAATTCGATCTGGGTGAAACGGAAGAGATGAGAAAACAATCCATCAATACAGAGCGTCTGAAACGAATTCCATATCGACTTTAGCAGAAAAATCATATAATATCTGAAATAATGAATAGAGCATAAACATATGAATTCTACTCATTCAACACTGCATTCCAGATACGAAAGAAGAACAAAATGGAGTGTTACACAAAGGAAATAACAAGCACATAAGGGAAATGGCATAGACTGCAATGTCAATGACACATGAATCTTTGATAGGAAACTTCTCATGCATTCACTTTATTACTCAAAACCGATATGTCTTTCCAAACCAGCCACTCACTCGATGGGATCCAACCCCCATCTCATAAAAAGATACAAATATATAGATCAAATAATAAGTCTGCTCCCAGCAGATGAACAACAGAATGACCAGCGTAAATTAGAGTTTGTAACTAATTTCCTACACCACTAGGAAGTTGTTACAAATCCATTCCTAACAGATCATAGAGTATCACATCAACTGAGTAACAAACTTGGCCACACAACTCCACGTCCCTACTTCATCAACTCTTTGGTATATGCCACCTGTCCCTTACTGAGAAAGATTAAGCTTTGTTTTCCCCAGCCGCTCTACAGCCCTCCATTGCTCGACACTTGGGGTGTCGCTTTCCATCATCTCCCGGATGGATACCTCGAGTTCCATGTAGGCTTTGTAGGACTTCTTAGGCAACCTGGTTCTGATAGCTGTAAAATTCTGTATGACTTTGAAATCTTCAGTTAGCACGTCCACAATGGTTTGTCCAGACAGGCTCTTCTCTAACTCATTAAACTTTGAATGGTCCATACGAGCCCTGACAATCAGATTATTATAATGTTCCTGCGAGAGCATTCGACCCTTCTCGTTCCAAAAGCAAGGCAACCCATCGTCAATCAGCCCTTCAAACTCCCTTTTGAACCTGTTGACTTGTACCATTAATTCTTCAGATTTATCCTGAACAATCTTCATTAACTGGTGCTTGTGAATAATTTTCTTTGCAGACAGGACTATTGAGACTCTGTCCTTTATACCCAAGTCATGCAATTTTTTATATGTTAATGAATTCAGGAAATTTAGGGTATTCTGGGCTGTAATGAGAAGCCTCTTCGCCATGTGTTCGTTTACCACTTTTAATCTTTGCTGAGCTGCATCTATTAATCCACACAAATCATCAATGTAAATAAGGTAGTGCCTAAACTTAGTGACCTCAATACTTATGGTGTCCCAAATGATATGCTTTGCCCCCTGAAGGGGGCCCTTTCCAACACATTTCTCTTTCAATTCCTCAACCTTTTGTTGTAATTGGCTCTTGTCCTGCAAGAGCTGTGTCCTGCTTTCATTAATCTTGGCTAACTCGGCTTTCACCTTCTCATTTTCGTCTTGCAACTCCTTAATAGTCTCCTCCTTCAAACTCACTTGGGACATAGACTCCAACAGGTCGTCGGCAGAACAATCAGCTAATGGCTTTCGGATAGCTACAATGGATGAGTCATCACCAGTAGGGGTCTGGTTTATTAGCTCGTCCATAATCTCCTTTTCTACATTCTGCTCTTTCTTCAGCTCTGCAATTTGGGACAGTAGTCCTTCCCTCTCGGCATTCCACCCATCCCTTTCCTCTTGTAGCTCTCCAGCCTTCCCTTTGTGCTCCATCATTTCCTGATAGAGTCTATCTTTCTCCTCTTGGAGGGCTAGCAATTCAGCTGACTGGACATGTTCCGAGCCTGGCATCTTCAACTTCTTCTTCAGAACTTGCAGGGCATTGTCTTTTTCTTCCAACAATCTCTTCACAGCCTGGGTGTTGTTTGAACCGGCGATGTCTTCCTGTAGTTTCTTTAGCTGAACAACATTCGCCTTATTCTCCACTTTCTCGTGTCGCACTTGGATTTCTAACTTGTCAACCAACGCCTCCAATTTGCTGATCTTCATCATAGCCTGCAACAGGTCTGAATAAAGAATGTCGCTTGTTTGCTTATGTAATTGTATCTTGTCTGGAGTACTTATCTTATCCAGACGGATCTCTATTTCGGACATTCTTTTATCGTTCCCTATAGCCATCTTGAAAGTATTTTTCTCCGCGTCTCTAGCCGAGACTAGAGACGTTTTAGAACTCTGCAGGTTCCTTACCTTTGGAAGCAAATTTCTTGTTTCTTCCAGGGATTGCTTCCTTTTCTCTAGGTAGCTCGTCCTGAGCTCTTCTCTTGATCGGAACAGGGAACCTGATTCTAAACTGTTACTATCATCTTCTGAACCTTTAAAGGAAAACTGACTAACCTGTACTGTCTTCAGAGGAACCAAAGCAACCTTTTTGGAAACTCTGGACACCCCTTTCTCCACGATCTCACTTCCACTGAGCAGCTTCGCCTTCTTATGGGATGTTTGCTCGTCTACTTCCATATTCTCTGCTTCGGCCAAACTTCTCTTGGCAGCAACACTGACACCTTCTGTGATCTGGATCTTTAACTGAGATGTAGGATTTTCCTCTGTTTCAACATGGGACTCGTCAGCAAATGTGAGCAAATTAGCTATCTCAGATAATCCTTGTACGGCCTGATGTTCAAACGGCTTGTTTCTGTTTGCCTGTTTTCTTAACGAAATCACCTGGTATGGATCATAATTCATATTTACATCTTTAACAAAATCCATGGGTTCCATCAACCTTTCTATACATGTCAGGGCACCTTTGCCTTTAAAAATGAAAGGGCCGACTTTAAAAGGAAATTTAATACTTAAAGACTTCCTGAAAGCACCGAAGTGCTCTTCTTCTGATAACAACCTCTGTCTCATAAACTCCAACGCAAAAATTCTTGGAGTTAGAAAAGAAGGAAACCTGTAGGGCTGACCAGTATAACCGTACACTCTCAGAATCGTGAAATCTTTGTACAAGAACCAGTCTCCCACCCTCCCTTAGGGTGAATACTGCATTAAATATTTCATCTCATCGGAAACCCTGGGCAATTCTCCATCGAACAGCAACCTGTATACTTCGGACATGACCGAATTGGCGAATTCGGTCAGGTGGATTTGCGTTGGCAAATCAGAAGAGGATAGAGTACTCAAGAACCTCAATTCGGTAACATTGGAGCATATTAACATATGAAGCAAATGTGTTTGGAATCTGAAAAACTGGACTTTGGGAAACTCAGTCAGCTGGAGGTGGATTGCCTCTGCTAGATACTCGTCCAAATTAATTACAGGGGCTGACTGGGACTCGGGACTCAAAGAATTGACTTTTATCAGGAAACCAAGGATAACATGACCTATATGACAATCGTCATCTAGGCCCAACACCTGACAGACCAAAGACATCACTAACTGCACCTCAGCTCTAAAAACATGCAAGGGGTAAGGTAAGGAGAGGTTTTCCAGGGACTGACCTTCCTTCAGGATACTTGACAGGAATCGAGAGCGAGAATCGATTGGAAAAATTCGGAAAAACTCAGCAAGGATGGCTTCATTTACGGACTCGCGGTTTTCGGGATAATCCTCGGGTAGATTAAGATTTTCTCTAACTACTGCAGCATCAATTTTACATAAAATCCTAGACGCAGACTGACTTACTATGACCCTCTGAGAGGGGGAGTGATTCGCCGCGCACCATTCGGCAAATTCAGGGAAGTGGAGGGTTTGTTCCAGGGTGAAAAAATATAAAAAGGACTTACATACATTTAAAACATCATTTCCTCATAAAAAATAGGACCACAATCTATCTTTACTACCAGCCACACTTCCTGTAGACAGGAAAGGGTCATAGACACCTCTATGTCTGTCTACCAGGAACTCTTCTCTTTCGTCTAGGACCCGACCAGACACAGAAGCTTCACTTTGTTGGTCCATTTCTCAATTTATACTATGAATGGGGCGAAGAAGTTACAGGATTTGAGGTCCTACCTGGCTCACTGTGAAGGCATGTGCTCGTAATGCGCCTTGGTACTTGACAACTGGAAGCGCCCAAATCGACAGGTCCTTTTCGTCGGGTCCCGAGAAATAAAATAATCATGGAAGATGTCAATTTTTCCTTTATAGGACCACCCGGATTTGACACGTGGGAGGCATTTATGTCCGCAACCACTACTTGTCTCTAACCCTCGCGCATCTTTATTTTCCGGGTTCATTTCTGACCGTCGATCTCTTCTGTGTGAATTCCTGGCCCTCGGATCACATGCCACATGTCCCTTTTCCGCCGAGCCTCCTCGCTTTAACCGTCGTGCAACTTTGGGCCCCGGAGTCATCTGCAGCCATCGATTTGTTTTGCCTTCGCGGGTGGGCCGTCGGATCGTGCTTTGTCTACCGATTCCACTGGGCTCTTCCATATTAATCCGCTGAGCAACTTTGCTCAGTGGAATCACCCTCGCCCGTTGATGTGATCCGCCGTCGCTCCTACACCGTCAGATCAAGTGCCGCGTACCAGATTCCGCCGGGTAATCCGGAATTATCCTCTACGCTAGTTCTTCTTCCGGAATTCTTCTCGGCCATCGATGGGACTCCAGGCGTTCAACAACTGTTCGATCTTACGCCACGTACCATATTCCGCCGGGTGCTAGGGGTTTATTGGGTGCGCAAGTCTCCAACCCGGAATCATTTTCCGTTGTCGATCCACCATCCTGCGATCTCCAACCGTCAGATCAAGCAGCACGTATCCATTTCCGCTGGGTGGTCTAAAGGTTATCGCACGTGCACATTACCTTTCCGGAAACCAACACGTCCGTCGATCAGTGCTGTCTTTCAATCCTCGTCTGTAGGATCAGGAGGACTATATGCAATTCCACTGATCCATCATTTCCTTATCCACCTTGCACTTCCAGCCAGCGAATTCGACATGGGCCGTAGATCAGCTCTGAGCAATGTTAAAACCTTTGATGTGTGCAGGTTGTTAGAGGCCCGAAATTCCCTTATCTTGCTTGTATGTTCCGGATGGCGGAAAGGATATAAACCATCGATTTGCTTCTCCTTTAGACCATGGTTCAGGACCTTTTCCGACTAGGCTACTCTTTAGATTATCAAGCCCCCTTTGTACTATATCCTTAGCCCAAAGTATTTAATCAACAAAATCTCACCTCCCATCGGTCTTGCATCTTTTTGGTAAAATACAGGTGTTAATAGCTGGCTCCATCTGGGGATGATATCCTCCCTGCGAGGTATCAAAGAACTCGTAGACCAGGTGCCTGTCTCTCAACTCAGCATAGCGACTCTCAAAATCTCATCTTTCTTTCTTTTGCAAACATATCCTTTTTGTATGTTTTTTAGAAAGAAACGGTCCGTTTCCTGGACCTTGGGGCTTTCACTGCAAGCTTCAGATGCCTCCAGCTTTCCCTTCTTATTGACTGGTAAAGCAAATATGTACAGTCTTAAATACAAATTTTACCTTCCTTCTCTAGGATAGGTAATGCTTCAGATATCTCCCATTGACAGGGTTGCTCTCAAGAAGAACCTCGTTTGTGTACTCCAGCGAAAATGCATTTTGTCCTCTGAATCCAGCAATAACATACGGCTCGACCCACATAGGGTCAAATTTTCCATGCTTGTCTTCATTCGGGGCATCCCACTTCAGAACCGGGTCACCCATCTGAAACTGATCCTCTTTAACCCTTCTGTCAAAGGTACTCTTCATTTTTTCTTGGTGTGACTGCACTTTGTCATAAGCCTTATACCTTCGCTCCTCAAGCTCAATGATCTGATTTATCCTTCGCTGTATATGATTTGGTTCTTCTTGTTGGTCCTGGAAGTACCTCATAACGGGAACCCCTAAAGATACAGGAAACACCACCTCGGCTCCATACACTAGCTGGAAAGGAGACATGCCAATTGCTCTCTTTGTGCTGATCCTATCAGCCCATAGAGCATATTTCAATTTGGTATGCCATGACCTCTTATTGTCCTCCAACAGCTTCTTGATGATCCTCACTAGACTTTTGTTTGAAGACTCAGCCAACCCATTCCCTTGAGGATAATAAGCCGTCGAATGATTAAGACTTATGTGATACTTATGACAGAAATTTATCATCTTTCTGGATTTGAAAGCAGCTGCATTGTCTGTTACTATCCTCTTTGGACACCCGAATCGAGCCAATATATTTTCTTCAAGAAAATCCATGATTACCTGTTCAGTAGCCCTTCTGGTAGGAATGGCTTCTATCCACTTATTAAAATAGTCTGTAGCTGTCAAAATCCACCTGTGTTGCCCTGATGAATTGGGGTTTATTTCACCGATAAATTCCAAACCCCATTGCTGAAAAGGAGCTTCTACCGTTATTGGGTTCAAAGGGAGAGGAAACACCTTCCTCTTACCATCGAAAACCTGACATTGGTGACATTTATTGGTTTCTTTATATACATCTGAGAATAACGTAGGCCAATAATAACCAGCTCTCAGGATTTTGTTCGCAGTCACCTTCCATGAATGATGTCCTCCGCAGTCTCCCCTATGAAACTCTCCCGCTACTTGCTGAGCTTCGTCTTCCAAAAGGAAATTTAGCAAAACTCCTCCGGGATCTTTCCAATAAAGATATTTATTTATGATACAAAATTTAGCAGATTTTAGTTTCACAGACCTTGCTCTTGACCTACTTAATCCCTCTGGTGCTTGTAAATTTCGGAGGACATACACAATATCAGAATACCATGGAGAGGTTACAAAATCAACCATCACTTCTATATCTGTGTCCAGCTGATCAGATTGGTGAGACAGAAAATTTATCTGCAAGGATTCACAGTTTGAATTTGTCAACATTTTAGCCAGCCCTTGCCCTTTGATCAGCTTCGTGGGCTTTATTTCTAGGTCATATTCCAATAAGGGGGCTATCCATTTGGCTCTCCTGCCTTCTGGATCTGGTTGAGTCAAGATAGCCTTCACCGCAGCGGTCGGTACATGTGCAATTATATGTGAATGCAAGACATACACTCTGAAATTTTTCAATGCCTTAACCAAAGCATATGCTTGCTTCTCCATGATGTCATACTTTAGTTCCCAATCCCTCAGAATTTTACTGAAGAAGGCTATGGGTTGTTTCTGGTTTTCACTATTCTTCTGCAATAATACAGCTGCTATAGTATGTTCCGAAGCATAGGAAAATACTGAAAATTCTTTGGAAAAATCCGGACTTACCAGAACTGGGGCTTCTGAGATTGCCTTCTTGATCCCCCAAAATGACTCCTTGGCTTCTGCACTCCATTTTATTTCATGACCCTTTTTCAACATATTAGTAATACACATCAGAATCTCAGCAAAGCTTGGTATAAATATCCTCAAGAAATTTATCTATCCCAAAAATGATTGTACCTCCTTTTTGCTTCTGGGCTCTCCCACTTTGAGGATTGCACTTACTCTTTCGGGATCAATCTTTATGCCATCCTTGGATATTATATGGCCTAGCAGCTTTCCCTCTTCTAATGCAAAATTAGATTTCTTAGGATTCAGAGATATACCGTATTTCCTGCATTTCATGAAAACTCTCTCCAGGTGATGCAGATGCTCCTTGTCAGATTTAGAATAGACCGTGATGTCATCCATGTAGATCACCACAAAAACTCCAATCTCTCCTGCAAAGGCGATGTCCATAGCTCTCTGGAAAGTGGCTCCTGCATTCATCAGCCCAAAAGGCATCTTAGCATACATAAAAGTGCCCCATGGTGTGGTAAAGGCAGTCTTCTCCTGATCCTCTGGTAGCACTTTTATCTGATTATACCCGGAAAATCCATCTAACATGGAGATCCTCTCATCTCCCACCACTTGCTGCAGCATGTGGTCCATCTTAGGTAGAGGATAGTTGTCTTTCATGGAGACCTTATTCAAATTGCGGAAATCTATACACAGTCTTATCTCTCCGCTCTTCTTCCCGACCGGGACCAAATTAGCCACCCACTTGGAAAATCTGAGCGTTACAATGATCTTGGCCTCAAATAACTCCTTGATTTCCTTTTCAATGATAGGGAGCAATTTAGGGTTGATCCTCCTGAGATTTTTTTTAAAAGGCCTCTCTCCAGGCTTTATAGGAATAGTGTGCTGTATGATAGAGGTATCATATTCTTTTAGGTCTTCATAGCTCCAAGCAAACACATCAGTGTACTTTTTCATCAACTTTACATACTCCTCTTTCTCCCTTTCAGGCAGCTTCTTGGATAGTTTGATGATTTTAGGATTCTCTTCGGAGCCAATATTTCTATCTTCGACTGCATCACCAACAGGTTTTACTTTGGGATTCTTGGCTACATCATTTTGATCAAAAATCCTTTCTAAAGGGATCAGGCCTCTTGGTATGAAATTTCTCTTCAGCTGGATAATATCCTTACCACCCAGAGTTTTCCTCAATTTCTCAGTATCATCTTCCCCTGTTTCGTCTTCTTTATCATTTTCATGGGCTTCATCGTTATCATTCTCATTATCACAGTGGGTATTTACAAACTCTCCTGAAAGTTCTAGGAACCTCCTGATCTGCATGTCATCTTCAAACACCTGCCAGTATTTGTAGTTGTCAGGAATAGAACGTCTGTTCAAAACCTCCACCTGGTATTCCTTTTGACTAGTCATTGGAGTTTCGAATTTCCCAGCGGCTACTGCTAAGGAATCAGCCACCATATTGTCAACCCTGGGAACCACCTGAATTACATACTCTGTAAAGAAGTTGCCAAGCATATCCCATACTTCATTTCTGTAAGCCCTCATGCGAGGATGCTTAGTTTGATAACTCTCATTTACTTGGTTTATCACCAATTCGGAATCTCCCAATATCTTGACCCTCTGAGCCCCCAGACCTTTCAAAGCATGTAACCCCAATAACAGGGCCTCATACTCTGCCACATTATTAGTGCACTCAAAAAGCAATTTGTATGACAAAGCTTTGAAATCATGGATAGGGGAAATGATGTAGACACCAGCCCCAGCACCAACCTTCGCCACAGATCCATCAAAATACATGATCCATTGGCCTTCTTTTTTCTGCTTTGCTTCCAGAGCTTGCTGTTCCAAAATTTCTTCTTCTTTATTCACCTCGTACTTCTCCTGCTCTTCAGGTTTCTCTTGCAATGCAGCTTCTAAATCATGAGGGGTAGCATCATTAAAGAAAATAGAGGATCCAAGATCAGTATCTACAGCATATATGTGGTGAACCTCAGGCTTATCTCGACTGCTCACCACAAAAGGGGTTCTTTTCTCGCTATACAGCCTTCTGCTCCCATCAGGGACTGGGATGGTAGCGTATGACATGTCCATCTGCAAGCTGCCTTTCAATTTGGAAGTCCAAGATCTTGATATCAATATCCCAAACTTGGGCAGGATGTCTACCACTACTACATCCATGACTATGGTCTTAGAAGGGAGTTTGTTCAGGGTTACCACCATTTCTTTAATTAGTCCCAAGCATTTTACCTTCTTGGAATCAAAAGAGTACAGATCTTTGTAGGGTCTTGTCACCTCCAATCCTAGACTCTCTACCACTCCTTTGGGCATCAGATTATGTGACGCCACGGAGTCTAACATAGCATTGTGGACCACCTTGTCATGCACATTTAAACTCATATAGAAAGGAGGGACTTCTTCACCTTCTAAATTTTCAGCTTTTGACCCAAATGATATAGCAGGATTATCATCACTCACATTTAAAATGTCAGACTGCCCTTCACCTTGGTCTTTGACCATTTTTGAAATAGTATCTCTGTATTCAGTGTTTCTCAATAACTCATTAAATGGAACAGAGATCTTTAGTTTAGACAGCTCATTTTGCAGGTTAAAACCAGCACTAATCTTTTCTACCTCAACCGGAGTCGCCTTTTTCATTACTTTGTCCTGCTGTACATCATTTTCAACTTCTTTATTCATAGAAGTTTCTTTCTGCTGCTCCTTTCCCTTTTCTGCATTCACAAAACTAGAGGAAGGCTGATTTGGGTTTGCTTTTCCTTTATTTATAGGGACATCTCTATTTCTCATCCTCATTTTCCTCTGGACATCATCCATCGCATGCAGATACCCTCTTTGATATATCTCATTGTCAAATTCTTCATTTACATCTTACTGAGAAAACATATTATGCTCTTCTTCAGTGAGATATATCTCTGAATCTTGTTCCCCAAACAGGTGGATCTCATTTTCCGGTGGGTCTTCCTCATCACCCACATAATTTTCAGGGAAAGGTGGGCGGATGGGCTGTTCTTCTTGGTTTCTTGGATTCCTCTGGTCCCTTGGCCTATTCTGGGGGGGAGCAGGAGGATTGGGCCTTCTGAAATTCGGATTTCTGATCTGGGGATCTCCTTGCTCTCTGTTGAAAGGCCTAGTGTCCATGGTTAGCTTGTCCATCAACTTCTCCATAGTTTTCAACATCATCTCAAACTTAACATCTGTAGCAGAGGATGAAGTGGAAGGTGCATTTTCTTCTTTCCTTCTCCTGTCCATATCTCTATGCTTCATCTTTCCACTAGCCATCATGTTTGCTTCCACTTCTAGGGCATCAGTAAACATGGCGGCAAGGGTTGCCGACTTCCTTTCCCGCAAGGAGAAAGCAAAATCATTGTCAAAAGCTCCAGCATAATGCAGTTTAGCAGCTGCAAGGGAAGGTTTTATATCTTCTAGGATAGAATTGTAAGCTCTCATGAACCTACTTGAAAACTCATGAACAGATTCAAAGCCCCCTTTCTTGAGACCATTGTACTGGGACAAAAGCTGCAGAGGGTTTTGTTTATCATCCCACCTATCCAGAAAAGCATTTTGAAACGCCTGAAAATTTACTATAGATCCATTAGGCAAGTCCTTGAACCACTTCTTGGCTTCCCCAGACAGACTTTGGGCAAATAACCTCATTGTGACATCAGGATAATCTACTTCCTCCAAGTCAATAAAGTCCTCAAACTTAGCCACATGATGTTTTGCAGTCACATCACCCTCCCCATCAAACAAAGAGATTCTCTAAGAATAATTTTGGGGAAGGTCATGTAAAACAGCAGGCAAACGCAAGGGGGAAAACCTA
Source organism: Pseudotsuga menziesii (assembly GCA_001517045.1). Classification (NCBI taxonomy): domain Eukaryota; kingdom Viridiplantae; phylum Streptophyta; class Pinopsida; order Pinales; family Pinaceae; genus Pseudotsuga; species Pseudotsuga menziesii. The sequence goes on from LPNX011133236.1 coordinate 378,126, forward strand.
GCGGCCATTGGTCTGGGTGGGTTTACTGATGCTGAAGTATTCTGAGAACGTACAGGAGCAGATGTCTCGGCTTCAGATGTTTTTCGCAAGTCCCTCCAGAGGGAACCAAACAGATGGGATTCTCTCCTATGTGATTTGAGTTCGGGGTTACTAAGGTCGGATTCAGATCTAGTTCTCAACAGGGTATGCACAGCACTGACTCCCTCTTCTGAATCGGTATGACAATCTGATGATGATGAGGGGCCAAACAAAGGAAAATCTATCTGTTCTTTATTCTTTCTTTTAAACAACTTTTCTGGATTCTCAAAACCTTTCAAGACTTCGGTGTTAGAATTACCTCGTGTATGTCTCCTTGAAGCCAGAATGTCGTTCTTGAAAAAATTTCACAGTGAAGTCGCCAGGGCAAATGTACAACCTCCTTATGTTTCGGAAATTCCTGTTTGCCCACAGAAATCTCTCTTAATCTTTGTCGTTCTCCCGGGGCAAATATGCACTTTCGTCCCCAGCAACAGCGCCAGTTTGTTAGCACTCAGAATGTACTCAGGTTGTAGGAAGCACACCCCGAGGTAACAGCAAAACCACTTTAGGAAGATATTGATATTTCTCTCCCAG
>LPNX011133236.1:380762-401381 GCA_001517045.1 Pseudotsuga menziesii
AGGGAACCGGATTCTAAACTGTTACTATCATCTTCTGAACCTTTAAAGGAAAACTGACTAACCTGTACTGTCTTCAGGGGAACCAAAGTAGCCTTTTTGGAAACTCCGGACACCCCTTTCTCCACGATCTCACTTCCACTAAGCAGCTTCGCCTTCAAGCTTGCCTCAAAGCCTCAAGCTTTCCTACCAATTGCTCACTAGACTTGGCTGAATTTGGACACAGTTTAGATGCAATAACATAATCTTCCTCCCTTTACCCATGGGGGGTGAGCTAGTATTTAAATCCATTGGAGGATAGAATAGGTTGAAGATATCATGGGTGAGTTGGAGGGAGGGACCCATAATGATGGATCTCAACCTCCAGGTAGTCCTAAACCTTAGGGATGAGGCTCCACGAAGTCAAACATCGAGAAGCCTACCGAGGATTCTCTTTTTATCTTTAAAACTTGAGAACCACTCTTTGTGCAAGGGGACAAAACGTTACTAGGAAAGCACCACTTATTTCATAAAGGAAACTAGTGGTGGCACCGCTTTATTCTTAAGGAAAAAGAGTGTTACCGACATAAGTACCTCACCTTGACTACAGGGAAAGTGTGGTGGTGGCTAGAAGTGTAAAACCGCTAATCCTTTTCCATTTTTAACTTCAAAACTTGAGAATTTAAGGAAACCTCTGATACTTGGATCTCATTACATGATGATGATGAGAAATGTTTGTAATGGAATGCCCCCCAAAGCATGAGGCTAGAGGGCAAATATAGGTGAACGATTTGTAGGAACAAGTTATCACTTCGAGGAAAGAGTTCAGTGATTAGATATCTTTAACAATCAAGCTCATTTTGCAGTACATTTACATTTTGATGTATTCCCATAAGACTCACAACATGGTTGCTGACCAATACATTACAAATCTAGGTGAGATGTAAACCGTCATGGATACTAGAATACATCATAGATCCATGCAAAGAGGACTCAAAATTGGACATATCTATCAGACATTTAATGTAGATCTGTGTCATACAGATGCAAATTTGAGAAAAGCCACGACCATACAAATGTGGATGCATTCTAAGACTCATACAAATACTCCATCACAACCTGGTTAAATAAATAAGCCCTTAAACATTTACCTAGGGTCTTTTCCTCATCTTCAACAAAGTACGATTCTATCTATGTGAATACATGTCTTGAAGTCAAACATGGTAGAAACCACTTGAGTACCTTCAATGATGAAAACCATTAACAAGTGCAAGATAGATCACCATTAATGTCAATCATTCCCAAGGTACTCCAGTGCATTCCTCTGAATGTGAATAGATGATTTGATGTCGAACACTCAGTTGAATGTTTTGATCAAAGGTCAATGATGTAAACCTATTTTAAAAAACAAGGAAGTATGTCATTGATGTATACAAATTTCAAGGTATTGCTTTGTTTCTAATAATGATTCCCAGAAGATGAGTTGAAGTCGATAGGAATAGTCTCATCAAAGGAGGGCCATGATGAATCCCACATCAACGAAATGAAACTCAGAACAAATTTCTGGAATTTGAGTATGAAGTAACCATAGGACTGACTCAAAAGTAACTAACAAAAAAGTAGTTTTGATTGCAGATGCAAACTCTCAACACAATTTTCCTTTGAACATAGGGTAGCACGACCAAAGACTTGGTAGCATTGAATTGACGAGGTGGATACCAAGACACAATGCGACACTGAGACAATGCATTCTTTGAAAGACTCAAAGGGGTGACATGAATCATGAAAGTGGATCGACTCGGAGGAAATCCGAATACCCAACTGATTGAATGAAATACAAACAAGACTTGCCATGTTCAAAGGTGACTAAAAACTTCCATTATTGCAAATGAAATATAGTTCCCTTCCCTTAATTTCCCCATCATGCTTGATGAGTGCCTCTTTTTCATTTTTACAAGTTCAAAGAGGGTAACAAACAATCGTTGTAACTTATCATTAGATAAGTCCATTCTCACATGTTTTATGAACCTCAGAAAGGATGGGTTCATTCCGAAGATAGGGTCTCTAATTTCTTATTTTAATGAGTCCATTGAAATTAAAGTCGATGTCATTCACATTTAGAGAGTCTGAACAAAATGGCAGAAGACTCCATAGTGTTCTTTTTCCTACAACTTAGTCTCCAAGGCCCGAAAAAGTCTAAAATAATTCTCTGGAGAACTCTTCTAGAAGATGACTAGAGTATATTTTTTTCATAATTTATTCAATCCGAACCGAAAACGGGGTAAAATACCGTCGAAAAGATGACTCTTCAGGTCCTTTTATGAGCGTGAAGAACACAAGTTCACTTGGCAGTCTTTTCACATTTTAAGAGTCTGAAAAGAACTGAAAGAGCACTCTATTAGGGTTTCTTTTTCATGAAAAAAGGGTTTAACAAGTCTGAAAAAGAGATAAAATTTGACTCAAAAACTCAGTGCTAGGTTTAATGAGCACGACCGAAGTTTTGAAATAACGCTTGGAAACTTTTTTCGTTTTGTGCGAGAACGAAAAAGACAAAAAGAAACTCTTTCATATCCAAAAAATTCATTTCTACATGCCCTGCAAGCTTCAAAAACACTACTAAATCCTTTTTTAAATGAAAATTAAACTCTATATGATCAAACTAGGGTAAAAATCAATTAAATAATTACATATTTTAAAAAATAAATTAAAAATAGTCAATAAAACATGGTAAAATGTTAAAAAACATTTACCATTTGATTTTTACGAATTTGGAGAGAAAAAGAGCCATTTGGAGTGCAAATTTGAAGCTTGGATTATGGGCCTACGATCAACAATTTTCCAGACCATCTGAACTAGGCAATTCTAGAACCCATTCCTAACATTTTCACAGTTTCAAAATTCAATTTTGATGCATTTTTTAGGGTTTTAAGGAAATTTTGTAAAGGGAAAATGTGTTTTACAGGCACCGCACTTTTCCCTTTCGGGAACAACGATTCTCTAGTGACACCACATTTTTCCTTAATAAAAAAAGAATTGGCACCACTCTATTCACACAAGTAAACTGTGCTGCCGTAGAATTCCCTAGAACACGCTAAATACAAGCCGAAATATCAATTTTGAGGGATTCTAAACGATTGTACATGACTTCTAATCCTCCAATTTAATGTTTTGGCAGGGTGCGTTGTAAAAAATGGTGGCATGATAGGAGAGTGAACATGAAATGGATGGCATAAGAGGGGAAAATGACCAAGGAATAGTGCATGTTCTTTGTGAGTGTGGTTTCCTTAAATTATTCAATGTACCAAGCATGAGATCATGGCTAAGACTACTAGAGTATATCCTCAGGATGTGGAATCATGAGAAGAAATATCTTGAAGTAGGTGCTCATATTTTGGCTGTGAAGGTAGAGGATATCTACTTCCTAACAGTTTTTTTCAGGTAAGGAGCGCTTATTTCATTGACTGGTCCCCGAGGCAGGGACATCACTACTCAGGGACTTATAGACCAATACTACTTTCCAGACACGTAGATGAGTGGAATAAAATTCTCATTAAGGATGTGATGGACCTACCTCTACGGAAGGTCCTATTTACTATGCAGCATATCTCCGGGAACCAAGTGGCTCATCAGGAATCTATATCCCACATGTTATATTCCTTGGAGGCCATGTCCCCTACAATATTCAACTAGGTAGAATCCCTACTAGACACATTTAAAGAGGAGCTTACCAAGTGTCGGCAAAGAGAAATAAAATAGTTTAGATACAGAACAATCTTAGTGTCATTATTTTTCAAAGGGTACCACTATTGAGGCCATGGGTGGCCTTTATAGAGCTCAAGGAAAACGATCCACGCATGCTTAGATGAGTAGAAGTCATCTCCCGCCATGGTGGTGGAGGATCGATATTCAAGTATGGGGCTGCCTTTTTTCAATTGTTGGATGACCAGCTCCTCATGATTGAGGATTACATGTATGCAGGCACTGACTTCAGAGGGGACCCATACCTAGCCCTATCAATGGATCAGAAATGGGAAGAGCTTGGTGAGTAAAACACTAAGATATACATATTTGTATATTTTTGTTATTTTATGGTTTTTATGTGTAGTAACAAGACCTACTTCTTATCGCGCAGATGCGGGAATGATGTGACCTGGAGGATCATCTCAAATAGAAAGGCAATTCAAGGCTCGATTTGTGCACCGCGGTGATGATGAGATAACTTATTTGGAAGAAAAACTCAATCGATTCACTCTAGACATTCCATATATATGAGTAGATGACCTCCCTAGGAGGTACCAAAGGCACACAATGAGTGTGTCAGGTCGCTTTGATTGCTTTCTACATAGGGTAACAAGGGGTATCATGTGCTACAATGAGCACCATTAGGGTTCTGCATTATGTATACACTGAAAGATTCTAGCTTAAGTATTTTTGTTGTCTTATAGTACAACATGCTTTAGCCGGGGTCTTGAGACCACATTTTTGTAAAACACACACACACACATGTACATATAATGTCTTATCTTTCTGTGTCCTACTTGTTTCACTAATGGAATTTTATTTACATGGGATTTATGTCGTTTACTATTTACTTAAAATTTTCCATGTTATTTTACTTATCAATATGTCAAGAATGAGAAATGTACCAATCCAATATATAATTAGCAAGTGAATCAGCAATTGTATTATAATATCTTGGGATGTGTTGATAAGTAATAGATTCAAACAACCTCTCTAATAGACATACTCTTCAAAAAATTCAAAGGAGTACTAGGTTTCAAATGACATAAACATGGTTCAAATGAGAAACTACAAGCTAAGAATCCATACAGACAACCACAGTGATCGATATCGCAATGTGTAGCTTCAATTAGCAACCCTATCATTGCGTGATACTCAACGATGTTGTTGGTGGTTGGACCTAGAAAAACTGCTTCTAAACTAACTAAATTATTGGCTTGGGAATACAGTACCCAGGAAACTGAAGTGAAATTTAGGGTGTGGTGGAAAGCAACATAAGCAAAACCATAGAAGAGAGTCATCTGCAAAATTGAAATCATAACACAGGATAAACAACATTGGACAAGAACCCAAAACAATACTTAAAATAACAAAACCAAACTTAAAAAGTCCAATATATACATATATACAAGGCACTGATGCAAAGATACCCTAAGCATAGTACCTTTTCAGGTACAACTCATTGTGAGGTTTCCTGAAAGGTATCCCGTCATAGTCTACAAGATCGCAGGCCCCCTTTTCTAAGAATTTACTAACGATATAGGGACCATACCACATTGATTCTAGCTTCCCTTTCCCAAGTTTATCATGTTTTTTTATCATAAGTCAAAACCACATCTCCTACATTGAAAAAACGAGGTTGAACCAATCTTTCATATTGATCCTTGCTCAGTTTCTTGTGCATCTTGTCGTGTCTCGTCAAGGTTTGATAGATAAATAAAACGTTCTTCTTTGGTAGAGGTATTGGGTAGAATCTCAACAACTAACTTCAGTGATGGAATTTCACATTAAATCGGTAGAAAAATTTCCAGTCCATAGACCAATTGGAAATGCGTGAACCCAATTGTTGTTTTAACTGGAGTTCTATATTCCCAAATTGCAGAAAATATAGTTAAATTCCAATTGGATTTATGATCTCCAACCATCCTATGAAGCATGGTCTCAAGGACCTTGTTAATAGATTCAACATGGCCATTAGCTTGTGGATCGTAGGGGTTGATTTTTCATGACAAAAACCCAACTTGGCACTCAGCTCGGACATCATCTGATTACAGAAATAGGATTCGTTATCAGTTACTATGGCCTGCAGAACTCCAAACCTAGATATGACATGATTAAATAAGAAGAGGGTGGGTGTCTTACAATCCTCGACATATGTAGTAATTTCCTAATCCCATTTTGTGAAAGAATCAAGAACTACAATAATGTAACCATGCCCCCTGGCTGAGATATCCTTACGATGCATAAATTCAATATCCCATTTGGAAAAAGGGCCAATGACAATAATGGGGTGTAACAAAGCAGGGTCGGTGATATTTTTAGGGTAGGAAAGCTGATAGGGTGGGGATTTTTTGACAACTTCATGGAAATCCTTGAATATCGAGGGCCAAAAGTACCCATCGCAAAGAATTTTCTGAGTTGTAGACATCCCAAAAATATGACTACCAAATGCTCCAAAGTGGCAATCATTCAGGACTTGTTCAACCTCATGATGAGTAAGACATCATTAGATAATTGAATAAATACCACATCGGTATAGGGTATCATTGAGAATGAGATAATACTTAGCTTGTGGTGGTGAATATGTCAGTGATCGTTACAAGATAAATTGGGATGAAATTGTTGAGTTTGGAGATATACAATCAAATATCCATACTATGGATATATCATGCTGATTAGGAACAAGAATTCATCCGAAAATGAATCATTGGGCTCAGTTTCCATGAGAGCACGGGGAAGGTCACACATCAACTCTGAGAAGACTAAGGACTTCTTGAAAGTGGTCTTAGTGAATTCAAGATCAAATTCCTGTAGGATAACAATCCAACAATAATATTTTCCCCCTAGTACTTGACGAGTCAGAATGTAGTACATAGGGTTTTGATCTGCGAGCATGATAGTGGTGAAAAGTAATGTGTAATGACGAAAACATTACACAATGATGACCATAGAAAAAGTTAGTTTTTCCACATGGGAGTATCAAGTTTCAGAGTCAAGAATACTCATACTAAGATAGCATATCACATGTTGTTGACCATTCAAATAATGTTGCACTAGAACCATACCAATGGTAGTAGTGGAGACAGAAATATAGAGAAAAAAATATTTTGAATAATTCATAGGGTGCAACATAGGTGAGTTTGTTATAGCATGCTTTAAATTATCAAAATCCAGTTGATCTTGATCATCCCAAAGAAAGGGATTGTTCTTCTTCAATAGACGCATATAGCCATTCGTTTTCTCGGCAAAATTGCACATGAAACAACGAAGAAAGTTTGCCTTCCCTTGTAAACTTTAGAGTTCAATGATGTTGGTTAGGGGGATTAAGGACACAATGGTAGAAATTTTCAAGTGATCTATTTGAATTCCATATTTGGAAACAATGAAGCCAAGAAGGCATCTAGTCTCAACATAAAAAATGCATTTGTGTGGATTAATCCAAGTATGGTAATGACGGCATCAGAAGAAAATGTGTCTAAGATGCCCCAAATGATCCTCTCTCTGCTATGAATGAGCAGGTAGGTCATCCATATACGGTTCCACTATGTGTTTTATATTATGAAAAGTGTAAGACATGGCTTGTTGGAAAGTAACTCCATCGTTTTTCAAGACAAAAGGTAACTTGCGATAAGCAAAGGTTCCCCATAGGAAAATACATGTCATTTTATGCTGGTCGACAAGAAATATCTTAATCTAATTGTAGCTAGAAAAGTCATCCATGAAAGAAAAAATGACACTTCTAGTGCAATTGTCAATGATTTGATCGATATCAAGGGTAGGAAAGTTGTCTTTTGGACAAGCTTTGTTCAAGTCCCAAAATTGATATAAAACCTAATAGTCACCTATTTCTTGGTAATGAAAACAATATTATATACCCACTCGGTTAAAGGCATCGGGTAGATAAAAAAAGGTTTTAAATTTTTTTTCAACCTCATCTTTAATAGTTGTAGCTTTCCTTGGGTGGACCTGGTGAAGTTTTTTCCAAACCGTTTTTTTTTTCCGTCAGGTAAGAATCGATCTCATGTATGAAAATAGATGGATCAATCCTAGGAATTCTTCATAACTATAGGAAAAAAAATCATAGAATTCCTTGAAAAGATTTAGGTATTCCTCAATTTCAGTTGTTGAACACTTCTGGCCAATGTCAATATGTTCAGCAACACCTGGCTTCACTGATATGTTGATGGGAATCGTCTTAGTGATGTTGCATAGATTCACTTCATAGTCATTACCTTGTAATAATGTCGACGTTTGTAGATACTTAACAATATCAGAACTGATAAGAGAAAAAAATATGAATCTACCAAATCGGCATTAGGAAGAAACAAAGATCGATGATGAGAGTATTCCCATAAGGCACTAATACATGTGGACATTTTTCCCACGGACTTTCGTTTCTAAAGCAAAGATTGTTCATTGCTTTAGCAACTAAAATGACCCCTCTAGTTCGTCAAAAAAATTTCATGGATAAAGCAACAGTTTGTCACTTCGTCTCTATAGCGACAAAAGGTTACTATCGCTATAGCAACGGACATATAGAATTGTGGGCATCACTATAGAAACGTACATAAAGAATCGTGGGCATCGCAATAACGAAGAAAGTTAATGGTTTTAAAAAAAAAATTGTTTTTCCGTGGCTATAGTGACGAATGGGCCATGGCTGTAGTGATGAACTAGCCATGGATATAGCAACGACAACCTAGTTTAAAAGAAAAGAAAAAAAAATTCCGACGAGCTTTCCATGGTTTTGGACGAACGTTCTATGGATGTAGAAACGAACTGGTCGTGGCTATAACAACAAAAACCAAGTTTAAAAAAACAAATAATTTTCGATGAACTTTTAGGCGATCTTTCCATGGCTGTAGCGACGGACCGGTCGTGGCTACAGCGACGACAGCTAAGTTTTAAGAAAAAAACAAATAGTTTTTGACAAACTTTTAGTTGCTTTAAGGAAAATATTATAATCACCATTGTATCTATGCTCCTATTTGTTTTTCTATTGTTGATGTAATATTTTTTTGTATATATAAGAAGTATATTCTATAAAAGACAATATGAAATAAAATTAAAACTAGATAAATATTTCATGTCAAATTTTTGAAATCAAATTAAAACTAGATAAATAATTCATGTCAAATTTTTAGTGTTTAAGTTCTACAGCTTCCATCTTATAATAAAAACTACATTGAGCTTTTGATTTTGATTTGAACTTGGAAATGATAGACATACCTTCAATGAACTACTTGTCCTATACACATATTTTGAACCAAATATTATATTTGCTGTAAAAAATAGATTGTATAGCTAGTATTATTTTACTTAACAAATTTTAGCAAGTTAACTCTACCGGATCCGTTTGATATTGGAAGCTCAATTCCGGCTGGGCCTTTAACTCTTATGTATACACCAGAGAGTACTGGAAAATTGAACCTTTATCATATGTGGAAACTCCTAAGTGTCCAATGGGTTCTAGGGTGGGATTTTAACTATTATACGTAGGCCGGATCGCACTTCTCACATGTGAAAAACTCTTATATGTAGGTCGAATAACACTTCAATAAATTTAACCTTTATCACAAGTAAAAAAATCCTACTGTACTTAGTATACTTGGTATAGAAAACCTACCTACTTAGTATACTTAAATCATGGTTCATGTCGCTGATCATATATTCACATTTGGCATGCCATACCATGCCGCTATAATGAGGATTTTGTTGATATCAGTTCAAGACTAGCCTATCAAAGATGTATTTAGGGGTAAAAATGAAAAATATTATGGATACATGTCCAAAATATGATATAAATTTCCAAAACAACTCGTTACAGTATTATTGGACATGCTCAAGTTGAACCAGCAACATGATAGTCAACGGTCATGAAAATTCTACAGTTCTACCTTTCAAGAGTATGCCAATTTTACTTATTTGACAATCAATGAGTAAAGGCCAAGCTTAATTATTTTAAAAATCCTAGAATACATGATTCTGTGGTAAAATAATTGATTGTCAAATACATATATGGCAAACTTGAAAAATGGAAATAAAAACATCAATCTCAATCTTGATATTGTATTTTCATCCCTTAATAATGAGCTTGCATTTAACGACTTTATACTGCCAATTTTTTTACTTCTTCCTTTCAAGTTGATATATAGATATAAAATAAACAATATCGTTCATAAACAACATGCATTTAGCTATTTAATACATAGTCAATAATATTTCACTGAGCTACGTATTCATTTGTCTTGCACTAGGCTATTTTTACCCCATAACTTGTACTGAGCTAACTAAGACTAAACAAATTTGTATAAAAAATTGCTCCACTTTAGAGATCATGCAGATATGTGGTTCATCATACAACTTAAATGTACAAATTACAATGAATTTGTACAAATTCTTACCAAGTTTTCAGCTCCAAGAAGGTTTCCTATTTTAGCATGATTCACAGCAAGTTCTAGACTATTCACCTGCAAAAATACATAAAGAAAATTCATGAATACAAAAAAAATATTGGAAAAAATATCAAGTCTAATACTTACATTAAAAAAAAAACAAAAAAAATTACCTGTCCACTAACAAAAGGCACAATAGTTGCTTCATTGATAGTTGCAAGCAACACTTGTCCTCGTCGATTGATGGCATAGAATCCACCAACTAATGAAGCTTCTGTTGTTAATAAAATGGGATATGGACTGATATGATTCCTGTAAACTGGTGTAGCAGTATCCAAATCATAAACAAATAGAATTCCAAGATTTGTGATAACATATATCAAACTATACTTGTTTGATATCTGTCAACAAAGATTCAAATCAAACCAAGTGTTCAGCATGGCTACAACAAACAATGGGCATCCCTAGTGGAAAATAATGTGATAGTTATCAAAAAAATAGTTTTTAAAAGCCTTTACCTGCATGGCCACTAGAAAATCATCTTCAAAATTTTGTGGAAAAAAGAGATCTTCCTGCTTCTTTGAAAATCCTGGTTTACTTGATGAAATTTAACAAACCTTTGATTAGATCACAGAACTAAAATTGAAGTTAGAATCCACTTCAGTTGCTCTTGCTTGTACATCATGTACAAATTAAAAGACAAATTTCTTGGCACATCTGGCATATAGCACCAAAAGACAAGCTTGCATACACCAAAGCATAAATAAAAGTGATACATATCAAGTAGGGAGGAGAGAGAAATTTTCCACCTTAAATGATGCAAATGCTGCAGCATGAGCTTCCAGAGCTTGACTACGATGTTGATCTACAAAAAACAGTTGCATGTTCCCCTTAACAAGTTGAGGCCTCTATCTATAAAACTTGGAATATGTTAGAATATGTCCGTGAATACTCTAAATGGAAAAACATAATGATATTTGCATCAACAACACAGCAAATAGTGAGACAGTCAATACCTCAGGGGCCCATGGAGCAATTCCAATTAAAACAAGCCACTTCTCAGATGGATCACCTTGATACTTTATTATTTGGTTACCAGTTAAATTGCCAGTTCGATTAAACATTCTTGGAGGCTCAACATCCCCTCTAATGCAATGTATAAATACTAAAAATAATGTAGACCCTTCTTGCATAATAAACAACAACTGCATTTCCAAGGAAAAATGAACAACAACTACATGAACATAACACATGAAACAAGTGTTTATTCTATATTCAAACTTCTATCGTACTTACCTTTCATAAACCATCTTCACACTAAAAGGATACAAGTATCAAAATAGATATTACCATAGCTTTGTATAAAGGGAAATAATATATACACAAGGTCGAGATGTGAAGCAACATAATTATGAGATAGGGCGAATTTGTTACCTTCCACCGACCAGTGATAAAATGAAGTCTATGTAACAAGTCCTAGCATTTTTGGTAGACTGAAGTCTATTTTTAAAGATCTGTAAGGCGCAATAGGAATAGACCACTCACTAAATATGTTGGGGGGTGGGGGTTGAAGGTATAATGGAAGGAATTTTCAATGGAAACACCATACATTGAGAATCTACAATATCTTCCTGAACATAAAAAATGGCGAGTAAAAAAGAGTAATGTGGCTGAACTCATTCAAAATATCATGTAATAAATTCATTATCTTCATATGAGTGTTGAAGTTCCACGTTGTTAATATCTCCTAGTGAGAAGAGATGTAGAAGGATGAGGTAGATCTAGATGCATATACTCCACTAGTAGAAGCTTATGTTACCATTTATTGTTTTAGCAAATTAAGCTTAGTGAAATCAAAGACATGCAACTCATGTAATTTTGGTTCGACACCCCCATCCTAGTAGACCCCCTCCTATAATTTATTCTCTTATGTAATAAAGGTGGAGGTTGGAATGAAGTTATGAACAAAGACAAACTCCTTGGCCTACTTTGATTCCAATCTAGTGCATTGCATGAATGAAGCAATAAATATTCCACTTCCTCTCAATTGATAACAAAACGATGACTTGTGAAAAATAATATTAATAGCTAAAGTCTCAAGATCACCTCATTCAATCAGCTTCATGATTTGGTAACTCTAGGATTTTAAAGCATGCTTATCAAGGATTTCTTGTCTCCAACTACAATTTACTTCTTGTCTTTTTTTGATACTTTTCTTCCTGGAAATAAAAGCATATCAACATGATTGAACCTAGAATTCAATGTAGATGTCAAAAGATGCAAATGTAACAGATTTATGATCTCCTTCTATCTTTTAGTAACTAATTCCCACTTATCATGAAAGAATATTTCCTCTAGGTCCTACTCTTTTGCATTAATAACATCCATCATCTTCTCCAACAGGCTATCTATATGCCATGATCCCTCACACACCTTTCCAACCAAGGGGCATCTATGTCAGTGTAGTAAATGATGGAGTTCAGACTTCAGACAACACAAGCATCAAATATCACCAAGTTGACCAAGAGAAATTTCACCTCCACAGGCCTTTTTAAGACAATGGAAGGGAAGGTATCCCAATTCTCAACAAATTCATCAAATTTAGAGAGGGGGGGGGGGGGGGAGAGATATTTTTGAGATAAAATAGGAAAATGATGGATAACAATGGTTCAAATAAAACTCATGAAGTTTGCAATAGCCCACCAGTTATCATGAAGAATCAATATATGCATAGTTTAAGTTCCATATGTTTGAGACGACCTCTACACAACACAAACATCACTGATTACCATGCTAGATAAATTTCAAGTTCACCTCTTCCAGCCAATTCAAGACAATGTAGAAAGAAAACTGAGTTCTGAGAAACCTTGAAAAGTTTCAACCTATCAAAAGATAAAAAGTAAAATAACATATTTATACAAAATCAAAATATGTACATACCTTTATGAGCTGCAATTTCACAAATTTCCAATAATTGGCCTGTAAAATATACTGGCTTTTGAAAAATACCTAGATTTTAATTTGTGATGATCTATTCTAATCCATTCAATCTTCCCCATCTTACTCAACAAACGTTGAGAGCAAGTACCACACAGAACCAAGAAATATATTTGTTATGTGTAGCTTCCACAATGGTACAATCAAGCCTGCTACTTTGAAAGTAATTGTCTTTTCTTTGATGGCTTGAACAACATTAGCTAAGGTAGCCATTTAATTGTGTCAAATATTATGTTACTAATAAATTTGGTAATTTTCTCCAACTTATTGCTATCTAGAACATGCTAATCTAAGTTATCTATACATAATATAAGCTGAATATAATGTTATCTAGTATGAAACAGAGAATTCTTTTTCTGCATTTAAAAATTTTCCAGGGATAGTCCCATTCTTACTTCCATATGGAAGTGGAAAATGAGCATCATAACTTAGTCTTCCTGCAGATTCTTGATCATGCCAAGCTAGATAGCTTTTTGTGACATATCCAGATGATGGGGATTCATCAGGATAATCTGTATCCAACTTCATTGAAGAATTCAGATTAGGCATGTGATAATTATCACTTATTTGTAGATGATTGTTTTTAGGCCTCCTAGTGGACTTGTTGTTTAAGGACTCGTGCTTAGAATGGTTGGTTGACATGGAGCAGTTTATTAATAATTTTTAGATCTATTTGATGGCATTTGAAATGCTATTTAACAAATAACTTAGTTCCTTTGTGTCAATTAGTTTATACCCATCATAAGGTTTCCATTACACAATTTTAATAATAAAGGGTTGGCATAGGAGAAAATAATAAGCAAAAAACCAAACTATTATAGCTTGTGTGATCAGTGAGCAACAACAAATAATTTGGTTGTTTTTAAATAGATACACCTCATTTAGGGTCTAAAACTAAATCTGGTCACCTAAAGCATTTGGACATCAAGTAGTCACTGCAATTTGAGGTTTATCCTAAGTCATTTACTTACACATAAATTTTATCTTGTTGGGTGCAAAAATTTCAACCTACAACATGTAGGCTCTAGAAATGTATTTGCAGCAACATGAGCAATAGTTCAAGACTCCAAAATCACTTCATTCCATCCTTTGATGAGAGTGCCACACTATGGAGGTCTCTTCAAACTTATATGTGCCACATTGGGTAAATCGATCCAGTTTGGAGAATAGGGTTTGACAGTGTCGAACATTTCTATGCCTTATTGAGGAGTATTATGTATTGTAAAGTTTCCTTCACATCTATTCATTCACTATGTGGAACCTTTCTACCAGTGTACTCATTAGAAATTTTCAAAAGAAAAAAGAATAAAACTATGTTATTTTCAGGAGAATCATGTTTTTATAGACAACTAAACCAAAGAAATTAAGAATAAGACAAGAAGGAAATATGCCATAAGTCTAGTCTTCTCTAGAATATGAAATTGTCCCATAAATTGAGGATAAAGTTTTCAGGCATAAAGGGAGAGGGGTAGCTCCTCGTCAAGTCAAATATACCTCGGCAAATTATCATCAAACAAAACATCCACTATAGAGTAGAACTACCTCATTACAGTTCTGATTGCAAACTCATATTTGTGTGAGAAAAGTACTTCATATCTTTGCTTAGAATCACACCACACTGCCCAGAACTATGAAATCATTGCTACATAAGACAGAAACTATACCCAGGAGCGGAGGATTTGTAGTTCTCTAATTAGAATCTGCCCAGAATTAAAAAAGGCTACTGCCTTTATGCCAATATGTGCCCAAATTTGATGTTTGGGTTGCTTTATTACTAGTTTCAGGTATGAAAGTCCCTAGATCCTCCTCCAGAGTCCAAACTACCCAAAAATGAATATGGGGCCTAGGGATGACATGGATAGCCCTATATTTCACCAAGAATAGTTTGTCAATGTTGTTTTATGTCCCATTGCATATCAAAAATCATCCCAGACTTGGAAAATAGGGCCATTCATGTTCTCAGAATCAATATTAAGGCCATTTATGTACTCAAAACGGCTGGTACAACCTTTCCTAGGACTCAAACAATGATGTTTTGAGGCTCATTTATGACTGTTGTTCAGAATAATTTCCTCAGATCATGCCTAGATTTAAATGAGGAGGTTATTTGAGGGCTGAGAAATGCCTAGAATCATTCTCCTACTGAGTTATGGTGGGAATTGTACTCATAATTTTTCAAAAACCACCTAGACCTTGACATATTGCTTCCTTTGCTGTTGCTCATACTCAAAATTAACCCATCATGCTTCAAACATCCATATGCTGCATGAACAACATCATTGGTATGGTATCATCTCATCATGACATATTACCCATTTTAGAGTGTGATCAAAATCACACATGGACACCCATACAAAATGGTAGGTAACAGCCTAAAATGAGAGATTTTCTCTAGATCATATAATCAAGTGTTGATTAGGCTAGGCAATCCTAACTAACTCACTTAGTCTTCATTGAGGATAAATCACTGTTGTCCAAAATGAATAATACAAATAATGGTGACATGAAAACCTTGTGATTGGTAAGGTAAGCCATAGCCTAAACATATAATGTCTTGGAGACCACTTCTTCATCTGAGCCTTATAACACGACGAGAACCAACACTTATAATCTTGACACAATGGGGACCATTGTTCCTTGGGGTAGATGATTGATCCTTGAATTTGCACACTTCTGGACCACGGGACTTTTTCCAAACTTTAGCACATGAGAATATCAGACCTTGTCGGCTTGTCTTCCTACATGAACAACATTCATTCTTCATCCTAGCTATCCCCTCACACATGAACAACACCCAATCTTAAGCACACCAAACTTTTATCCCCAACACAAGATATGATTATCACCAACTCAATATTAGTTCATTGTGCTACCTTAGCAATATTGAATCAATCCACATCAACAAATTCCATAGCTTAGAGGAGCGACGTTGCATAATAGTTTGGTGATCAAAGTTGTCTAGGTCAAATGAGTTAACACACTAATGATCAACTCTAACCAATTTGGTGCACACCCAATCCAACTTAATTTCAAGTACCAAGGTAGTGATCATCCTCATACACTGTGCCTCAAAATGATCGTTAGGGACTATTTTTAGTACATGGTAAGAAAATATGCACTTAGAAATTAAAATTCAAAAAAATACAAAGAACAAAAGAAACACAACAATCAGAAAATCAGAGGTGCAAACTCAAATTTGGAGCAACCAATCAAATACCACTACTGCATTGAATGAAAATTACATCTAAAACTCACTTACTTAAGTAAAACCTGCAACTAGCTTATCTCAATCAAAACCTAAATCTAAAACCTCCACTGTCTAACCCCTCAATGAAGCACCCCATCATCCTTTTATAGAATAACATAAGACTTGGGTTACAATTAAATGTGGGAAATCTAGTGATGCGGCTAGCATGAAGAGAAAAAACCCTAACCCCAATGTGCCTAGGAGAGTGTGACGAACTACATCAATAAACTTCCTGTAATAGGATGCCTATTTAAGATGAGTGAATGCATGTAAGCATGTGTCAACTTACCTAGGGATCTGTTCCCTAACCAAAATGGAAAATCTCTCATGCAGTGACTTATCTCTCTTGATATCTGCGCCATCCTAAATATAAAACATGCATGCACCACCATGGATGGGGAGCTACACCTTCCTAATATGAAGATAACACCATATAAAGTTATCACATGCATGCACCTCTTCCACCAGATGCATACTAACCTAGTGCATCATCATTATTGCACATTCTCATTAACAACAAATCAATTTGCGCATGGATATAGGGTTGGAATGGATCTACTGAATGAGCCATGCTGAAGGAAAATCACCTCAGAGAAACATGTAAAATTGTTACTCCCTCCATAGACGTAAATCATCTTGGTCAGAAGATAATTTTTGTAAGCCTCAAAGAAGGGGTAAGGATAAAAAAGAGCAGTCCAATTTGCTTTGTTCATTTCAATATCCTATTTTGACCAACAACTGAATTTCAATGAAATATTATACATGATAATTGACTAACTAGATATCATGGAAAAGGGAATGACCATTCAACACCTACTTCACATATCTTGTTTCCTTGTAGACAACCAATAAATTATCTTGTTGAGAACCAATAAATTATCTATCACTAGATGCTCAACACTAGCAATGTGCAGATCATACAATATATAAACCTAACTACTATATTAATAATTAATTTCACTCACATCATGAACAATACGGGGTGCAACACTAGCATAAAGCAAATCAATAGAAATCCTACTGAACTTAAATCTCATAATAGGCACATGAGCATATGGAACACGATTTAGATATGTAAATTCAGGAATCTCGGCCAACATGTCATGAAGGAGAATTGACAAATCTCCCTACAGCAAAAGAGTAAAATTTATATTATTAAGGTTAGTTGAGCTGAAACTTATGCAAGCCAACAATATTACAACAGAAGTTTTGGGCACCAAAGGTAATGAAGGAACACCAACAACATAATGTGCTAGTGTTGGGGATGAAGAACAACTATCATGAAAGAGGGATGACCTACTCATAAAAATATATTTGTATCAGCAACATCCTACTAGAAAGTAAGAACCCTAAAATTAGCTCTGGGCATAAATAACCCTCAAACAGCCTGAAAACCACAATAAACTCATATTATTCGGCAATTGGTTTCCTAGGCACTTCTTAGATGAATTTCGGTTTTATTTTCAAGTGAGCAGTAGTTCTTGTTGAATTTTACAAGTTGGATGAGTTTTAATACTAGTAATAAACTTCAATACATGAACATATAAAAACTTAGGTAAAATTTAAACTGTAATAAAATTTAACAACATAACTTTTGTCTCTTTCAAATTAACGCTCTACTGGTCATTGTGTTAACTTTAACGCTCTGCTGGCCACTGTGTTAAAGTTGATCATTGAGATGTTTCATCAAATGTCATGTACAGAAAAATAATAAATAACATGTGCAGTAAATTAAATCTAAAATAAACTACAGATGACGAAGTTAAAAAATCATAACAATTAGTTGAATCTACCTTATACTCAGATAATTCTGAGTTTGATCTTGTCACTGAAAGGACAAGTCAAACTGGTTAAACCATATACGCACCTTGAGAGAGATAGGTAGAAGCAAACAGACTTATGTTCTTCAATCAAAGTAGCATCATAATCATAAAAATCTAGATGGGAAAGAGATCATGGGAAATCGCACTGGTGTAGATACACTGGTGTCTTCACAATGCTGAAATATAAATTCAAACTCACGAACTCATCACATGGAGCAAAAAGGAACACGGGGATAGAATCATTTTGAATCCAACAAACACATATCCTAGTCTAATAGAGAAGCAAGGTTAGCAGCAGATATTCGGCAGATAGGAAGAGATTGGATCCGGCATAACGTGATGTGGATCCAACAGACAAGAAGCATGTAGAACAACCAGTATAATAAAAAGGTAGGCATGCAGTGGGATAGTTGCGAATCAATTTAACATTTTCTCTTACCCACGATTTAGAATCCCTTCATTGTTGTCCAAAATATAGTCAACTAGATTCCTAAAGTATATTCTAAGTGTCCAAGACTTTGATGATGTTTTCTTGCTGAGCATATCCCAACACACATTCTATTTTTTTATTAAGTGATTGCACCAAATTGCACATAGAGGTCTAAAAATAGATTAGGTCATCCATCAATCCAATCTTTCATCAAAAACCTTACCTCTTAAATGTTACAAAATTCCATCATTTTTAGCAAGAACAAGTACAACAAGGAAAAGCACAATGGGCCACTGACTGAAAAAGAACAGGACAAAGGGGCAGAAGTCTTCTACACTAGACCCAAATACACATGTTTACCCTACATAATTTTTTGATATGAAGGTGTAGTTCACCAAAATAAATGATCATATGAAAATAGAGGGTGTTAGTACTAGGACCAACAAGGGTCACAACAAAGTGGGTGTTAGTTTTTCATCATTTAAGCTAGCATTATGTTAGGATCTTTTCACTGAGAGATTAACAAGCACAGCAATAACATAAGCACATCACAAGAGACAAGAGACACAAAGCTTTTAGGAGGGGAAACCATAAATGGAGAAAACCCCTCAACTTCCTCTAAGATAGTATCACCACAAGTTGTGATCCCAAAACAGTAAGATGACCTCCCAACACAATAGCAGCCTTCTATCTTCTGTCAAGCCAAAGATTTCCTTCTCCAAAGGTGCGCCACACTTGAGAGAGCAAGTGATGTATGTCACAAGTGATAAATAGAGAGACTCTCACTCTCTATNTGATCACTCGATCTGGATCAACATCACTGGACTGGATCTGGATCATCACTCGATCTGGATCATCTCTCCGGACAGGATCTGGATCATCACTCGATCTGGATCATCATTGCTGCATCTGGATCATCACTCGATCTGGATCTCTCGGAGTCATCATAACTGGATCTGGATCATAGCTCGATCTGGATCTCCACTGGTCATCATCAAGTGTGTACTATCTCGTCATAGGAAGTTCTACAGAGCCAGCCCTATTTCATGCTGGATGTAGGCCCACCACCTGTAGGTCTTCATCATCACTAGCCATACTAGAGAATCCTCAGGACTTATTACGTGCATCACAAAACCTCGAAAGAGCATCCCAGGACTGATTACGGGCACACAGCCCAACCTATAGGATCTCCCAGGGCTGATTACATGTGACCTCATCACAAAACCTTGCAAGAGCATCCCAAGACTGATTACGGGCACACATCCCAACCTATAGGATCTCCTAGGGCTGATTACATGTGGTCATGGCAAAACCTCGCAAGAGCATCCCAGGACTGATTACGGGCACACAGCCCAACCTATAGGATCTCCCAGGGCTGATTACATGCGACCCCACCACAAAACCTCGCAAGAGCATCCCAGGACTGATTACGGGCACACAGCCCAACCTATAGGATCTCCCAGGGCTGATTACATGCCATCCCAGAGCAAAACCTCGAAAGAGCATTTGCTAGATGTCCCAGGGCACTGAATTAAATGCCATAGGAAAAACCTCGAAAGACCATCTGCAAATCTCCCAGGACTGATTACATGCTCATCTGTACAACCTGACTGAGTGTTCCTGGTAACTGACCAGGTGCCTCCATTCCTAGAATGGCAGTTGCCCTTACATCTGTCCTACTCGACAGAATGGCCAGCACTCATATCTGTCATGGGAGGAACTTAATCCTTTAGCCATGACCAGAATGGCTCAGCCCTTACATCTGACCTACTCGTCAGAATGGCTCAATCCCATCCAATGATGGAAGACTCTCAACCACAATGAAAAGAGATTTTTGCACTTACATCTGACATGGAAGGAACTAAATCCTTTAGCCATGAACAGAATGGCACAGCCCTTACATCTGATCTGCTTGTCAGAATGGCTCAATCCCATCCAAGGATGGAAGACTCTCAACCACACTGAAGAGAGATTTCTGCACTTACATCTGACATGGAAGGAACTAAATCC
>LPNX011133244.1:0-13730 GCA_001517045.1 Pseudotsuga menziesii
TGAAAACACAATAATCCATGGAATTTCGTTAAATATTTATGAGATTTGTTTTATTGGGAAACCAAAAGTGCTTTGGCCTTGCACTCTTGTGAAAAGCTAAGAAATTATGGAATTTTGCTACATATTTATCTATATTAAAACTGCTCTATCACTGCCGTCTCTTTATCTATATTAAACAAAGCAACTACAAGCATCTTTCCTTCCCTTTTTCAACCATAGATACTTAGGCATGCTTAAATGGATTACAACCTTTTCCTCTCTGTAAGAATAAACAAGGCTCCTTTGCCACTAATTCTAATAATGCTTTTCACGGCATACCCAATTTTCTCACAAGTGAAAATGGGTATAAATGAGAACGAGCTTTGACTGTAGATTTACAAAGGAATTGAAGCTTTACCGAGTATCAGCTTTACTGACACTACTACATTTCGATCCAAAATCCGACGGTTACTTCCGATGGCGCGTGGATTTTTTCTTTTAAACCTACCAAAAATCACAAGGATAATTTTTTTTTTTAAACTGTGCTCATAAGCGTCGCTTAAGCGACGGCTAGGCTCATAAGCGTCGCGTAAGCGATGGCTAGCCTCACAAACGTCTATTAAGCGAAGACGCATAAATTGGTCAATTATTAAATGAAAAAACCCATATTTAAAAAACATCAAGATTATTGTGCTTCAAGAAACCTAATCAAAGAAATCTTCAAATGATGCAAAAAGAGGATGAAAGTATGAAATAAATCTCTAGAGTTCAAAGTAACATAATTTTGATAGTAAGTATATCTATATCGTTATTCTTAAAAGTATATTGGATGAATGTAGTGATGTTTTTTTTAGGAGTTGGGGATATTTCTTGATTGTCTTATGAAAGGAATTTGTGAGTTATATAGGATCTACTCATGAGGTAATGCTAAACAATGAAAAGAGGCTATAGATGTCATAATAAGAGTCTCAAATTCATATGGAGGAGTTACATAAAGATGAAATTGGGAATTTATTTGATAACTTTAGTTCACTAAGTTACCAATTAGACATAAAGAATATTTAAAAGAAACAACATGAAAATAAATTACCTTTTTCCATACACTGTTCCAAGTATAGAAATAAGGATCATTTACAAGAGTGCCCTCTTAACAATGTGGAAACTTGTGTTATCTATGAGTGTAATCATGGAATTGATCAATGTCCTTTATTGCCAAAACTAAAATGTATGTACCATTGCACTAATGGAGTAACAAAGAAACACCTCCACATGACATAAAAAATACCATGGAAACCATGATGAATAGGCATGATAAAAGATCCATCCTAGTACAATGCTTCTTTCTCTACGTAGTATTCCTGCCAAAATTGGTACCCACTTATGCCATGGAAATAGTTCTCCCTTGAGGTCCAAACAGAACCTTGGAAATAGATTCATCTCTCCTTATGGTAATTTTCAATATAATAGATATGCACCCAAACCTCAATACAGTTATCAACAACTCTATCCGCCATCAAACAAACCTCCTCAAATTATTACCCACCCCATGCCGAAGCCCAAAAATAAAGTAGATTGACCTTATTAAACCATTGAGGCAGCCAACTTCCCTATCATTTTTCCAACTTAATTTATTCCCCCTATTGATCTTAATGATATTCACCTAAAATAAAGGAAAGTGATGAAAAAATAAGAGCCTTGCCTCATTCAAAAACAAGATGAGGAGGAGGAACCTCTAGAGATAAAAGGTCAAATTGATAAATCTTCCCCAAAAATTCAAGGAATCATTGTAAAAAATTCAAATCATTATCAAGTACCCAATCTTGTTTCAACTCCCCCATACTCTAAGAGATTGAGAATAAAAGTACCTTCATCGAACCTGAATTTGAATTTTCAAGGGAAGTGAGAAATGTATGCATTAAGATCCCTTTGTTTCAATAAAATAAATGTGTTCCAATCTATGCAAACCTTGTTTGAGAGTTATGTCTAAGAAAACCTATGGGAAAATGAGAAGACCCCCAAACTGTTTAATTAATTGGAAAATTAGTTGACTTGATGGTAGGAATGATTTACATGACCAAATATGTGGATCCATATTAACAATACTTCAATCCAAAAAATATTGTTAACCTAAGATATGCCATTAATGTAGTGACAAAGGAAACTAATGAAATCCAATTACCTAGTTAACACCCAGCTCTCGAAGTTATTCATCTAGTTGATAAATATACTAGTAAGACAAAAGGGGTTTTAGAAGATATAGTGATCTTTGTATATTCCTAGGGGTAGGCCGTATGGCATATCTTTATTGAGATTTATGATTATGTTGCAATATCGCCTATATGAACTATTTTGCAATCTTGTCTGACCATATTATGTTCTTCTCAGAGAAAGCAACGGCAATTTCAGGCATATCTCTCCATGTTTAATCTCGTCGAAGCGGCAACGACAGTGGAATGCGTAAGATTTTAGAGCTGGTGCCCTCTTTTCTGCAGGGAAAATTTCGAAGAATTCAATCCAATTCTATGGCCGTCGAATAGCTTCGTTTTATCTTCTTTTCAGCACTGGTATGTGATACCCTCTTCTCCCGCAATTAATATTTGCTGTTAAAAAGCCATTTCAAGGTCGGAGTCATGTTCTATGTGTACAGATAATTTCATAGATAAATGATAACAGAAGGGGGAGTGAAACTGTGGGTTCTTGTAATTGTTCCCTTAAACTAGAATAGACGAAAAGAACAGAGCTAAGTAGAGATATTACCGAGCTAAAATTTTCTTTAATTATTGATTGAAGACATATGTGTAGCCATCAGGCATCGCCTGCTAGAAGGACTGAGATAATTAGGTTTGTAAATTGGTTTTTCACCAAACAGATCTGAAAATACTCCGAAGGTTTTGATGAGCCAATATGGGTCCATGGTCTGGTTAGTATTCTGGTCTTCCAATTCCAGCCCTACCATCTGACCCTCAACTTCCTCTATTTCTAGACGAATGTGATAGGGAATGTCCCTGCTAAAGGACTCCTCCGAGTAGGTGTTTCTCCTACCTATTCTGCCTCTTCTACATCGAGCTCTCTGTCTTGGAGCCATTGCTACAGAGTTTACCACAGCGGCTTGACCATTATTTTTACCAGTGCACTCTTCTTTAGAACACAGCAAATGCGCCTCAGGGTTTCGACCTTTTCCTTCTGTCTGAAGACCCAACAAATTCACCATATAGCTTTGCCAAGACCAAAGCTTTCTATCCTCTTGCGGAGTTCTGTAGACAATAGTGGCGAGCCACATTGCTTGGCAATTAAACTGTGACCCCAGAATGAATGCCCTGTACTTCTTGTCAACCTGTGATTAGAGAGCCATAACTTCGGCCGCTTCCAAACAACTGTGTTCACTCGAGCCAGACTGCCAGGGGATGCCTTGAGGTTCCACATTCACATCTGGTCTTTAACCCCTGTGTCTTTTACATGTATTCCTTTTGTCAATCCTACTGATTTTCTACAATACTGAAATTACCTGAGCCCTCCAAGTTATTGGTTGAGAAGCATAAAACCACTTCTAGCTTGCAGGATACAGTTGGCAACATAGATTTGGCCTCCATTTCATTGTAAATCGTTAGAGCTCCATCTGTGTCCCTTTCTTTGCAAAGTCTATAAATAAGCGAGTGATAACTTTCCAGCGCTGGTAATAACCCCTTATCTTGCATTTCATAATGCAGTTTTAAAGCTCCCTTTATGCATCCCCTTTCACAGTTTGAAATTATCATCTTACTGTAAATCTGAATGTTAGGAACTAAACCTTTCTCTAGCATTAGTTTAAAAATATTATTAGCCTCTTCCAAACTGCCCTTCTTGCAAAGACCATTTTCTCAAGGGTGCTGAAGATTTCAATAACAGGAAGAGAACCCATTTTCCAGTGCCACAGCAATTAGACTCGTATTTTATCTCCAGTTTCCTTCCATGAGATAATACTTACATAGAAGATAAATTCCCAATGTATTATATCTCTCTAGTTTCCTTCCATGAGATAATGCTTACACAGAAGAGAAATTCCTAAGGGCATGTCAAGGGGAAAGTTCCAAACCCGTGTCTCTTAACTGAAGGCAGAACTCACATTTTGGTAATAGGCATTTTATGCTCTATGATGCTTATAACTACTAGAGAGTCCCCATCATTTGGATGCCCCAAACTATCAATAAGTACATGGACGGGTGTAAATATAATATAGGCCAGCACACAGAAAAGAATGTGGAGGAATATAGGAAGTATTGTCCATGTGTCTCCAAGACTAGGTACATCCCAACCATAGAAGCGAGATAATCAACCATGCTATGGTTCCACTAATTACCATATCCCATCACCAGTAATTACCGTATCCCATCACAGTTTCCCCACCACCATCTATGGGGTATACCCTACAGACCACTTTTTAAAAAATCTTAAAGAAGATTCGTTACTCATATCTTGGAAACCTTCTCGCTTGTTTGTACTCATGCCTCTTCATGATATATATAATATTAATAAAGGTCACAAGATGCAAGAAGGATCCATCCCCCTGTGTAACTTTCCTTTTAACCAGAGCAAAGAGTGTGATAAATATCTAGACTGGCTAATCGAAGATTCCTTCATCCTCAAGATCAGAGTCACTGTCAGATGGATGAAGATGATCCCTCTCATCTGAGAGAGGCAAGAATGGATCAACGCCACTAGCCCCCCTCAATGATGTAGTGCTGGAAGAAACATATTTTCGAGGCTTCAAGCAGAGGCAGCTTGTCCCTCTTACCCCTCCTGCTCCACAATCACAAAAGAAACGGCTTAAACGAGAGTAAACAACTCTGTGACCCCTGTGGCACACCCTGGCACAAATAGAACAACACCCTTAAAAAACAGTCAGATCGCAAGTGTAGCAGATATAATGACCTGTCAAACTTTATGGTCTTTGTATAATGTTTGAAGCTGAGAGAGTATATCTAGAATGATATTTTCCAGCTGTGATAGCTCCCCTGTAATTACAATGCCATGCCAATCTAATTACAAGATAAGAAACATTGAAACAAAATACCTTTTGAACACCACTTTGAAAATTTTGATGAAGACTCCTTGAAATCTCTTCTGTCTTCAATTCCATGTCATAGGTATTCTTCTTCGTCAAATCTGATAGAACCTGAAAGTATCCAATTCATATAACTTTTAATTCAAAAATAAAATTCAAAAAACGGGATTTCCTTATTCACAATTTGGCAAGCAAGGAAATAGATTTTTACCTCATATGCACTTTGAAGCTTCTTAAAGGATTCCTCTGCGACTGGATTGCCCATATTTTTGTCAGGATGGACTAGTATCGCCTAATCAAAGGAGTGAAAAATTGCTCAATGCTAAGAAAACATTGCAGGATGAAACATCAGATCATATTTCCCTCAGTGTTCAAGGGAAATAGTTGACACATAGTATTCTATGTTAATAAAATAATTGGTAATCACTTACTAGCCTGACAGAACACTACCTTTTTCTTGTACATTCGTTTAAGGACAGCAAAATCTATGTTCTCATAGCGAGAGAGACCCAATGTTTCATAATAATATGAGCTACTTTTTATTCGTAGCACCTCATGTTCATGCAAAGGATTAAACCAAGCCATCCACCACGAACTTTAGCACAGTACATGGAGTATACAGTTGTGATCAGAATTTCCAACTGTGCATGGTTCAGTGTGAATAGACAATACCCATGTTTTTTTCAAATGCATTTGAAGAATGAAAATCCATGAGAAGAACTTCCAAATGAAATAGGGATGGAATACTTGCACAAAATTCTTGGATATTTTGACCCTGTGGATGTCCTTATAATAAGAATGCGAGCTACAAGAACAAGAGCATCATCAGTATAAGCAAACCTCCCATTCTCTATAGAATGCTGCTGCTGCTTCCTGTATCTTTCCTTCATGGTAAAGCCTTTTGATGAAATCAACAAACGAGATATCAAGCTCTGGCCCAAACGAGATATCAGTCGCTCAGTGGCATTGCTTGAAAAAATATATTTCAATGCCTTAATATATTTGCAACCATTTGGGACACGAATGATATGATACTGCTCACATATTTGGCTTGTGGACTGTATATGGGGATTGTATTTAATGCCCCTTTTGGTCATTTTACTGAACAACAAACTTCAATAATGATAGGCGACATTGGACATGGAAGCAAACCACTTTAAATTGCTTGTGCTTGTGGTGTCACACTTTTTTATTCTGTTTTAAAGAGCCATATTTGTACATAAAGAATTTATTAATAGCAAAATTTCTGAATTTGTTGAACTTGTTGGTTCCAATGTGATTTTAACAACATTAGCAGCATGCAAATTGACGGCTATAACAGAGCTGGTTCACCATGGCATGCTCTATGTACCAATAGGATATACTTTTGGAGCTGGAATGTTTGAGATGGAACAAGTAAAAGGCGACAGTCCATATGGTTCTTGAACTTTTGCTGGTGATGGTTCACGCCAGCTAAGCAAACTAGATTTGGAGCAAGCTTTTCATCATTGAAAATACTTGCTGGCATTACAGAGAAACTAAAGGGGGAAGCCTGATGAAAATACCATTGTTCCTTCATCATTGCTTCAACAACTATTTTCTAATTAAGTGCCCATTTAGCTTAATTCATATTTCCAGTGTTCAGTTCATAGGATATAAACTATTGGGGTTGCTTCACAACAGTTCATATAGCATATAGCATAGTGAAATGGCTCTAGATTATGTTGTACAATTCTGAATGGTTTTTTAATCTGCTCTGGATCAATGTTAATACGTCACCTGTTTGTAGTTTGAATGACTGGCTGGGCAATGCTACTATTATTATCCAATTGATACTGGAACAGTAATAGATAGGCAGTGTCTTTTGCTTGTACTTATTACTTGCTTAGGAGTTTTATGTTTGCTAGGTC
Organism: Pseudotsuga menziesii; assembly: GCA_001517045.1. Taxonomy (NCBI): domain Eukaryota; kingdom Viridiplantae; phylum Streptophyta; class Pinopsida; order Pinales; family Pinaceae; genus Pseudotsuga; species Pseudotsuga menziesii. The sequence continues at coordinate 6,910 of LPNX011133244.1, forward strand.
ATTTGTATGAATAATGAACTTTTTTCTGTCTTCTCTTTATGTTGGTTTGTAGAAGGACTTGTACATTTGCACTTTGTAAATTTGAAATACATTGTTCTTAAATTGGGTATGAAGTCACGCAATTGTACAATTTGTATCCAATGTAAGAATATTGATGTATGAGACTGCCTTGTTTGTGGGACAAGAGATCCCTTCCATTCTGCAATTTCATAGCTGTGTAGTCTATCCACCCCACTATAGTATGCCATGCCATTAGATGCACTTGAATTCGTGTTGCACTTGCACCTAAGTAATTTGCACAGCTGAACTTGTCACACTAATGGACTCTAAAGTTACCCCTACCATGTGCACTGTGTCCATGGAGCAACTTGACTTGACACTCCAGTGTAATGTTTGAAAAATTATGACATTCTGAAAGCATCAAATTTGAAAATATCTGAGTTAAATTATGTAACTTGCAGGATCCTTTAACAATCCCAGTGCAACTAAAAGTACAATTGATGAGGAAGGTTGGCTGCATACTGGAGATATGGGATACTTTGATGAGGATGGAGGCTTATATATTGTGGATCATATCAAGGAAATAATCAAAGTCAAAGGATACCAAGTAATCCATCATATCCTTATGTGGAAAAGATGGAAAGGTTAAAATGTGTAACAATTTTTCTGTCCTATAAATGAAATATACTTATTATTCATCTTGAAGGCATTATTTGGTTTTGTATTTAATCTTTTTTTTAGTGTTAGTCTAATATGTGCGAGAAATCATATGCTTAGAAAATGATCTCTGATAGATATATGAGGCTTCGTTATCTCCATCCTGTTATCACATCTATAAAAATATCCAAATTGTACAATTTTCTTATGTCATTGTTGGAGGCCTTCCATATGCATAGCAAATTTACACTGGAAGAAGTTAAATCTGAACTATGTAGTAACATAGAATATATTTATTATTTGGCTATATATAGTAAGTGCTGAGCAGTATACTTTTGTAATTGGACTTTTGTGGGGGATTGAAATTACGAATATATAGGTCTAATTATGGAAATTCAATCCTAAAATGTCTGATTCTAAGGTTATATAACAAATCCTAATATTAATGGAGGAATGAGCATAGTGTCATTCATGGGTGAATTTGGCATAATCGATACCCCACTTATGGATTGTGAGCTGAAGGCGACTGAATTAAATGATGCTAGTGGTTCCCCTGTAATGCTAAATCTGGGTACACTAATCTCATCATAATATGAGGAAGCTAGTTAAAAAAAAGTTGGCTTTGAAATCTCCAACGTCAGTTTTGCTTTGTTCAACCTTTAAGATGTGTTTTATCTCCTTTATAAGATGAGCATTCTTATAAACCTTGTATCTCCATATATGAAGAAATTTTGCTCGTGAAAAGTTGAAAGAATCACATTTCTTCTGGTAAATTAAGGTAGTATGCCTTGAAGACAAGGTCCTATCTGAATGCCACTTAACAATCAATCATGTTACAAATTAAAACTTGATATCATTGTGGCAATTGGGGAGTTCGGCCTAAAACACTTAATAGGATCGGGGATACGCCAATGTATTTGAGTCGCTGCAATAAGTCCTCTCTTGGATTGATATTTATGAATTGAGGAAAATTTGAATCAGTTGTCAATTCAAATAAGATTCTTTTTTCATTTGATTTAGTGTGGCATTTATTATTTCAAATGGTGTAAGGGTTTGGAAAAGTCACCAATGATATAGAAGCATGTCTATACCAAGATCAACACAAAAATAAGGTCATAGAATTACTGGGTAACTTGCGGACTCATTATAGAATTCTGATTTAGTAACTTGCCTAATTTTGATAGATAGGCAGATAATTTTCTGTGGCATCTAAATCTCAAGAAACTACTTTATAGATTTAATTATAAGGCAGATGGAATAGATACTTGATGGATGTCAATAAAATGTTTTTAGGTTCTCTATTTCTCTATCTCTGAAGTCAATCTTCTTAGATTGCCATTTATATTTTGAAACATTCCGAGTAGAATTATTTTTTAATATAATTTATGTAAAAGATTCATTTTCATGTACTTTAAATGGTGTCCTAGCAGGCCTCGTGTTGAATCAGTCATTAAAGCTTCATCAAGCAAAAACACAGACAAAGATGATTTACAGAAATCTTCACATTACCTGTAAGTATTGTAGACAATGTATTCATGGTTACAATGTATTTTTTAGCTGTTGAGCTTAATTTACTATTTATTGAAGTATTGAGGCTTTTGTTTATGTGCAAATGCCGTTGTTTGAATTTTATTTGCACAAAGTTAGTTTGCCTTGTAATCCTAGTTATCGGGGATCGTTAACATGATAGGTGTATTGGAGTTTGAGTTCACCTTTGTTCCTCAATAATTATTGATAGCATGTGACCTCTAGAAAAACATAGCAGCTAATGACCTTATATAGACAGGGTATTCATAAGGCTCTATCCACTGATGTGTTTGTTATTTCCCTGCTTAAGTTGGAGCTAATAGCAACTGCAAACATAAACCTTACATAGACATATATTGTGATTTTTTTGGGGTCATCAATGGCCTCTGCAAACATAAATCTTGAATGGACAGATGTGTTTTATTTTGGATCATTGTATCTGCTATTTTTATTGATTCTATTATTATTCCATCATTGAGGAAGTTAGGCAGCTCTCTTCCATAGTCTGTTGTATTTTAATGGAAGGAAGGCCATTCAGTGTTGTCATTCAGCCTTGTCATTCAGCTCTCTTCCATAGTCTGTTGTATTTTTAGTTCACCTTTGTTCCTCAATCATTATTGATAGCATGTGACCTCTAGAAAAACATAGCAGCTAATGACCTTATATAGATAGGGTATTCATAAGGCTCTATCCACTGATGTGTTTGTTATTTCCCTGCTTAAGTTGGAGCTAATAGCAACTGCAAACATAAACCTTACATAGACATATATTGTAATTTTTTTGGGGTCATCAATGGCCTCTGCAAACATAAATCTTGAATGGACAGTTGTGTTTTATTCTGGATCATTGTATCTGCTATTTTTATTGATTCTGTTATTATTCCATCATTGAGGAAGTTAGGCAGCTCTCTTCCATAGCTCTCTTTAAGGTTGCTATAATGTGCATGCCCATACTCAGACAAGTATTCTAGGTTCAACTTCCTCTAGTGTGACTGCTTTCATCATGGACTTTATTGAGCACAATATATAGAAAATTGTATTATGAAAATTATTTGGTGGAAATCTGTGCCCATATGCTTGAATATTGGCTAGAAAATGAATAAAATTTCTATTCCCTAACCTATAGATAATATGCTTAGAAGATGAACACAAAACCTGTGCCATTGATGCTACATGAAGGTCTAAAAATTTGCTGCAAGATGTGCAAAAAATGGGTAAGATTGGAGATTTCTTGGTTTACATAGGCATGCGGGTGAGTGGACCTGGTTACAGCTTGTCATGTTTGCATAGATTATCAAGTTTCACAAGTTTTGACTTAAGTCTGATGTAGCAAGCCAATGCTGCCTTGTTCTGGTTAGATTTGACCTAGTTTTGGATTCGGGTTGAGTTAAACTGGCAATTTTGGGTATAACAGAGCAGGGCTTGCTTTGCTTTACTCTTCTTCTTTGTCATTTTATTTTTTTACAAGTTGTGGATTAATTCTAAGTATTGTAGATCAAAATTGTGATTGTATATTTATGTACCCAGTTGTAGAACATAATTTATTGATAAGTTTAAGTTGTTTTTAAAGGAGTTTTTGCTTGGTTGCATTTGACCTTCCTCTTTTGAGAATATTTTGGAATTCCTAGTGATGGGGGTCATGGTATTAATAGTATCTTAATTGTGGGAGGATAATATTGGCCATTATTTTGTGCTATCATACACTGGTGAGTGGAAAACCCATGTTTTTCATGTTCTTAGTTATTATTTCCAAGTATGCAATGCAATTGATGGAAACAACTTTGTGCATTTAGACTTTGGCCCGAGGTGAGCTTGTGGAGCTACAGTCGATGCGAGGTGATTTCTCTCTGTGATTAGAGGCATCATAATATTAATGTATATTAATTTCAATTGTAGCACCATAAACTTGTTTCGGCTTGGATGGATTTCATATGGGTTTTTAGGAGTGTGGCTATCGGGATTCACAACCCTTATGGTTATGCTATCTTACTAGTAGGATGGCTTGATGGGTGATATTGGTTGAGAGTGGGATGATTATCTTCGTGTGTGACTATCATTATTGATCACCCTGGTGTTTGTGCTATCTTTTGGCAGGATGGATGGTTTTTTGCAGGATTTGAATAATGATAATGACCATGACTTGAGCAATATTGTTGCAAATTAGTGGTGCAATGGATAGTGGTCGTCATGCAGTTGGTTTAGTAGTTATAATATTAGATTAAGATAATGCATTTTTTTGGATTCATAGGAGATTATCTGATTTGTGTATGTCATAGGTGAACATTCAATATGGCGATGAGTTGTGCTAGAGTAAATTATGCAACACTAAGGATCATGGATTGAAAAGAGATCAATGATCAGCAATCGGATGAGATGTGTCCATAACAAGATTCTAATCCTTAAAGTTAGAGCTATAGGGGAATATTATTTAGGTGTGGAAGGATGTAGCATTCAAATTTTAGTAGGAAGTTGACCAGGTTTATCCCCGTATACAACATCAATTCCTAGCACACTTGGCAATTTCCTAGGATGGTCTCCAATGAATTCTGATAATATGTTTTGGTGTCCATAAGGAGATCCTCTATAGAGGATTGGATGGCAGTATTGAGTTACGGATCTACTCCATGAGTTTGTGCAAAGTAATTAGGCTATTCTAAGAGAAGAGTCAAGCGATTCATGAGAAGAGGTTGTGCTCATGAAAAGAAGGTGCTTAAAGAGTAGAAGTTAGATTAGCGTAGTTTGAGAGTTGCATGTAATGATTGAATTGAGGATGATTTAATGGATAATAGAAAGTTCTGTTGGGCCCTAGTTAATCAATGTAATGGTCATTCATTAATAATGGGTGGGGCTTATTATGAGCATAAATTAAAGAGGTATTTTTAAAATATTAAAAAAAAAAATCACTGTCGTCGCTTAAGCGATGGCTCTAGCTGTCGCTTATCCGATGCTTACCCATGATATCCATCGCATAAGCGACGTTTCCTTATGTCTCTTATTCGATGCTTCCTCTTCATAGCCATCGTTTAAGCGACGGTTATTCCTGTCGCTTATCCGACTCTTAACCGTTATCTCCATTGCTTATCCGATGGCCTGAAGATTATTTTATCAAAACAATTTCACTACCGTCGAAGATATTCTGTCGCTTAACCGTCTCTTGAAATTTAACCGACAATTACTTAGGTGTCGCTTAACTGACGGTTACATAGGTGTCGGATAACCGATGACAAGTTTCCGACGCTTAAAAAAAAATCAAAGTGTCGTACATGCGACAGGAAAGTGTCGAAAATCCGACATGAGGGCCATTGGATTTTTGTTTGAAATGTAGTAGTGAGAGTAAGGTTTTGGATATGCTAATATTGCTTTAGTTTTGATATATTATCTTAAAATTGGTTTTTAATAAAGCTTTGCATACCATTTAAAATTGGTTAAGAGTTAGTTTCTTAATTGCATATTTCATATGGTACGGGCGAAACTCTTGCATCATTAATAGACACAGTAAATAAAACCAAGTTAAACTTGTTTTTTAATCTTTGTAAGGGTGATATTCAGTTAATAACAATTTTAGTTTTCATTACCATATTTTATTTCCTTAAGGGTGATATTCACTTAATAAATATGAGCGGATTAATAGATCTTTGTTGGTTTGTGTTTGGGAGTGGTTACCATCTCTTTTATTCAAAATTTGTCTATGTCTTCCTGGAATATCTGATAACCTAAGGGTCATTAATTATCATCTTTGTGATTAATAGTCCAAATTTTGTTTAGCTAATAATTGGTTAAAAAGGTGTTTTATTTTTAATAAAAAGCGGATTAATATATCTTTGTTGGTTTGTGTTTGGGAGTGGTTAAGATCTCTTTTATTCAAAATTTGTCTATGTCTTCCTGATAAATCGAAATAAGGCTCAAATATCTGATAACCTAACGGTCATTAATTATCATCTTTGTGATTAATCGTCCAAATTTTGTTAAGCTAATAATTGGTTAAAAAGGTGATTTTTTTTAATAAAATTGTCATTATTAATTTATTATTATTATTTTAAAATAATGTGTTTTATTTAAACATTATCTATTTATTATTAAGTGATAATATCTATGGATTTGTATGAAAACCAGTGGGAGGAGGTGGCCTAGATTTCAAGAAGACCTCCACACTGGATGCCTATGATTAGACATGGGACCAATTATTGTAACCGAGGATTGGCGTCTTTATTGAACTCATGGATAGAGGAATTCATCGAGGTATGTTTTGGGAACCAAAATTTACTTTCTGGCTCAATATTTGAGCTATGGACTTCTATATGTATCTCTTCAATGGTTTGGTACCCAAATCATATGATACCCTAGAAATGAGAGGTCATATTGTGAATGTTTTAGTCTCAAGTACAACAGATGGTTATCTTCAGATCTAATGTGTAAATCCCCTTAAGAAATGGTGTGGAGAAATCTCCTTTATCTTTGTGTTCATAGTGGTAGATCCAACAAAGAAACGCCTTATCGAAGTGTGACTTGAAATTAATGCTGCAACTATGACCATTTGCGAAATAAGCTATGTAAAGGAAGAACATCATCATGTCATATTGGCAAGGTAAAATCTATAAACTCCTATCCTAGTTGTTGTGTGGCGGTACATATGAGAAA
>LPNX011133244.1:25279-71726 GCA_001517045.1 Pseudotsuga menziesii
AAATGGGTAAACATGGTGAAGAAGTGGCATATTGACACTTAAAAACCCCCTCATGATGTTGATATCTCTACTCAAAGTAAAAACCCCTAGAGAGGTCCTTTGTACTACTTTAAAAGGATTTTTTCATGGCCCTTGAGCTCTAGAATATTTAATTAATTCCTAAGGTTTGAGTCCACCTGACTCCTCTACCATGGTTAAGTACAAAATATCCATCCCTAGAACTCAATTTTTTCTGATAAATTCCATGTCATAAGGAAACATAACCCCTAACATGGTTGTGTGCAGTGGTTCACGGTCTCATGCATGGATGTAGAGTGGTAGAAAATTCCTTTAGGGCATGAGGCTCAATTTCCTCTCCCAACTACATGGTATAGGCCCTTTAACATATTGTTGATTAAAAAAAAAGTAACTTGGTATAGGCATATCCCCACGTAATGGACTAGGATCCTTGAGGGAGGTCTTCTAAATGGTGTTGCAAGTCCTTGTTCATGTTTCTTTTCCTTAAAGGTTTCCTATAGAGCAAGTAAGGATTACATCACCCCCCGCCAACCATAGTTAACACCCAAGACACATTCTAAGATGGTTCTCAAATATTCTTAATAGAATTCATATCCTCATAGAGGGGATACATAACACCTTGGGTGGTCCTATGCTGTGGATTGAGGCATTTTTCATAGACCTTGAGCCATAGAATCTTTTTTCAGGGAATGCTTCTTAAAACCTGCTAATAGTTCCTACATTCCCACTTAGAGGAAAAAAATATCTCATATAGGTCGTGTAAGGAAATTGAACGGCTCATTCATGGCTCATTCAAATATGGCATAAATTTTAAGTTTCCATGTTATCATTATTAAGGTCTCAAGACCCATTCATGGTTTTCAAATGACTGAAGATCAAGAAAATGTGATAAATAAACAAATGATTCATTTTTTTCCTCTTAAGAAAAGGCAACATTAAAAATACATTAAGATATCAAATAGAATATGATCAAACCTTCATTTACCAAAGCCTTTTTGTATTAAAAAATAGCTAACATATTTACATGTTAAGCATTATCCAAAATCTAATTAAGCTGAAGGGGTATATATCTTATAATTTTGGGGTGGACTACCATCTATACTTTGTCATCTACGGATGAGAATGAGAGAAGCGTATTGTCCATATTGATTCTATGGGCGTCGTCCAAGATTAAACAAAAATGAGAAAAGTGTACTGTCGAGATTGATTTTGTGCATGTCATCCAACATTAATAATCAATCATTTCAAAAAAAAATAGTTTAATTAACATGTGATAAGTATAGTTAGTGATAGTTGTAAAAATTAAATTTAATCTTCAACTATTCAATTATTATATACAACTACGGCTACAATATTATCTTAAAATATTGATTAATGTTTTTTAGATAAATTTGTGAATTATTATAATGCCATATTTGTATTTGAATCATTTCTCAAGCCCGAGACTTATCTTTTCTATTATTAAATACATTTTTCTTAAGCTAAATATGTCTTTTAAGGATTGAATGGTGGTTTTACGGCTATATGAATTGCTTGTAATTTCTAAAATCATCAGTATAATAATTATAAATTCATGATTTTTATTTATAAATCCAAATTAGGTGAGAAATTTTTTTCTTGTTGCCCATTATGAATGACATTAGGCCACTTAACCCATTCTTGGTACCCTTAACAAAGCTCCTAATGATAACCATATCTCACTTTAAAAACAAAGTTAATTTGAGAGATTATATGTGTTCAAATTTTACCGTGATAAAGGATGCACTTATGTGGGTACCTTTATATTTAACCATATACATGGTGTTGATTTCAGGCCCCATTCATGGTCATTTCATACTAAGATTCATATAAGGCCTAACTCTTAGGCTTTCTCCATCGACCATGATAAAAGGACTATGACCCAACCTTGGTGCTCATAACCTTCTAATGGCCATTAGAGGAATTTTAGGTAAAAAATGGGCCTCCAAAGGAAAATAATAAAATAATACTTAAAATAAAAAAAATAATATTTATTAATTTTGGAGGAAAAAAAAAAAAACTACTTTTTGTGTTCGTATTTTCGACATATCTCTTTGTGTTTTTACTCAAATTTCGATCGGGGGGGCTCATTGGATGCGGAATTTGATTTCGCATCCAACGAGTACCCACACTGCATACTTTTGACAGACCCCGCTGCCCCGAAAACAAGAAATACCTGAAAATGTCATCATCACATTTTTCAGGTATTTCTTGTTTTTGGGGTAGTAGGGTCTGTCAAAAGTATGCAGTGCGGGTACTCGTTGGATGCGGAATCAAATTCCACATCCAACAATCCCTCCCGATCGAAATTTGAGTAAAAACACATGGAGATATGTTGAAAATATGAACAAAAAAATAGTTTTTTTTTAATGAAAAATATGTCAATTCAACCATTATGGTTGACTTATTTTATTGGAATTCTATTGGTTCTTGAATTCAAACTCACAAGAACTTATTGTTGGCGCCTTTTCTTGTAAGGCCCATTTTAGACCCCAAATTTCCTCTAATGACCCATATCCCCATTTGAAGACCAAAGATTCACATCCCCAATTAGAGGCAAAGTATCCCCTAAATAGGTTGTGTATAAATGGTTTTAGGCCTTGATGTGCTAATCTTGGTTTAGGTGAAAGAAGGTAGTTTTTGGGCCCATGGTAATGAAGATTTTCATTGATGTTGGTTTTTTCTCTCATGGGGTTTTCGAGGGTAAATAATGTGTTCTAATGTTTCTATTGTTATTTTTTTCATTATATGCATGCTTGGTTAAATCCCAACAACAAGTATTAGGGCCACAAGAGTGGCTAGGGTTTTACAGATCGATAATACTACCAAGATAAGTAGTGTGCCGAGTGTGAGGCCACATAAGGAGATCTGTGGATTTGTATGAAAACCAGTGGGAGGAGGTGGTCTAGATTTCAAGAAGACCTGCACATTGGACGCCTATGATTGAACAAGAGACCAAGTATTGGAATCTTTATTGAACTTGTGGATAGAGGAATTAATCGAGGCATGTTTTGGTAACCAAAACTGACTTGATGACTCAAAATTTGAGCTATGGAATTATAGATGTATTTCTTCAAGTATTTGGTACCCAAATCATATGATACCCTAGAGATGAGAGGTCACATTGTGAATGTTTTAGTCTCAAGTGCAACAGGTGGTTATCTTCGGATCTACTATGTAAATCCCCCTAAGAAATGGCATAGAGGAATCTCCTTCATCTTTGTGTTCATAGTGGTAGAGCCAACAGAGAAACGCCTTTCCAAAGTGTGACTTGCAATTAATGCTGCAACTATGACCATTTGCAAAATAAGCTACGCAAAGGAAGAACATCATCATGTCCTATGCTAGTTGTTGTGTGCTGGTACAAATAAGAAGGCCACTTTCTTCATTGAATAATACTGGATAAGTTGGGCCAAAACCAAAGTTCTTAATTAGCCATGGAATTTGTTGGTAATGCATACAAAGGTAAAGAATATTTTTTTTTCATTTTTTTTTCAAAAGTCGTTCACCATGGAAGCCCAATTTTTACAACATGGCTATGTCCACTCATGGCAGTGGTTCAAGGTCTCAAGCATGGACCAAGAATGCTAGAAAATTCCTTTAGGGCCTAAGGCTCATTTTCCTCTCCCAAGTACATGGTAAAGGCCCTTTGAAACATTGTTGATTCCAAAAAACCTAACTTGTTCTAGGAATATCCCCACATAAAGGTCCACGATCCTTGAGGGAGTTCTTCTAAATGGTGTTTCAATTCCTTGCTCATGTTGTTTTTGCTTAAAAGTTTCCTATAGAGAAAGAAAGAATCACATCCCCCCCCCACCAACCATAGTTAACACCTAAGACCCATTCTAAGTTGGTTCTCAAATATTCTTAATAGCATTCATATCCTCATAGAGAGGATAAATCACACCTTGGGTGGTCCCATGTTGTGGTTTGAGGAATTGTTCATAGAACTTGATCCCTAGAATCTTTTTTTTCAGGGAATATTTCTTAAAACCTGCTAATAGTGCCTGCATTCCCACTTAGAGGAAAAAGATCTCTCATATAAGTCATGTAAGTCAATTCAATGGATCATTCATTGCTCATTCAAATATGGCATAAAGTTTAAGTTTCCTCTTAATCATTATCAAGGTCTCAAGACCCATTCTTCATTTTCAAATGAGTGAAGATCAAGAAAATGTGATAAATAAATAGATGATTTTTTTCCTCTTAAATAGAGGAAACATTAAAAATACACTAATCTATCAAATAAAAATGATCAAACCTTCATTTACTAAACCCATTTTCTATTAAAAAAATACCTAACATAATTACATGTTAAACATTATCCAAAATCTAATTGTGGAGAACCTCCTGCAATAATAATGAGAATGCATGATATAACAGAAATATTGGAGCATAAAAGAGATTATTGATCGCAGGCCACTTCGAGGGGGCAACCTCCTTTGAGCAATCTCAATACAAAATAACTTTTGGATGCTTTCATTAGCCTCAACACATACTTATATACTAAGTCTAATCTAAACAACTATTACCCCCGATGAATGTGGGATAATGCAACATAATAACTAGACAACTTAACAACTATTACTTACTCCCCGTGAATGTGGGATAATACAACATATTGATGGGATGACTTATAAAGCATATGTGTCCTATAAAATATACTAACAAAATAAAGAGGAGGGTTGACATGGGTTCTTAACACCCCCTCCCTCTTTAAAAAAATCTTTTTCCTCAAAGCTTTAGATGTGGAAACTATTGCTGAATCTCAAGGAGCGGTTCCCATGTAGCATCCTCTACTTGCATGTTGTGCCACTGAATTAAGACCTCTGTGATGGACCGAGAGTGAATCTAACAAGTGCACTTATTGAGGATGGCCTTCGGATCTGAAATGATGGATCCTTCATTATCTCATTCTAGTAAAACAATTTGTTCTCTCATGTTGCTACCAATCACTTGTTGAATGCGAGAAGAAGGAGGAAGTGCCAATTTATAAGAAACAAACCCAATCTTTTGAAGAACTGTATATGGACTAGAGATCTTTGGAGCGAGCATTTGATTCCATTTGAGTTTCAAGGAGGATTGCTTGTAAGCCTACAGACGAAGAAAAACCATGTCACCAAATTGAAAAGTGTGCTCAGAACGGTGCTGATCATCGGCTTGGTGTTTCATGTGGGTTCTGGCCATGTGAAGATTGTCTTGGAAAATGTGAAGAATATGATGTCGGTTTCGAAGAACCATGTCAATTACTTGAACTGGTGAACTGCTGGGGGTGTATGGAAGGAGTAATGGAGATGTGTGACCATAAACTGCTTCATATGGAGTCATTTGAGATGCAATATGGTAGGAAGTATTGTACCACCATTCAGTGAGAGGGAGCCACTTTGCCCACAGATGTTGTTCTTCAGAGGTGAAACAACAAAGATAAGTTTCCCAATAGTTGTTGATGACTTCATTTGGATCATCTATTGGTGGGTGATAAACTGAACTCATATTCAGTTTGGTGTCGGTAAGGAGAAAATGACTTTTGAAAGTTGTGTTGTGGTCTGAGACAATGGAAGAAGGGATTCCATGAAGAAGGAATATCTTGTCCATGAAAATTTGTGCAATTGAGGAGGTGGTATATGGAGGCCTGAGAGCACAAAAATGATTATATTTGGAGAGTTGATCAACCACAACCAAGATTATGGTCTTCCCTCCATATTTAGGGAGCCCTTGAATGAAATATTTCAAAATATATGTCCAAATCCTTGTAGGGATGGGAAAATGTTTGAGCAATCTGGAAAGGAGTGTAGTTTCACCTTGGTGGCGCTGACAAGGAGCACATTCAGAAACCATCTATTGAATTTCTCATTGCATTCCATTCCAAAAGAAGAGATATCGTGCCCTCTCATATGTTTTCATGAACCTAGAGTGCCCTGCCGATGGAGAAGCATGGAGTTCATAAAATACTGCATGTTTAATATCTGTGCTTTGGGGAAGCACCAGCCGACCCTTGTATCTCAGAGAAGAGCCATCCCAAGAGAAATGCAGTACCACATAAGGGTTACTGGCCAACGATTGGATGATTTCAGATAATGATGAGTCATTGACATAGCCTTATTGAATAGAGTGTAACCAAGTTGGAATAGGCATAGCAATAGCTGAAAGAGAGATAGGGGCATCAAATGTGCGGGAAAGAGTATCCACCACAAGATTGTCCTTAGCCTTCTTGCAATTGATCTCATAGTCATAACCCCTAAGTTTTCTAACCCATTTCTATTGTGTTGGGGATGAGACCCGTTGTTCCAGGAAATATTTCAGACTCTGGTGATTAGTCTTGATGCAACAAGGATTCCCTTAGAGGTATGGCCACCACTTTTGTACTACATGCAAAATAGTCATCATGTCCTTCTCATATGTGGAGGTGGATAAATTCTTTCGAGGAAGGGATTTACCAGTGAATGCCATGCTATGTTCATCTTGAAACAAGACAACACCAACTCCATTTTCGCAAGCATCACTCTCAAGAGTGAAGGGCTTGGAAAAATCAGGCATCTGAAGGGTGCATCGGAATGAAAGATCCAAGGGAGTATTTGAGACTACCGAAGGTTGCATCTGAATGAAATGGAGCTGAGTGATGACACCATGTGAATTATTCTTAAGGATCGTTTCCATGAAATGTGAACTAATGATAATGAGAGACCCTGGTTGTAAGCCATTGAATGTGTGTTTTTTCCCATTGACTAAAAAATGCATCCATAGTTCAACAAAATCCCATAAGATGGGTCCAAGTGTGCGTAACCATCGAGTGCTCAAAATCATAGAACAACCTCCTAGGGGTATGGAAAACATGTTAGAGCACAAGTTATAATCTCCAATAGAGATACACATAATGTGACACTGTCCTTTGTAAGGTAAGGTGCTCCCATTAGCAACCATGAATTTAAAGCTGGAGAAAGGATGGACAAAACAATCAACTTGTTTAGTAATCTGAGGGTCAATAGGTGGCTGTGGAATGTCGACCTGATTGTCTACTGGATCCTAAGCAACGTCATAAATTTCAAGTGCATGCGGGGAAGCCACATCCAAGAAATAGGGCTTGAGTTCAGTACATTGATGTCCCCGAGTGAATTTATCATCACAATTATAACAAAGTCATTTTTCCCTATGTGCCCGCATCTCAGCTTCAAAAAAATGCTTGATAGGAGTGGTTCTAGGAGTCAGAGGGATTGGATGTCTTTGGGGAACCATATTTCTAAATGGAACAAAACTAAAAGTGGGGCGTTGCTGAGCCCTAATATTGTCCTCCGCCGCCAACTTAGCCAACCCTAGGATTTCCATCATTGTGTTGGGACAGAACATTGTAAAGTCAGATCGGATTGTATCCTTAAGACCACTGATAAAACAACTCATGTAGAATGCATTAGAAAATCCTTCTTTGTGCTTAACTAAGTTCTCAAATTCTGCCTAATACTCTCTCACAGTGCCATTCTGGGGAAGTTTGGTGAGTTCTCCTGTGAATTCATCAAAACCACTAGGGCCAAATAAGTGCAAAAGGAGTTGGCAAAAATCTGTCCATTGGGGCTCTTTAGGATCCTTGATGTACCAACAGAACCATTGAAGGGCTTCATGTTCCAAATGAAATGATGCAAGTGGGACTTTGGTGACATCAAAAGTGTTATGAATATTAAAGTATTCTCCTGCCTTATGTATCCATCCACTTGGAACATCACCATTGAAGCAAGGGAATTCAATCTTTGTCCCACAAAAGTTGTTGGAAGCAGAGAATGCAGTGCCTACAGAAAACTCAGGCTGTTGCGAGTTGCTCATGGCTGAATACTGAAGATGGAGGTCGAGAAATTTTTTATCCAGATATTCGAGTTTGGTCTTTAGGGTGACAAGTTCTTCTTCCATTTGTCTATTTGCTCCTGCGCGGGTGACAACCATAAGCAAGATTTTTTTTTTAATCGGAAATGGGTGGAAAAAAAAATAGAGAGGGGTTTAGAAAAGGAAAATTTTTAGTTGGGAAAACCACGAGTGGGTAACTAGGTTGTGGACACTTTATGAGGAACAAGGAAACAAAAAATGTGAATTTCAGAAGCCGTGTGAAAGAAGGAGATGGAATTTCGGGCTTCAGGAAGTGGACTTGGGATAGGATCCTCAATGAATGAAATATGTAGAATGGAATGACAGTGGTTATAGTGAATTTTCAAGGGAAATGGAGCTAAATCAAGGAATATATGGCTGAAAAATAGATTATTTTTTTTTTTGTCCTGAAGAAATTATCTGTGGCGGTGCTAGAAAGCCATGTTTTATCAAATTGAATTATAGTAAATGATCTATGACAATTCTGTAATTCTGTGTGTTATCAACTGTAAATAGATATGGACCCCAGGTATATTCGTCTTCCTAATGGTTCAAAGGTAGTCACTCGGCCACCAAGGCTGTCTCAGGCTTGAGTATTGGGGCAATACCCCTCACTTCACGGCGCAAGTAAAACTGCTAACCGCTTGGCCAAAAACGACAGTTCTTCGGTTTTCCTCATGGATGGAAATCTAGTCAATCTGGTGGGGGTCATTGCCCTTTTTGCTTGGCAGGTCCTCTCAATGACCAGCTACTTCGGGGTTCCTGTGGGACTCCTCACAATGAGTTTTAGGGCTATGCCCAAGTACTTCCCACAGTTAAGCAGATAGGGTTTATTCCTTGATCCGAATGAAAAATACCATTGTAAGAAGAATAAATACTGCAATAATCATAGTGCCAAAAAAATGTGGAAAAAATTCCACCCAATGCTCAAAAACCCGTAATTAGAGCTAGGGTTTTAAGACAAAAACTTTTAAAATGAGCATAACCTAATCTATATTGCTCAGAATCGCTATTATAGCCTATTTATGGAACTAGAACAACCACTCTGCTTCTACTCACGATATCAGAATAGAAATTCAGAATAGAAATTTGGGCACCTGGTGAAAAGATTTTTGCTCTGTAATTTTCGCGGCTGTCACCGAAATTATGAAAAATTACTGATTTTAAATCTGCAATATCTCCACTTTTAGAACTCCAAATGAGATGATTTTTTTTTTAAACTGTGTATTTTTGAAATAGGAATTCAGATATGAAACTTCCTTTTCTTGAATATGCATAGGAAGTTTCAAAAATGGATGTGAAATTCGCTGCCCAATTTTGCCTTTTTTTTTCAATTTTTTTTTTCCCACTTGTGCTAAGGAAAGTGCTCTGATACCAAATGTGGAGAACTCGTGTGATAACAATGAGAATGCACGATATAACAGAAATATTGGAGCATAAAAGAGATTTTATTGATCGCGGGCCACTTCAAAGGGGCAACCTCCTTTGAGCAAGCTCAATACAAAATAACTCTCGGATGCTTTCATTAGCCTCAACACATACGTATATACTAAGTCTAATCTAAACAACTATTACCCCCCATGAATGTGGGATAATGCAACATAATAACTAGACAACTTAACAACTATTACTTACTCCGCATGAATGTGGGATAGTACAACATACTGATGGCACGAATTACAAAGCATATGCGTCCGATAAAATATACTAACAAAATAAAGAGGAGGGTTGACACGGGTTCTTAACACTAATTATGCCGAAGGCATACATATCTTAAAATTTTGGGGTGGACTACCATCTATGCTTTTTCATCTATAGATGAGAATGAGACTTGAGTGTACTATCCATATTGATTCTATGGGCATCATCCAAGATTAAACAAAAATGAGACAAGTGTGTACTGTCGAGATTGATTCTATGAGTGTCGTCCAGATTAATAATTAATAATTTCAAAAAATAAAAAAATAACTTAATTAACATGTGATAAGTACAGTTAGTGATAGTTGTAAAAATTAAAATTAATCTTCAACTATTTGATTATTATATACAACTAGGAGCTTAACTCCATCGATTATTAGATACAAATATAAGCTTAACTCCAATTATTCTAGAACTATTAGCTTAACTTCAACTCTAATCACACGTATATTGGATAATTATTAGCTTAACTATTAGCTTAAATCCAATGATTCTAGAACTATTAGCTTAACTTCAACTCTAATCACTTAAAGCTTAGTCCAAGTGCATTTGGCATCTAGGAGTCTAGCTAATGTGCAGTCATGTAAGAGTTGAACTCCTAATAAATAGTTGGAAATCCCAATAAAATCCTCCAAAATCATAATAAACTCATACATCTCGTAGTTGGGTATCTAGCTATATACAATTTGTATTGCATGTTTAGGTTTTCCATATAGATTTAATTAGGTTTTGGATTCTTTTTAAAGGAGGTTAGTCTATCTCATAATTAACAATTTCAAAATAATTGAAAATAGCTTACTTAACATCTAATAAGTCTTTTCGTGATAGTTGGAAATAACAAACTTCATCTTTAACTGTTTGATTAGTAAACAGACTATTCAATTATTAGCTTAAACATATTGATGATAAAACTATTAGCTTAACTTCAACTTCAATCATGACTTTTACTTGAATTGCAATTGTCAATATTTTGACTTTTAAATTAACCATTAGATGCAACTATTAGCTTAACTCCAATGACTCTACAATTATTAGTTTAACTTCAAATCTAATCGTTGTTATAATAGATACATATTAGATTAACTCCAATGATGCAACAACTATTAGCTTAACCTCAACTCTAATCATGGTTATATTGTATAACTATTAGATTATTCCAATAGTGATACAACTATAAAATTAAATTTAGATGAACTCCATCTCTTAGCATGAGAATTTTACCTTGATTGTAGTGAAACCATGCACCAAGAACAATCACTTAGGTGATGCGTACTTATGTGATACTTAAGTGGAGTCTAAGCTTAAAATTTTAATTAACTATTAGATACAACTAAATTATCCTAACTCCAATGATGATACCACTATGAACCTAAATTCAACTATGAGCTTAACAACCATAAATTAAGTGGTTGTTATATTACCTTAACTTCTATATACAACTAATTGACACATTCCTTAGTAAACAAAACATCATCAAGTGGTCAAATATATACCTCTTGGCATATTTCAAAAATATTAATCTTAGTAATATGGTTGTTCCTAGTCAATATTTACGCCAATAGGCATACATATATCTTAGAATTTTAGGGTGGACTACCATCTATGCTTTTTCATCTATGGACTAGAATGAGACAAGTGTACTGTTCAGATTGATTCTATGGGTGCCGTCCAAAATTAAACGAGAATGAGACACGTGTATTGTCTAGATTGATTCTATTGGCCTCATCCTAAATTAATAATTCATAATTTCAAAAAAATAAAAAATTGCTTAATTAACTTGTGATAAGTACAGTTAGTGATAGTTGTAAAAATTAAATCTAATCTTCAATTATTAGATTATTAGATACAACTAAGAGCTTAACTCCATCAATTATTAGATACAACTATTAGGTTAACTCTAATGATTCTAGAACTATTAGTTTAACTTCAAATCTAATCACAGTTATATTAGATAACTATTACCTTAACTATTTGATACAACCATTAGCTTAACTCCATGATTCTACAACTATTATCTTAACTTCAATCTAATCAATTAAGGCTTAGTCCAACTGCATTTGACATCTTAAGGCTTAGTCCAACTTGAAAGATGCTTGTCGTTGCTTTGTTCAATATAGATAAAAAGACTACAGTGTTAGAGCAGTTTTAATATAGATAAATATCAAACAAAATTCCAAGGATTTTGAGCTTTTCAAAAAACTGCAAGCCAAAGCAGTTTGGGTTTCTCAATAAAACAAATCTCATAAATATTTAGCAAAATTCCGTGGATTATTAGGTTTTCAAAAGAGATACACTCTTTTAAAAAAATATTCTACCAACAATAGTATACCAACAATAGTAAAAGGGCCTTAAAAGAACATTTTCCATGAATTCTTGGCATATGCTTCATAGTAATAATCTGAGTTATACTTCAATGGGAAAAAACCTAGAATTCAGAGTGATAAGTCACTAACGACCTAACGAAGGTAACATAATCTACTATTCATAGATATTTTGTTTTCAGAGAGAACAACCTGAATAATTGCAATCAGAGCGCTCAAATTAAATTTGTTCGTTCTTTAACACGTCTCATTATGTTCCTAAATTATTCAATAGAATGATGATGAGCCTCTGTCACGTCCATAACCCCCAGTCCCATTTCGATTTAAAACAGATGGATATGCTCCACCTTCAACAACATTGCCACTACCACTATGCACGTACTCACTTGAATAAATTATAACTGCACCATAACCTACTTCAGGATCTTGGCCTACCCTCGACACTCCTCTATAACCTACTAGTGGATCTTGGGCTAGACTGGACACTTATCCATAGCGTGAATCTGCGACCCCTGCATCATAAATTTCACTAGGCCTGACACCTGCACCATAACCTACTTTTGGAACGTGCCCTACCGTAGACATTACTTGTGGATCATAATCCAAATTACGACTCCTGGAATAACGACCTGAGTATGGAAGATCATTATCCCCATCTGAATAGGGGTGCTTAAACCTAGATACTCGAATTGGTCCATCATTATAGGCTGGCGTTCCATTCACGCGATGACTGTATCTATCATCAGGGTATGGAGACCTGCGTCGAGGCATGCTTTCAGAATATCCCCGTCCATAATCATCCATGTATGAAGATTGTCTAGTAACTGTTCCAATAGATCTGACTGAAGATGTAACTCCCCTCTCAAGGTAATCTTTATCTTCTCTATAATTCCTCCTATAATCGCTTCTTACAAGTGCCGTCCAGAACTAGGTGGTCGCCTATCATATTCCCTTCCAAAGGGTTTGCGTCTTTCATCCATGTATGAAGATTTTATAGTAACTGTTCCAACCGATCTGGCTGAAGATGTAGCTCGCCTCTCAAGGTAATCTTCATCTTCTCTATAATACCTCCTTACATCGCTTCTTACACGTGCAGAACCAGGTGTTTTCCTATCAATATATGCCCTTCCAAAGCGTTGGTGTCTTTCATCCAAAAAGCGCCTGCCTTCATAAACCCCAAATCTACCACCACCAACACCATGAACCCATGGCACCCTATTACTACCACCATATCCTGCACGAACCCCATATGGTTGTCCCTTCTATGGAGGTTTTTGAAAACTAGCCTTCAAAGTAGCCTTGTTATCTTTCGTATTTACCTCATTCTTATTTATTCCTTCAATGTAGGCTAGTGTTGCTTCACGAGTTGCAAAATGAATGAATCCAAAATATTTTTGCTTAGTATACATATTTCATGCCAATCGCACTCTTTCAATTTCGCCATACTTGTGAAATTTGTCCCGAACTTGCTCTTCATCCCAAGAAGTTGGCAATCCA
This sequence comes from Pseudotsuga menziesii, assembly GCA_001517045.1. Classification (NCBI taxonomy): domain Eukaryota; kingdom Viridiplantae; phylum Streptophyta; class Pinopsida; order Pinales; family Pinaceae; genus Pseudotsuga; species Pseudotsuga menziesii. The sequence continues at coordinate 38,680 of LPNX011133244.1, forward strand.
TCGACAAAAACACACTTGACCTGGGACATTGCTTCCTCAACTGGCTGAATGCCACATTTGGCAAACTCAACCATTGCATGAAAATAAATACAAAAGAAAACGTCTCGCTTCTGCAATCGCTTCAAGGCTTTTGTAGCTTCAAGATGAGTAGGGAACTCCAGAAATGCAAACCCTTTATTTGTCCCTTTTTGTTGTGGATTTTCTGTCAAAGTTATTTCCTCAGTATTTTCTATTTCATATTCTGTTAATTTCTTTTGAAGGTCTTCTTTTGTCCATGATTTACAAATATTGCGAACATAAAGAGTTTCATTATCTTGGTTTCTTGTAACTTCACATTGCTTCCCTTTCACGTGTAGATTCTTAAACTTTGTTACATCTTTTTTGGCTTGCTGGATAGTCGCAAAACGAACAAATCCAAAACCTCTATTCTTCTGGGTGTGGGGGTTCTTCACCAATCTGATCTCAACAATTTCACCAATCTCACTAAACACTTTTTTCAGATCGTTTTATTCAGCATCCCTATGAAGACCACCAACAAACACTTCAAAATCTTTCTGCTTTATCCTCTCCTTGACCATGACACTCATTTCCACATCACGTTGGTCATCACCTTTGTCTTCCTTTTCACCACATTCCGCTCCTTCAACACCTTCATCTTCATGGCTGTGTTCAGCTATGACTCCATTATTTTCAATAGGCTTATCTTGATCTTTTTTTCATCGAAGAGGTGCATTGTACAGTTAAGTAGGAGAGATGTGTAACTCCTTCCATGCTATCTTAAAGTTGACACATGTGTCATTTATAAAAAATAATAAAATATTATTAAAAATAACATGTCTGCATTACATTTAAATTATTAAGAATTGCATATATATATTATTATTATATAAAACAACATAAATTAAATAAACTAAAACCATAAACATTGAATTACACATTTTCTCAACATTTCCACTCTAAAAAAGGATTTGCAGTTTGAGAAATTTGATCCCTCTGGATGCAGATCCCTTTTTAAATGGATCTATGTTGGTTTATCATCATCATCCTGCATCATGCTTTACAGCATAGGTTTCCCTGTTCTCCAAGACTTTTCCCTTGACGCCATCCTCGCTCCCTTTTGCAAAGGGATTATCTGCATCCTTGCTGGATTCTTTGTCGTTGTTGTTGGCATCGTTGTTTCTTCAACTTTAGGAGCTTTGGATCAGGCTTCATGTTTACTTTTAAGACGGGATCGGGCTGTGACTTTGGAGGAGTAGAGCTCACGGGCTTGGCTGAGGGTTCAAGGGATTTTCTGCCAGCTGTTGTCCCTGTTTTAACCGACCATTTGCACCGATCAGACGACCGCGGTCGTCTGATCGGTACAAACTGTCGGTTCCAAAGTGAACTCCGTTTTTTGCTGGGCAGTTTGCCTGGCAATTTTCTTCACGACACAGGGAGAAATTGTTGCAGAAAAAGAAAAAGAATAATGTGGTGGGATCGAAACCGGGAGATCTGAAGCTCGAAAGGAAGGAAATGTAAAAACCCAAAATGTCGTTGATAGGCTCTGTATATCAATGGCATTTTGAAATGAGAAGGCAATCGATCTGTGAGGAAATTCTAATTGCTAGGGTTTGATGAATAAAAAGAGCCACCTTATTGACTTTATATACACATAACGGGCTTAGAGAACTTTTGTTTTTTCATGACGGTCCGAGAGTTTGAACCAGTTCTCGTTTCAAAGGAGGTAAAGGTTTCATGGTTTCAAAGGAGGTAAGGGTTTCATGGGTCAAAGTCTCCATTCCATGATATCTCATACCTAAGTCGTCGTCCTACTTTGGTAGAGTCTACGAGGTCAAGTTTTATGTTCATGGTAGAGTCTTTGAGGTCAAATTTTATGTTCTTTCAAACTCTTTTAGAGTGGGCGTATGACCTTAAAAAGTCGTATTTTAATTATTTATCTACCCAAAAACTCTTTGAGTGGGCATATTATTTTTAAAAAGAAAGAGTTATATTTTAACTACTTACATACTCAAAACTAAAAGAGTAGGCATATGATCTTAAAAAGTTACTTTTTAACTATTTATATATCCAAATTTTATGTTTTTTAAAACTCTTTAGAGTGATCATACCATCTTAAAAAAATTTCTACATGTTTAATGATCATTGGAATTTTAGTATTATATGGGGATGTATGTGGATCTTAATCAAGATTCATGGTTCAACATCCTTTATGTTTTTTTGGACATTAAGGACTAAAATAATCTTTATTCTTGTAGTTTTCAATACCCTTCCACAACATTAAATGGATCACATCACCTAAGCCTACATAATCCTTCCACCTTATTGGCATATCCACCATTTTACATGTAATTTAATGATATCTTTCTAGAGAATCTTGAAAACCTTTATCTTTATGAATGCCCACTTAAATCCAAATGTTATGAGCATTCACTACAACAAAACGTTATGATTAGCTCCTTTTTTGCATTTGATAACATTTTTTAATGTTTTTTCCTTCACTCTCTAGGAAAAGACAATGTTATTTCATATCCTATTTTGCACCAACTTTTGCCCCTAGTTTTGCTCCTAGACTAATGCCCAGAATAACACTTAGTTTTTCTCTTAGATTATCACTTATCTCTTGCATGTTTATGCTCTTAGAATAGCATTATGTATCATAGCTAGTTTAGCTTCCCTTAGCAGTACTAAGTTTTTCTTCTTGCTTTGTTCCTAATTTTTCTCCCTATGACAATGACAATGATAATAATTATTACAATAATGACAATGGTGATGATGACAGTGATGTTGATGAAAATGATGATGATGCCAATAATGATGACGATGTCATTATATGAATCTGATGACAACAATGAGGGAAATGATGATGATGGTGATAATGACAATGGCAATGAAATGAGGGTAAAAACATGTTAATTTGTCTCTCACTTTGTAGCAAGGGAGGAAATTTTGTTTAGACAAAAATGCATTGAAACTTTGTTTAAATTAGGTTGAAAATAATTAATTTTGGAAATTTCCATGTAGGAATGGGAATTCAAGGATATATAATTTCAACGGAAAGCAAGGAAGTGTCAAAGATAAAAGGTTCACCCAAATTGAAGCTTGTATGAGTATTTGTTCAAGGGGTCGATTCTTGCTAGCTCACATGGTTAAGGTGTGGGTTTATTTTGCAAGGCGACCTAAGTTCAATACCCTTATGGATGACTTATTTTGGAGTGTTAACACAAAAAATTGTTCACCTAGCTCTCTATGGTCTAAAGCATAATCCTACATCATATTCCCACAATTGTTTCCTTCATTTTGACCTTCACAACTGTATTTCCACTAAATATGGTCCAAAACATCATTATTCCTTCCTCATAAATGAAAGGAAGATGAGCATTTATTGTGATTTATCCTCACTCTCCGAAAAAAGGGTCAAATACCCTAAAAATTAGAATGGGTCAAAATACCTTAGATAAATACCATGGGTCAAAAACCCTTGGACCATCCTATAAATATATTGTGAAGCACTCGCCCAATTTTTTTTTTTCCATTTGCCCTCAGTCACATAACATACTTTTCTGCCATTATTTTTCCACGCCATTTCCCATGGTGTATGTTGAGCTTGCCCCATACCCATTTGGATCCACATTCCCCATCTGACAACCACAAGTGGAGTAGATTGGAGACCAAAACCATGGAGCTGTGGAACCATTTTCTTGAACAGCTACGGTGGCCCAACATTTCAGAAAATGTATCTTTTGTATTGTCTTGTTTTGGATTATATATAATGAAAACCTAAAAAATATTATTATCATATTTTTTCTTTCCTATTTTTATTGTTGAACCCTACCTTATGCTCTGAACGAGCTAAGGTTGGTGCTTTTGCATGTAGCTAGAGAGAAATCCCCACTACATGGAGGAGACACCAAAAAACTATCCATGTTAAGGGTTGGTGTGGTCCAATATGGGTGCGATCCTTGAGTGATTTTAATGGCTTAGATGCCCCTAGGGTACAATTTATTAGTCAATGGAATCAATGGCCTCGAGTGATGAACATTTATAATAAACAAAAAAAATATAGTATATGTTCAAAGAAATTCATATGTAAATCAATCTTGCATGAGTGTATGTGCAAATGAATTCATATCGAAGTCAACATTAAAAAAATGAAAAAGGAAAGATTTGTGTAAATTATTATCATTTTTTTTCTTAAAATCATGTGGAGATATCATAATTTAAGCAGTCCTAAAATAAATAATCAGGTAGTCCTAAAATATACCCCTTCTTGACCCCAACTTCGGCATATCCTTAGAAATAATTTTTGGCCTGATATGCTAACTGAAGTTACTTAAACTAGATAAATAATCATTAGCCCTCGTAGGATATTTGAGAATAGGAATGTTATCCCAATTTATGCCCAAATTACCATGGCCTTTATCACCAATAGCAAGAGGATCCAATTTGGACCCCAATATCTTGATATTGACAAGCTTCCAGAGGAGTAAACCTAGACAACGAATTCAAAAAAACACATTCATCATCCAACTCAAAAGTGATTTCCACCAAGGGAAAGTGATAAGAAGATTTTTCCTTGCCATTCAATTCCAATAGGTTCACACCATTCGAAGAAGAAACACTAAAAACCAAACCATGACGATTTTCATCATAGTTATTTCCAGTATATGAAGTATAGAAAACCTATAGGGCAGGTAAATCCATAGATTGGTTAAAGTCCTTATCCTTCTTCCTCCCCAAACCAATGAATAAGAATCACATCCTCCCGACTTTCATTCAAGATCTCAGGAGATACCACAGTCCCCTTTCCAGATATGGTTGTTACTTGACAAGAAATATTAAAAAAAGGAGAGCATGGGAAAAGAGATAAGGAGGGAAAAGGAATATCCTGAGAAAACTTCTCGCATCCAAAATTAGGAGGACATAATATCTTTGAGCTCATCAAACAGGGGGAAAACAAACTTAAGAATAAAGACATATCCATTACCATTGACACATTAGAGAAGCATGCATTAAACCTTCTAGGAGGGGAAGAAAGACATGAAGTGCGAGAAGTAGACAAATTCATAAAAAAGAAAAAACCTCACCTAAGGACTCATGGAAATCAGCCAATAGAGAGCTGAATTTATTCCTAAGAACCCAACAAGCATCCTCTCCCATTGGATTCAAAAGCCCCATAAAATTAATTCTAGGTAAGTCCACACATAAACTATGATCCATGGAGACTAGGATTTTAGGGATAATATTTCCAATAGAAATGTATCCAATCATACTAGGAACAATATCAAGTAGGGAAGGAGACAATTTCTTACCGATTTCAGAATCCAAGGGTTTCACAAATTCATTGCAGACCAAAACGATAAACTCTATCGACATCGAAGAGGTCGGACATTCTAGCTTCTCTTTAGGATGAAATGCATTGATTAATGGCCCATCATACTTATTTGTATAAATAGGAATTAGTAAAGTCTTATGATCACCTGCTCTAGACATTGAAATATCCACCATTTGTGAGACTGTGACCAAAACACCATTGTCAACCGAGACCATCGTGAGGAAAATGTTAGGTTTGTTCACCACGTGACCCATATTAGAGTTGAAGCCTTCCATAGAATTTTTTCACCAAATTTCCTTGGTAAACGACAAAGAACATTCATGCACCAAATGTCCATAAGAACACTAGTAGAAAAAGTGAAATAAATGACTAAAAAAACTACTAAAAATTGCATATAAATGACTAATTTTAGTCACATGACTAATATTCATTTATTACTAGTCACTTATAACACTTCTAAATACATGACTAAATTGTTTTAGTCATTTATTGGTTATTCTAATTGGTCAATTTGGTCATATATTTAGTCATTGATTGTTGTTAACTATTCATTTACTTAGTCATTGATCGCTGATAACTGGTCATTTGTCTAGTCATTGATTGTTGTTAATTGGTTATTTATTTAGTCATTGATTTCTATTAAACGGTCATTTATTTAGTCATTGATTGTGGTTAACTGGTCATCTAGTTAGTCATTGAGTGTAGTTACCTAGCCATTTATTTAGTCATTGATTTTTTGTTAATTTGTCTTTTAATTAGTCATTGATTTTTGTAGATAGAGCATGGAGGAATCGAACCATCAACCTCCTTCCTATAAGTTATGTGCTATTTCATTGAGCTAGCACCATCAAATAGAAGAATCAAATTTCACACTGAATCAAATTTACAACCATGATAGTTCCATAAACCTAAACGTTAAATGGAAACATTTCTTAATTTGTCTACCCAATCTAAGAAAATACCAATATTGAAGTATTTTTCTTCATGAATACAAAATATTTTTTCAAATATCAATTCTCTCTTCCTTTTTTATTCTTTAAATTTTAAATTCCAAAAGGACACAATAAGACACAATCCAAAAAATGCACTCTCTAGATTGAATTTAACAACAAAATGAAAAAATGCATGATACAATAGCTATCCCTTCATGTCCTTAAACAAGAAGGACATGAACCATGTAAGGTGGTAATGCATAATATAAAGCATCAACTACCAAGAAGTGAACCATACATACAACTTACACATTTAATCCATAGTAAAAAAAGGAAAATCTATTCAAATTAGAGCAAATTTTGAAATAGTTTAAACAATTACACTAGCCTTAGCTTAAAAATACAACCTTACCTCTCAACAATAGTATTTACAGATATCCTTATGAGTAAATAGTAGATACCATTGAAGTCCTGGAAAGTGTATGACCCTTTGGACTAGTTATACCTAGTTCAACCATTCAAGATTGTCTCTGCTAATGTTTCCCCATTTTTGACATGAACTTGACCTAAGGAACCTAAAGCCTTGCACATTTTGAAACCTTGTGAAATAAGTTCGTCTTTTACAATGAGTTCCCCTTTTTATGCCATAAATAATTTGAAGGAATTGATACCTGCTAACGTGAGTGTATTTCTAGTTAGTATTCAATATACACACATTTTGAATGATTTCTTTTAATCACAATTTTTCTTCTTTATATTCTTGTAAAATTACTTACTCTCTAATCTAGTATCAATCTAAGAAATAGGGTTTCATTCACCCCTAAAAATTTCCAACCAATATAAGAGAGAGGGGGTTAACCTTTCTCTTTCATAAGGATTTCCATGTCTCTAGAAACATATTCATTCCAACTCGTAACAACCATGTTAAAACCATAATCCATTCAAGATTTCTCTTGCTTCTTTACATAGGATTCAAAATTATCAGCAAAGATGCCATTGATTAGGATCACGAAGTCAATGTGCATTGTTTTTCTCCAGCTAATGAAGCTACTTAACCACTAAAAAAATCATCAACAGTCGATTGGCCCATGAAAGGAAATTCCAAGTGAGTGTGAGGATCAATACCGCCTGTCTCATCCCACAATATTCGTTTTGGTGACTTTGTAGCTAGCATATTGTCGGGAATAAGTATAAAAAATAGATTTTGCACTTTAAAAGTTATTACCAGTATGAACTCACTTCACACGACATATTTTCCAATGGCGTCAAGTATATGAACTTCATTTATGACCTGAGTAATTAAATCGATACAAGTTCAACACTTGTCCTTTCTCATTGACTATGAAAGACTTAGTAGCATATAAGATTGTAATTTATGTCAACTTGTATTCAAGAACCATCTTAAGCTCACAAAATATAAAAGAATATTCAACCATGTAGAAACAATGAAGATAGAAGTGAAGTCAACTAAAACTTAGTTCTGAGGCATGAATTTTAATTTAGAAATTAAATACATGTTTTTTCTTCTTCTTTTGGCTTCAATAAGGTCCCTGTACCTTGTTTTTCCTTTCTAAATTGAACTAGATATTGAAGCTTGTGGATATAGGATTTGACAAGTTGAGATATTTCTCAGGGGAAAACCCAGGTGAAGGATCCCCCCAATGTTATGGATAATAAGTATCTGCATAATTCCTCATTGGGGATTGTTACAATAAAAATTTCATTTCACTATGATTCAATTTTATAAACAAAGAACAAGCTTAAGGATGTTAAAATTTTCAGCTCACAGAAATGGGCTATTGCACTCATATTAAAACCCTAACATTTAGAACTGAAAATGTTTAACCTACTCTTAAAGTTACCTAATTTGATATATACCCAGAATATGAAACACATTCCTTTGGAAAAAGTATGAACAACAAAAACTAATTGGACTTTCAAACCTGCTACTACTTTCTCATTAATTATGGAAAATAAATATCAAAGTTACTACTTTGTCATTAATTAATCATGGATGTTTTCTAGTTCCAAATCAACCAAATCCATAGTTCTTTGGAATTGATCATATGTATGTTGAGATGATGCGAAGTCACATGTTTCTTCTATCAACTTATAGGTAGAATCATATATCAAGGCATGAGACCACTGATATTCAAAAGTCCCTATAAAGTTATGGTTTTCATCAATAACTTCATTTCCAACCTGCAAAATCCAAGATTTCCTTTGTATGGTGTAATATCTTGGGTTCCCCATATTTTGCATTAAAAAGTACCTTCGATAGTCCCCTATACTCATGCAAAGAATATAGAGTCATATCTTTGTGCTAAAGAATATTTTCCATAAACATGAATAATAGACCTCACCTAGGAGTTACACACTAAGAATGTTATAGTTCCCTTCTAAACATTGGGTATATGCATACCCACTATCATAATCAATCTTGAACTTTGATTCATTGAAACTGTATAACAACTAATTTTACTTCAACCTCTTTCCATCATTGAAACTTATCATAAATTATTTTTATTTCGAAATGTGACTAGGATTAATACCACTAGCAAGGGTTAATCATGTTCATCATAACATTTGATGGAAACAATATGATTTGGCCATGATCCTTGGAAACACTTATTCCCACCCTCTCATTTTATGTACATGTATATACTTAAGATGTTAAAAGGAGACACTCAATCCATGGATTGCTTGTAAGTTGTTGTGGATTTGACTCCTTAAAATTATAAATCTCAATCCATTGTAAGGGAAACATAGATGGTTTGCATTCGTGGAGAGAATCTCTGAAGAAATATTCAGTGGGTACAAGGGAAGATGCAGACTGAAATATAAAAGTAGAAAAGTTGTCTATATCTTCAGTACCAAGGATCGGTTTTAGTTGTAGGGATATTCCCATGGATATTGTTTTTATTATTGATGATGAGGATAATGATATTGGAACTAGTACTTGTGATATAAGATTGGATGCTGAACAAGATGATACTAATATGTGTATAGAAATTAATTCTATGAATGCAATGTTTGGTCCAAAAATAGATGGCAGCGATGACAACATTGAAAGTGATTCTTGTTCTAATGAAAGTACAAGATCCTTATCCAAGAAAAATATAGAGCAGAAACCTAATGCTTGGACACCTAGTTCCATATGTTCTTATGTATCTGATGAAAATGATGATTTTCAAGTTGTGTTTCAATTGTGTAGCCAACCACAATTTACTTTAATGAGAGGCACTAAGAGACATCACAAGAAAGGTTCTTCAGGATGCTATAGAAATGATCCATATTTGAACACTAATAGCTTAGATTATTAAATATTGGAATAAAATCATGGGAAAATACACCAAAAGTGGGAAGAAGCAGCATTGCAGAAGTGATTTTCCCATGGCTTAAAGCATCGACAATACAAGGTTGAAGTGGAGCATAGTGTGTCTAGTTCAAATTTTGGAACAAACATTCCTTTTGGGAGACATGTGAGAGAAGTTGCATTTCCATCGACAAACTAGAGGAATACAAAGCCAATATAGATATCAATTCATCCAAATCATTTAAACTTAATTCAATGTTAATTGATAATTTTTTAAGTAGAAAACCATTATATAACAATTTCAATGTTTAAAATACTTTCTATAGAACATGAATTTTCTAGGAAATAAAATTTTCACAAAATATAAAACTTTGTTTGAAAAAAGATATAACATCAAGTATGTTGTGTACCTTTGGTGCCATGTAAAAGACATATGTTAATTAAAGATCTCAAAATAAATATATTTTTAGTTAGATACTTATTTCAAGTTGACGGGAGCCCAATATGCGGAGGGGGATCACCTAAATGCATGAACTCGTTGAACGAGTGATTCCCAAGATGAGAAATTTCTTCTCAAAATGGTCCATTTTACAAAAAAAATGACATATTTGAATGTCTTCTGGAAATGGTTTGTTTGCACATTCCTCTTTCAAACAGTTAAAAAGGGTTTAAACAATGTGCCAATTCCATGAGCATATCGGTTGTACCCCTGTACCTTAGAAAAGGAATCACATAAAATTAAGTTTTGATATTGATAACATAATTTTGGAAAATGTCATTAATAAAAATCACAAAAAAGAATCCAAAATATACACTTACACTACATTTCCCATTTCATATTCCATGTAACCAAGTCAATCATAAATATTCAATACGCATATTGTGTCTTACCATAGTTGCAACATGTTCTTCCTCTGAAAGGTCCTTGTGTCGTACCATAGATGCAACATGTTCTTCCTATGGAAGGTCCTCAAGGATTACAATAGTATTTTCTAGAGCCTTCACTATCTCATATGTCATTCCCATCATCATCAATATTTGACCATGTTTCACAAGGTTGTTCAATAACATTTTTCTTAGTTAAAAAAAAGCTCCAAAATAGAAAAAATAATAACATTCTAAGGCAACAATAACTGAAATGCGTACCTCTTTCAAACCTAGGGAATTCCAATCAACATCATCCTAGAGTTAATCAAAGAAGGAAACCATAAAAACGCCAGCATAGAAAAGAATAAACAAATCCAATGGTTATATAAAGGAAAACAATATGGTAAAAAGACTCCAATGAATGGAGAGAGGACAAAATTCTTGAAAAAATGACTTAACCATGATAAAGAGTGAAAATAATCGTTAAAACCCACATTTTCAAAATACACGTGGACAAGACTTTATGCAAATATGAGAATTTATCAGCAGGTATGTAAGACATAAAATAGTGTTAATATTTGCAAGTTAAATAAGAAAGAGGCTATACACCTTTAGGAGGCCACCCTTTACCATTGTTTTCTACCTTTCTAGGGAACCCTGCAAGGGCATACAACTAGCATTTAAATACAAGATGAGGAGGCTAACTTGTGTCAATTTCAACTGCAGGGAGAAGTTACTTCTACTATTTAACGCTCATTCCAAAATTTCAACAATACTAATGATTAGAAAGGAAAACTTAACAAATTAAATTGTGCAAGTCAAAAAAAATTTATTCAAACAATAACTATTATATATATATTCATAACGTTTTAAGAAAGAAAAGCAATAAAATAAGACATAATAGAAAAATTAATGTTAAGATATTAAAAAAAAATGGTAAACATGCCAAACAATCAACACTCGCTTTCCAAGTATGTGGAAGCAGTTGTTGATAATTCTCACACTAAATTCCAAGTCTCATATTTAATGTCAGTCTTGTGCTTGTGGGATGCGTTAGCACACCCAAAAGTTGTGTATAATGAGGCTCAGTAGTGTTTTTAGAGTGGAGAAAGTCAATTTGGTATAGCTTGGGTGGTTAATAGGAGAGGTTGGTATCCTTCTTACCCAAGTTCAAGCCTTTCCTATGACTTGTTTTCCCCTAGTGGGACAATTAAGGCTAGCAAGGTACCAAGAATCTCATTCTTATTAGGTGATTGAGGGTGGGGTGATATGTTTCCAAACACTTTTGGCCCAACGTGTTAGTAAAACCAGTTGTTTAGTATTTGGCTAGTTATGTGTCATCAAGGCCTAGTTTGAATCCCCCAAGGTTAAGTTCAATATTACTCTACGCCAACATGTATAATAGGTATGCCATCCATAAATGCAGGGAATCATCCCATTGGTTTTTCCTATGAGGTTTACCTTTAAAAAAGGATAGTGTAAGAAAAAGAATTGAAGGAAACTAAAGAAATTGCACAATATAGCTCATAAGCTTTATAAACAAGAACTTACGTATGGAAAATGCTCAAAATGTTGGTCTTGACTTTAAAATTCAAGGCTTTCAATGCATTTCTCAAAAAATGCTTGATCACAATGGGTAGTAATAAATAGGTGAGATAATCCTAGAGTATATTATGGATAATTCTAACAAAGAGAATCTGAAAAGAAAGGACAATGTGTTCTATTAAAGGAGGGGGAAGGTAGGCGCTTGGAGGTCAAAAACACTCAAAGCAAGGGAATTGAGAAAGATGTCATTAAAAAATAATCAATGGATTTTAATATTAAGTAATTAGTTTATATATCTACATACACTCATGGACACATATATTCATATATTGAGGTTTTCTAAAGGCCTTCATACATTATCTAAGAATGCACGGATTCTTTTTTCAATGGAAATGGTGTATGGATCCCTCTAGCCTCCAAATTTTATAAATGGAATAGAAATAGGTCTACTATTCTTAATGAAGCTCTATAATGTTGTTCTCAATGTTTTCAAGACAGCTAAATAACCAAATTCTTGACACCATTAGAAGTTTATAAATGAAATAAATGATGCATATCACCTATTTTGATTCCATTCTTTCCTTGAAAAGGGATAATGTACCCCTATGATTAAAATTGCATTCTCCTTTGAAAGTAGCATCATAGTGATTATTATACAAAAATTGACATATCGAAAAACAAAACTTTCATTACAAATGGTTTAATTACAATCTACATAATGAATACCTAAGTAGTTCCATGGATCCTTGGATTAACCATTAGATGCACCATCCTAGACTTTGGATTAGAAAAATTTCCTACAACCCTAGAATGAGGAATTTTTGCATCACATCTTGCAAGGGAAGCCACATTTTTAGACAGATATTACCTTGGAATCCTCCAAAATACATTTCCTTCTTCATTCCCTTCTTTGTCCAAGAAAAAAAATGGGGAATACCCTCCAACCCAAATTCATCAATTTGTTCCTTCGACTTGATGTTGTCCACATTCAACATTACAAAATTCATTTGATCCCTTAATGGAGAGATAAATGTTATATGTCATTGAATATGGCTTGTGCACACAATGAAAATTTGGAAATAAATTCACCGGTGAAAATGATGCAAACTTGTTAAGCCATTGATAAAGCTCAAATGTGTGGGAAGTAGCTCAGTTCTTGGTGTGGTTTGGTCAAGTACAACTTTAAGGAAATATTGGTAGAAATATACTCCTAACCACATTAAAAGTAGTCCAAACATTCACAAACATTGAGAAGTTAGCATCTCGAGTTTTTTGGTCCATTTTGGAGTGCGATAGAACCAAGGTTAGTATGGATCTATTCTAGTTTAAAATTATGAAACCTGTTACTTCATAACATCTCACTTGAACAAGCATTTAGAAAATGTTAAAAAAAAAGAACAAGGGAGCTTAGTAACTAGGATATTTGAATTAGGGATTTTAGTAACAAAGATCTTAGAAGATGATAGGATCTTAATACATAAAACCAATTAGACTTTTGATATACTCTAGCAAACCTTGGTTTGAGTAATGGCTTATGGAAAAATAGAATTCCAAAAATAAAAAAAATTCAGGTCAAATTGCTTGCTATTATATCTATAATAATCCAAAGTATTTGGGAAGAATGGAAAATTTTCATTGAGTTATTGTTGTAATAGTAAATTCTTAATAGTTTGAGCAATAATCATTCATTCAATAAGTTGTGCATACATGAGAAATTTGTTAGTTCTTGAGAAAAATATGAAGATAATTGAACTTTAAAACTTTAATCCATAATAACAGTGCATATAGATCTCATCAATATTCCAAATACATAAATCAAACCATAGAACACATGATATACCTTGGAAAACATCCACTGATTTGGAGGATAAAAAACCCATCAAACAATCTTAGAGTATGATTGATAATTGGCAGAGAATGATTACAACACAATAGAATATTTCCTTCTCCAAGAGCACCAAAGAGTAGAGATGAAACGGAACACTGTAATGATCTAAGTTCCAAGTGCATAACACTTTAACAACAAGTCAAATTAGGTCATACAAGGAAGGTAGAGAATATTGCATGCTTTGGTAAGTAGTTAACAATGATAACACTGCTTTATCTTCAACCATGCACCCTCACTTACTTGGTGCCAAGTTGGCACTCCATAATTAACTACCACAATGAAGATATGTTCCCTCCATTAATTCACTAAATTTCACTGCCTCTAACTAAGTTGTTAACAGATTGAACTGAACTAAATTGAATGGTATTGCATGAAATTGAATGGAACTGAATAGAATTGAATGCAGCTAAACAAAATTGCATGTAACTGAGCATAACTGGATGTAACTTGAACACAATTGAATGCAACTGAATAGAATTGAATGTAATTGGATAGAATTGAATGTAACTAAAGAAAACTGAATTTAACTATTGCTTCTCAATCAATGTCATCTTCAACAACCACTTGCATAAATTAAGGAGTTTATTACTTAATTAATTGAACTTGTTTTATCACAACTAAGAATTAATTGATGTCTTATTAGTTTTATTTCACTTGGAGGAATACATGGGAAATTCAAATTCTTTCTCTATCTCTATGCTCATATTAATTTTATCTCCATAGTCCATATGTTTTTTCATTAATTTCTATATCATATCATACTCATAAGAATTGGTTCAAACCTATGATCATATGTATTACCCCAATTCATATAGTCACATGCTGAAGTAAATCAATCTAGGGGTAGATAATCCCTAAATCATACTTGTAGCACATGTTGACCATGACTAGCCATACATCACATAGTATATCCTCAATACTTAATACAAAATAATTCATGTGAACTTAATACACCATAAGTTCCAGACTTGATACAACACAAGTCTTAGACCTTAACATATGTTCATGATCTTAGCCATAATATCCTAGTACAAGCATCTCTCCCAAATATGAAAATGTCATGATGTGAAGTCAATACAATAAAAGTTTCATACTTGATACAACACAAGTCTCAAACCTTAATACAACATACGGTCAAGGAGAAGATCTGAACCTACTTACAACATAGATTCCAAACTTGATTACAACACAAATCTCAGACCTTAATAGAACATAAGGTCACGAATAATAAATCTTGAAGATATCCTTTCAACACTCCCTCTCAATAAGAGAGACATTCTCTTCCATACCAATCTTATCTCATAAGTGTCTAAACTTTGTCACAAATAGAGACTTGTCACAAATTTGCAATCTGCTCATCAGTAGTTATGTATTGGAATTCATTTTACATGACCATGACTTCAATGAAGAAAAACTTCATCTCAAATGTGTTTTATCATAACACACACATATAGGGTTTTCCAAAAAGGTTGACACATAATAACTGTAGGATCAAGTATTTCACCCTACTAGGTAGCTTCCCAAGATACACTACTCCTTAGTATGTAGTACTATCGAAAAAACACTTTTTGCTTCTAAGGGACTCTCAGACACACATCTTGCTTCCGTAGTACTAGCCACGATACACTTAGATTTTGTAGTACTAGCCGCAAATTGCAGTGTTTATCTCATGCTAGAGCAATACATGGATAACACAATCATATAATAGGTATGCCATGTAGTAAGGAGCCTATTCTAATGTACCTCAAATATTACTCAAACATATGCTTAGTAGAAAGAAAAAAATACAACAGGTCTCCTCAAATACCAACTAGCTACTTACACATAGTAGCATCATTTGGATCCAATCTAGAATAAAGTTTCTCTAAACTAGAAAGCATGGATTTTAAATCCATCATATACGACATTATACAACAAATGTGTAATAACATGCAGAAAGAAAGTCTTATCTTTTATTTCACTCTTCAACATTTGTTGACTTATTGAATCTTCTTCTATTTAGAGAACTTATATGTGAGATTTCCATTCTCGCTAATGTTTTTCAATGCCTGATCACTTTCTGAGTGATTCTTCTCTTTATACAACAACACCCCAACTACTTCTATAATAGGTTTAACTGTTCTCTAGCAGTTCAGACTATAGATCTTCTTGAGTATCAATAGTCTATGAGACTTTGACCATGTCTTTGCTCATGTGGATTCTCTCCACAAGGTATCACAACCCATGGTTTCCTGATTCATGTACCATGACTAACTGGTGGGGACTTTATCTGCTACTTCCTCTGAAGACACATCAATACTCCCTCTTCAAATAGGGGATTTCTTATGTACTATACCAATCTTGTCCTAGAAAGAGGCTTAGTAATACTGTTGTCAATGCTCCACATCTATGGATATGTACCATCTCTCAAATATAACTAACTAGGAACCTCATAAATATTTACTGCATTACAACATGCTTTATCTAGAGAAACATATGTGATCTTTCCTTGATCACTATACTAGTAATATTTTATTTATCTTTGAAACTATATTTCAATGACCAAGACATATCCGGTTCCACATACACTTTTTACCTAGTAGGTACAACAACACATGCTTTGTACATGTCTATGTACAAATCGCAAAGCATATAATAGATCCCAAGACCTGTCACTAACCAAATACATCTCAACTGACTCAAGATCCTTCAAATATGAAATACGAATTATAAAATTTCATATTTATCTTCATATGTGTGGTAATGGATTTGTATTCCATCATCTTGAAACTCTTCAGGCTCTTTTACTGCACATTTTCCTTAACTGAGGAAAATCTTTGTCTAGTGATTGCCATACCACTAATCATAAGAATCATAACAATATTCTTAAATATTGTTATGATCTTCCTTTTGAATTATCAAAATCATGTAGGCCTCCCTTTTTATAAGAGGTACATTAACCAGTTACACTAGTTCTTTAGGAGTTATCCAGACTAGAAACTCCCTCTCACCATGTGAATGTGAGAATCATAATATGGGTCCACCATAACAGATACTTCATGCTCATCTATGTCTGCAGCTCTTCTTGACACATCAATGTAAATAAGATAATTTAATTATCTTCAAGAGTCTTAACATCTCTCAAACTAGGATTAGGGCTTTCCATTTTGACTTCTTCCTAATGCATAGGAACCTGTTGATATGCTACTAGAAGATTCTTACTTTGCAACATCCCATTCTCTTTCAGGATTAGCCATCGGTATTGACATTCATTCAATACATGTCATTTTTCTTGTAGGTTAGGACATATAGTTTTTCCCTACAAGTCAAATTCAATCAAGTTATTATCAATCTTGCATAATCCAGTCATTTCAATAAATAGACAAACAAAACATACTGACATGCAAAACATTCTAACCAATGTTTTAGTATAATCATATCTCACGAATTTTAATCACATGAATACCTCAATGTATTTGCAGTGGTTCATATAGTTATGTACATATAGAATCAATTTTTCAACATAACTCTATTCACATTTCATGTAATGTTTTGCAGTTTTGTATCAGTCTTATGTTTAGATTTCATGAATATTTATGCAAGCCCTTATTCTTCTTAAAATGAATTTATATATTTACCAAAAATATAAATATTGTAACATATGTGTTTAATCATGTTTATACCATAACATCGTTCCCGATCCCAGGAATATAGATTGTAATGAAACAAAATCTGATTTTATAAAAGCTTATGATAATCAAATAATCATGCATCCCAACATGTATATCTCACGGATCAATAATGCATCCCAACATTTATATCTCATGAATTAATAATGCATCCCAACATTCATATCTCATGAATAATCATGAAACTATATATTCATATCTTTATGAACAATCATGCAACTCTATATTCACATCTTTATGAAACAAACATGCATGCTCATATTCATATCTTATGAAAAATCATGCAGCTCTATATGCATATCTTATGAACAATCATGCATGCTCTATATTCATATCGTATAGAAAAATCATGCATGCTCTATATTCATATTTTATGAAACAATTATGCAACTCTTATGAAACTCTATGAAACTCTATGTTCATATCTTATGAAACAATCATGCATGCTTTATATTCATATCTTATGAAACAATCATGCAACTCTATGTTCATATCTAATGAGACAATCATGCATGCTTTTATATTCATATCTTATTAAACAATCTTGCAACACTATTTTCATATTTTATGAATTTTGTTTATTTTCAAATAAATGAAAGACAATCAACATATATGCTCACAATTCTTAATCTCGGGAATACGAATCTCTATATGACTGTAATGAAAACATAAAAAAGAATATAGATCTAAATAACATATAAAAATGCAAGCACTTATCTTTTATTATTTTGCATGCTCCCTCTTGATCTCTTCTTCCTTGTGGAGATTACTAGAGTCTTTTGGTATTGATCTCTTTACAAATTTGAGTGTATGAAGGAGGTAGCAAATCTTAGCATGGAGAAATTGGATCCCATGCAACCTAGGGTGAATGTTAAAATTCAAGGAAAAATTCTTCCAATGATCATCCTCTTCTTCGGATGAGATCTCAACTCTATGAGGCTCTCATTATACACAATATCCATTGAATAATGATAATATCCAAACCACAAATCATGGGGTTATTCGATCAATTCGTCCACTTTGGGAAAATGCTCATAACATGAATTATGAGAATTTCATCTTCAAATACCTGATCGTATCTCTCAAACAATTGCGAATTTTTGAAATCTTCTCGCAAGTAAGCTAAATAAACCCATTTGGGAATTGGATTGTCAACCATTTTGTCTAATTCCTCATGGATTGATCAAAATGTATGTATGAAATTTGTCACCTGAAAAGTGACAAAAATGGTTCATATTGACTTGTTCTTTAATTCACACTTTCATGTATTGAAGTTCAGAGCACCTTCAAGTCGGTCTTTTGGTTGGATGGAGATCGATGCCATGGATCCAAGATATTTTCTCAATACTTTTCAATATCGCATAGGATTTAGTTGCTTGTGCAAACTAAGTTGTTGCACGCCTTTGATCTGATACCATGTTAGTGATTGAGAAAAATATAAGATAATTGAACTTTAAAACTTTAATCCATGAATCAGATGATAACAATTCATATAGAACTTATCAGCATTACAAAGACATAAATCAAACCATAGAACATGGGATATACCATGGGAAAACCCTCCACTGATTTGGAGGATAAAATACCCAACAAACAATCTTAGAGTATGATTTATAATTGACAGAGAATAACTACAACACAATAACAAATTTCCTTCTCCAAGAGCATCAGAGATTAGAGATCAAATGGAACACTGTAATGATCTTTCCAAGTCCATAACACTTTAAACAAGTCAAATTAGGTCATACATGGAAGGTAGCGAATATTGCATGCTTCAGTAAGTAGTTAACACTGAAAAAAGTTTCTTGATATTCAACCATGCGTACTCACTAACTTGGTGCCAAGCTGGAACTCCATAATTAAATCCCACAATGAATATACGCACCCTCCATTAATTCACTGAGGTTAATTGCCTCTAACTAAGTTGCTAACTGATTGAAATGAACTGAATTGAATGGAATTGAATTCAACTGAATGTAACTGAATCGAACTAAATGCAATTGAACGGAACTACATGTAACTAAACATAACTTAATGTAAATTGAACATAACTTAATGTAATTTGAACATAACTGAATGTAACTGAATAGAATTGAATGTAACTGGACATAACTAAATGTAATTGAACAGAACTAAATGTAACGAGTGCTTCTCCATCAGTGTCATCTTCAAAAACCACTTGCATAAATCAAGGAGTTGATTCCTTAAATAACTGAGCTTTTTGTATCACATATAAGATTCCATTGATGTCTTATTAGTTCAAGTTCACTTCGAGGAATACATGGGAAATTCAAATTTTCTCTATATCTCTATGCTCATATTAATTTTCTATGCATGGTCCATGTGTTTTTTCATTAATTCTATATCATACCATACTCATAATAATTGTTTATAACCTATGATCATATATATTACCCTAGGTCATATAGTCACATGCTAAAGTAAATCACTCTAGGGGTATCTAATCCCTAAAGGATACTTGTAACACTTGTTAACCGTGACTAGCCATACATCACATAACATATCTCAAGACTTAATACAACATAATTCATGTGAACTTAATAAACCATAAGTTCCATACTTGATACAACACAAGTCTCAAACCTTAACATAAGGTCATTATCTTAACCATAAGATCCTAGTACAAGCATCTCTCCCAAATATGACAATATCACGTGAACTTAATACAATATAAGTTCCATACTTGATACAAGATAAGTCTCAAACCTTAATACAATATAATTTCATGGAGAATATATAAGCCTAATTACAACATAGATTCTGGACTTCATTACAACACAAGTATCAGACCTTAATACAACATAAGGTCATGGAGAATAACTCCCAAAGATGTACTGTCAACAAAATCTGAATCAAAAACACTTTTACAGTCAAATATTCAGAGTGGGCATTTTGTTCTTTACAATAACAAAAATGATAAACAAACACATAGACAATGCCCCAACCAAACTTTGAAATACTTTTTTCCAAACATAAATTCATAGTATTGAAAGAATGCTTGAAAAAAATTTAGTGCGAAAACTTACAGAAAAAAAAATGGACATTTAATGATTGGAAACATCATTTGTTATTTAAAAAGTCTCTGAGAAATAAGAAGGAAAAGAAAGGAAAGGAGAGATGATAAATCCTACAACCTTCCAAGGTCCTTTCAATTGAGCCTTAGGGAAAGAAAGGGAACACATATAAAATTTCATTGTTAAAAAATGCACAGGTTATTGAGAAGGATTGAAACTGAGAAGAATGTTCAATGTATCAAGTGCAGTATAGGTTTGTTATACCAATGATAGTTATTGACAAGGATTATATAATGAGAATAAAGTTCATTGTCTCAAGTGCAGTATATGTTTGTTATAGAAATGATACACATATGAGAAACATATACGAATGATGGACTGTCATTGGGAAATCGTTTCTGGTATACGCTCTTTGTCTAGAGGTTAAAATGTCAAAATATAGTTCCCTAGATCCTCCATCTCTTGCTATGAGATTTCTATTTAAACTATTTCATGTTTTAGTGTCCACTTTTGAGTTTCATTTGGGTGGATTTAGGGCACTATCAATAACTGGATACATAGCATTCTATAGGCATTTGGTCTAAAATCCTAAGTGGTTGATGGAAGTGGATGCACTGTTATTATTTTGCATTGAATATGTGTAACATTGTGCTACTATTGTGTTTCTTATAGAAATATCATTTGAAGAAAAATTGAAGAAAAAAATAATAATGTGCTTCTTGGTTTGAGGGTTTAAATTCCCTTCATTTGATTCGTGGAAAGTGCAATGCCCCTTCTCCCAGTTGGTTGTAGTGAAACTATATGCTCTTTGTATCCAATATTCCTTTCATCCATGGACTTTTATTTTCCAGTTGATCATACAGATTGTTTGTTCTTGCAATAAAACTCATAAGTTGGTGTGGTGTGTGGCTTGCCATGTTGTTTACCTCTGAAGGTAGAAGATCCCTAGTGTAGTTGCATTCAGAGTATTTTGGATTTTCACATAGGACATCCTTGTGATGAAAACTTCAATTGTTTTCTCTTTTCATGGTTAAAAAAAAGAATAAATGCATTGGTGAGACTATCAATTCCATTTGTAATTTGCAAGAATTTCTACCCTATATTTTGGTTACCCATTACAATTTTCACAAAAACATTTCAAAAATGCAATTACTTAATTTAAATTATAAAGAGAGTTTGGTACATTTCAGATGACCTGATCTCTAGGTCTAATCCAGAAAGAAACCAATTTTTGCAAGACCCAACATTGTTTTCTATTAATAGGAGAAGTTATTTTGTTGCAATATCTTTAAGAATCAAACTTCATTGGATGTTGGAGAACTATTTTATTATGGAACATTGAAATCAAAATTTTTGGTTCATGCCATGGATGAAACATCATTGATCTATGTCATAGGTCAGATTTTATCCAATGATGAAAGATATTGATTCTTGTATCATTTTGTTATTTTGAATTTCATTATAATTGGATGTGGTTATCTGACATGACTAGCTAGGCCTCGTAACCCTAGTTTAGGTTGTTTAAAAATTACCTATGCAATATGAATCACGATATGATGGTTAAGGAAGCTAGAGTTCAAGTAAGTTACCATTTACGTTAGAAAGTTGTACAATTTTAACTATCTGGAGCCCGGAATATAATCTGTTATTCATATGTTAAAACTACTGAGTTCTATAATGCAACAATATTCTAAAAATATGTAAGTTTGGGAAAGAATATCTAGGGAGACCATCATCATAAAGGGCGATCTGTAGTCTATTTATATCTAAAATGACCTTCATTGTATGTATTTTGGACAAAGTAATTACTTTTTCCCTTTCCTCTTAAAATGCATGACTTCATCATATATTAGGACTTCTAAGATATTATTGAGTGTTACCTCCAAAAACGTGGAATCCTTTGGCCTTCAACATGTGCATTGTGCAAATATAAAGTTGAGACACGAAGGCATCGTTTTTCAAATGCCCCTATACTATTCAACTATAAAATATCCTTTTAAGAGATTGATCATCATATGAATCTCCCCTCTCATGGAAGGACATGTTTACTAATTGGCCATAAAAAATACAAGGAGCCTTCTTGAACAAGCCCATTACTAAGAGATCCTGGCTAGCCATACCAAAGTATGTGTGAAAAAATATTTGGTTGGCAAGGAGGATATATTTCAACAAGAGAATGATGTTAAATTTATAGCATCATGAGTCATTCTCTGGACTTGTGAGTAATATCAAGTCCTATATCCTCATGTGTTGAGGTGGCGATGTTGTAAAGTCGTGTAGTACAAGAATGTGGACTTGTGAGTAAAATCAATTCAGAATTGTGAGAAATATCAAGTCATGATTCCATAAGGTTCCTATGGGGTGGGGCTCCAATTATATATGTGATTGATTCTCATGTGAAATGGGGTGGACATCCATTTATAGAGATGAAATTCTTTGCATGTTGAAGAAAAAATGTTGTGTGATATATTAGTAACCATGGTCATTCAATATTGAGAAAACTATTAAGTATCCTCTAGAGTGAATTACTTTGGCATATGACTATATGGTTTGAGAATAATACAATATGAACCTAGCATGCAACAAATATTATGCGTATAATATGATATGATAGATAAATAAAGTTAACACATCTAGACCATGCAGTAAAGATAAAGAGATAATGCATAGAGAATTTGAACTTCCCAAAGATGTATAGGTGGACTCTATTGGAGCAGGGCCCTGCAGCTACAGGAAAAGCTACTATAGCAGAATAAGGAAGTCAAAGGAAACAATACCTGAAGCGGCTGAGAAGAGATCTCAACCACTGCATTTAAGGCAGCGGCGAAGATAAGAGGGATCAACTACCGTCATAAAGAGAAAAGGAGCAATGGGATGAGGTATTAAAGACAAAGGACAGAAGGGGAGCAACTGAGTAAGCAACACCCATACCCACGATCAGTGCCGGGAAGCATGGAAGATTGCAGAAAGTTGTAGTGTGACCAGTAAGCGGCAGTTCAAAGTACAGATAGGCCGACTATCGCAGTTAGGATTTTGGGTTACTGTTGGGATAGGCCCACAGTGTTGTATCATGGTGAGACCTTCGGGCCACCTATAAAAGCATGTATTTTGTATTATGAAAGGTTAGCTAGTCAGTTGATCTGTTAGCTCATAGACAATTAGCCAGTTAGTTAGCTGGTCGTTTTGTATTGTAAAACATTGAGAAAGAGTCGATATCTAGTTCTGTTATTCAGTCTGTATTTTTCTTACTGTAACCAGTAGCCGGCTCCTTGAGCATGAATGTAACAATCTGCAGGGATTGAAAGAGAGAGAGAGAAAGGAATTATTGTAAGAAGAAAGCATAATAGGAAGAGAATATATCTAAGAGAAGGGCTCCCAGCTGAGTGTGTGGAGTTTCCCAGAAGATCTCGAGCTATATAATAGGTTGTAGCGGAACTATGTGTACTCTCTCAAGATATAATAAAACACAATTCCTGTGGACGTAGCTTTCCCCCTCGGGAAGTGAACCATGTAAAATCCATGTGTTGTGTGACTGTTTCATGTGATTGTGTTTACTTACTCGCTATATGTTATATGTTACATGAACTTTGCTTAACAGTCAATGAATTTATGTTTGCTATCCTTAAGTTTACAGTAACATAGAAGGTTAATTGTAGGATTGAACGTATCAAGTATTATGTATATGAGTTTATCAGTGCTTGATTCACTACAGTAACAGTTACAGTGTTAAGTGACTTCTATATATAAGTTCAGTGAGTTGAGAGTACTTGATGCTAGGCATGTTAAACTATAGAAGCTTAAGAGAAGTTGTTAACAACCTTATGAAGGTTAACTAAGCTAGTATACCCAGGGAGGAAGCCTCTGGACCTTGAGAGTTGATGAGCATACTGAGTCTTGCTGTAGGAGACCTCGCAGCGTAGAAAGGCGATACCACATTGTCAGAGGAGCTGCGGTGTGAGATATTGCAGGTTAAGAGTTAAGCACATGAGGAGGCTACGCATCGTCCTGGAAGCTGCGATGTGATAAGAGCCAGTCCTGTAGCAGAGTCAGCGAGGAAAAGAGAAACAACCTTCACAGAGAGATCCCACCGGTTATCCAAAGTCAAGAGAAGCACTAGGATGCTATAGAACCTGGTTGAGGAAACCTAATTCTTCAACCACCCCATCTAAGATCACTTTGGGTGAGACTTCAGCCCGTTCTGCAGTCTGTCACCGAAAGGGCCAGTAAGCTAGGGGTATTGTTGGTACATTACAGTAAACCCAGGTCTACCCATAGTAACCAACATACTCGAATTATTGAGCTTTAGTTAAAGCCTCAATGTGTGCTTCAGTTAATTAGGTAAATCATAGTGATTACTCCAAAGAAATTCAACTAGCATTATTCAATTAATAATAGTTAAATAAGTGTTAAGAAATATGGACTAGTTCACTAAAGTAGTTATAGTCTAGTTAAACTAAAAGATGACACTTAAGTTATTCAAAAGATGAACTTCAATTATAAAGTGTTTTGCATGACAACACTTGAGTTAAAGTTCAATAATAATTAAGTTAGCTTGTTAATTAAGTGATCATACTTTTAATTAGATGATGAATTCACTCCGATGTCAATTAAGCACCCGTTAATGTCAAAGATGAAAGGAATGGCACATATGTTATGCATGATGGAGATTCCAATGCACCCAAACTATTATTTATGAAGTAAATTCACAGTTGTAGTGCAAGTGTGCACAATTGTGATGTATTCATTCACTATTGTATGCATGTATATATTTTTGGTTTATTATTAAGGTGCTGGGCACATGGCAAGTTCAAATAAAAATTGATATCTATTCTCTATTTCTTAGTGTTATCTTTTATCTATCACCTAGGGTACCAAAAGCAACATGTTATTGTGTAAAAATACATTCTCTCTGATCTATAATAATTACACTTTGAAGAATTGTTGGGATTTGCATTGTCGTTATTGTTAGGGTTTTACTAGGGTACATCTTGTGTTATGGATCAACGATTAGTGTGATTGAATGATTCAGTGATTCCTGTATTCAATATTCCATTTATAAAAAAATTAAAGTTCAGAGATATTCATATTTTCTTTTTGGCAAGGGGTTTGGATACATTAGTTGCACAACATCGCAGAAGTTGCGCAAGCTCAAAGACACTGTGCAAGTGGAAGATGGCGCACAAGGCAGAAAATAGAATATATTTTATATTTTGTGTCACCTTTTGTAGTTTTGGGCCATATTTTGTGGATATTGGTCAGCATTTTGTAAAATCAATTAGGAGTTAGTTAGGAAGTTGTCCAAGTGGACCTTGAATGTAAAGGCACAAGCCTATGAATAGATGTTGAATTACAAGTGAAAGAGATAGTGGGGTAGAGAGAGAGAAAGGGCCTTAGAGACTTAGAGAAATATTTGTTAATCCTTGTTGTTTTTGGAGATCTACTGATCTGTGAACTATTTTGGTGATTTTGCGCAGAAGCAATATGACAAGGCCGAAGTTGATCTGAATCATTGTGTTCTTTTCTGTTTTCATGTTTATTGTTTTCTATGACTCAATGATGAATGCTATGTGAATCTTCTACATGGATCTATGATGCAATGTTTCCCTGTTTTAAATGATGTTATTGTATTGGATCTGTTTGCTCATTTTTGTAATCTCACAGATCACATAAGGTTACCAATAATACATACTAAAACATACATACATAACAGAGACAAGAGACAAGAACATATAGATAGAATAACATATTATATTAGCATAAGAGGGTCCATACAATACAGAGAACTGAACTGAGTTCTCATCTAGCTCAACAGCTTAATATATATGATTACAAAACAGTTACAAAATAACTACTTGTCGGTTCGGTGAACCGACATGACTTTTAGGTGGCTGACCTAATCTCTATTTAGTCGGCTGACCGACTTAGTCGGCCGATCGACTAAGTTGGATATCATTCAAGTCGATATACCAACTTGCTCCTCCAACATCTCCCCCATGAACAAAACGTTTCTTCATCTCGAAGAAATAGGGAGGTACAAAAATTTCTAAGTAGACATTATTTTGTGCTTGATCTTTATGGGCTGTGAAGTCCGATGGCCGGTCTTTTCTATATGCAGACTTCGACAATTTCTGGAGCTGTCACTGCTAGGTGATGTTGGAAATCCATCCAACTCTGCAATATTTTCTGTATGTTGATGGTGAGTGTAGTCAAACTTGATAAAATCGACATTTTCTTTGGAATGGATATTTCATCTATTCTCTCCATGTCGGGACCCATAAACTAGTCATTTTCTTCTGCTGTCTCTCTAAGTCATTTCATCTGTGGGAAGATGATGTCTACTTTTTCCAAGTTGGGAATGGCTTGATGCACTTAATGATGTGCTTCCCACTCAAGCTTATAGAGTTTAGCTGTCTCAAGCACTATTTGTTCCTCAATTATGCTTCTAAGTGCTTCGTCAGTGCTTTTCCTCTTCTCAAGTGCTTGGATCCCTTGTCGGATCTGTCGAGTGTGCTAATAGACTTGTTCGTAGTAAGTAGGTTAGTATTTTAGTACTTCTTTGGTGATTACAGACTCCTCCATGTGATCTTGCAACACTTTGTAGGATTCAAAAAAGGCCGTGTGCTACGCCATCAATAGTCGAACGGTTTCTTCTTTCTGCTCTTCTTTTGTTTCTTGAATATGTGCTTGGAGCACCGACACCACACTTTCAAATAGTTGATAAGATCTTTTTAGCAGTTTGTTGGTGTCGACCTCTATTGGTCCTAGTATGACAGACTGGACCAGGTCCCTGCACTTGTTAAGGAACTTAACTTGGTCTTTTTCCTTGTTGTCTAGTTCCTTATGTTTGTGTTGGTTCCTTGTCTTTGCTTTGACTGCTAACGCTTCCATTAGTTGTTCTAGATCTGGATCTCTCAGTTTGGTTGCATCAACCACAGTGGTCAACCCAACTAGATTGACGTGGACCATTGCTGGCTATCCATGATGGTCCTTCTTCTTTTTCTTCCTTTTGTGCTTCTCTGCTTCAGCTTGTTTCGGCATCTGTGTACCTGCAAAAGTCGAGTTGAGATTTTCTATTTGCTGTGCAGTAGTGATTGATGGAAACAGGTGTGGCCATGCTCGTTCATCCTTTTATCCAAGTCTTCTCCATTATTTTTCACATGTATTAATATGATCTTCTAGATTTTGTCCTTGAGTGAATATGGGTATTTGAGCCTGTTGAGTTAGCTTCTTTCCTCCAAACCTTTGGAAAAAGTAAGTCAAAGCTGATGTCCAGGTATGCAGTCTTGTCTGATGGGTATCCCACCATCTAGCATCTTGTCCTGTAAAAGTTTCTACTAAACTTTGTAGTCGACCATTTTCACCAATATTTTTGGACACGTGTTCTATGTGCATGACTGGTGATTCTCTTTCCTTGTATCTTGGTATTTGTGTATTATTTACATTTGTAGGTTTTAAAGTAGGGTATTCCCTAATTTTTTTCTCAAATATATTTGGGATAATGGACACTATGAAGCACTGTTGGGTGGGCTTTTTCTGTACTTTTTGGATAGTCCAGCACCCTCTTGCTTGTGTTTCGTAGTTCTCAACTTCCCAATCATATAATTCTGCATCTGAATTATAACCGACTGAGTCTTGGTTACCTAAATGAAGTTCTCCATAGATATTAGGTTATGTATAATATTCATTTTTGTGTACCTAATAAATTTGTTGGATATCAAATTCTTCATTGATAGGTTCTGTCCAAGGTTCTCCTTGGGATGGGTGAATAGGTACAATGACCTTTTGACCATTTCCTTTCAACTTTATTCTTTCTTTGTCTAGGGATATTGATGCTTTCATCTTCCTTCCCCAAGGTCGACCTACTAACGCTAGGAAGGAGCTACATCCTTCCTTAGGGTCAATAATTTCGAAGTAGAATTTGGTCGATATTCCTTTTATCGTTGTGTCAACATTTTTCCACACTCCAATAGGTTCAATTAGGACCTGGTCGGCTAGTTTCAGGTATATACTTGACTCATACAGTCGAGGTCTGCCTAGTTTTTCCCAAGTGTCATGAGTCATGATGTTTACTTGTGATCCAAATTTGAGCACGACTTGTTGGATATGGTATCCTTCAATTTCCAAGTCGACAAGTGAGTCGACATCACTTTTATCTTTTTTATTTAGACTACAGATATTCTTTGTTTGTTTTTCGGTGTTGTTATGTTTTATTTCATATAGCAAGTCAATGAACTGAGATACTGAGTTATCTTTCTTTCCAAGCTGTATCAATTCTTTTATTGTGTTATGTCGTTTTTCGTTTGCTTCTTCTTGTTGGGAAAATTCTTTAAATATGTTTGTTGCCTCTTTATATATATTTTTTTCTTTAACTGGATCAGGGTAGACATTCTTTTATTTTATTTTGTTGATTAGTGGGTTATCTTTTCCTATTTTTGTCCCTTGACGGGTTACGATATGCAAATTCTTTGTATTTATTACATCATTTGTTTTCACACACGACAAGACATTAACATTTTTCTTTTTATTTATTTTTTCCAGCATGGTAGGGAAATCCTCTAATGAGTGATCCCCTACTCCACAATGAGCACAAAATTTGAGGTCAGTTATTTCCTTGTATGGATAGTCTGCATGCTGATGTCCCTCCTTATAACATGTAAAACATTGGATGGGTTGACGTGGTCGGTTGTCTCGATTCCCAGAGAATCGACCTTGACCTCCATAGCCTCCACGTCGATTGTCATACCGGTGCTCGTATATTCGACCTTCGTATCTTTGATTGTTCTGATCGTTTGGCATGTGGTTTTTCCCATTACTTTGTGCAACTGCGTTGGTTTGATAAACTACATGATAATTCTGTCAGTTCTTGAGATTCTAATGGCAGTCGACCGTGTTATGATTTTTACTTTCACAGATTGCACACCAAGATGCCTTGCCATTCTTCATGTTGAATGGACAATATTTTGTCGAGTGGTTTCCATGCTCTTGGAAAATGTCATAAAAACATTTAGTCTACACGAATCGAACGCCCTATCGGCTGATGTCCTGGCAACAGTTATCTTTGGAATGTTCAGTCGTCGAGCACTTCGTGTACCAGATATCCTAATTTTTGAGGTTTAATTCTTTTAATGACTTCTGTACGTTCCCAAGCTATTTTTTTAGTCTGTGATCGGTGGAGTATGCTGGTATGTCCTCATCCATTTCTACTTGGAGAGCTTTTGTAAGCGCATATTCATAAGTCTTGAATGTCTCTAGACTTATGTGTCGGCGAATTTTCTGTGATAAACCTGTAAGAAACCATTGGATTAATAATTGTTCATCAATAACATAGTCCAATTGGCTAAGAAGGTCTTTCCATTGTTTATCGTAATCGCGAACAGTTTCTCCTGGCTTTTGCAATGTCATTTTTAGTTTCTTTGCTTCCAGATGTTTTGCATCTAGAGTTTTAAAAAATGATAGAAATTGTGCTTTGATCTCGGCTTTGGTTGCTTGGGGTTTTCTCTCAGAAAAGGTCATGTACCAAGTTAATGCCCTTTTCCTCAAGGCACTAATGAACTGTTCCATCTGTCTATCTTCATTCGTAACTTGGTTAGCTTCCCAAGTCGACTCACAGACGAACCAATGTCATCTGGGGTCCTCATCCCCCTCATATAGAGGAATGTGTGTTGACCTGTGACCCATGTTAGAATCATTGTCACTGTCGGAAGCTGGTGGTGGTGGAGGTGGAGGTGGTGGTGGGGGTAGTGGGGTTATTGGCTTATTCATCTCTTTGTAACTATGGTCGACGGAACTCTTATTCCCGTTGATTGTTTTGGTTGTCAATTCTTCTTTAACCAGTGGTCGGTTAGTGTCGACTTCTTCTGTTGATGTCCCACTACAATTATTTTTCCGTAGTTCTGAATGTTCTGTGTTCTCTAAAGCTGTATTCGGCAGGGGGGTTGCTCCTTCATGTGTCGGTAAAATTAAGTGGATACTTCGGTTGGAGGGTACCGCTTGAAGCGTAACCCAATTTCCTTCTTCTGGTCGATGAATAATTATATGTCTACCAGTGTATGTCTCGTCGCCTAGTCAGCTCTAGATACCAAAGTCACCAGCTCCTAGTCTGAGATCCTCTTCGACAATAGCTTGTATCCGGGTACATGAATCTAGCAAAGGTTTTACTTCTTGGGGAACTTCTAATTGGAGAGCTTCTCACTGCTCTATCCCCAATTATTCTTTCATAGGGGATGCCTCTTCTTCCATGCCTTCTTCTTGTCATCCATGACCTGACTTCGGCGGATCTCTTTCCTGGTCGGTCACCCTAGTACTCATTCCTCTCTATAGTGCTAAGGCTCTTTCTCTTCTTTCTTTCCTACATTGTAGCCTCCTCTCCCTTTCTATTTTCTAGAAGTCCATCATACCTTTGTGTGACACTATCTTCTCAATTTCCTTTTTAGGTTGACTTCTCAATACTGGTGATTGGTATTTCCTTTAGTCGACTAGAAACCACTCCACTTTATTTCGACATATGACCAGCTTCCCCCCCATAGCCTACCCAATGCTTTAGAAAGCCTGGATAGTTCTATCTACTTGCTTAGGAAGTATTCCCACTCCCTTTCTGCAATGAATTTTTCCCACCTCTTTTTCTTTTCTGCCCAATTAGGGTTTAATGGTGGTCCTCCAAGTGATGGACGGGGTTCGATAATATGACCTATCCCTTCTCGATCAGGAATTTAAATAGCAAGGTCGGTAAGGAACACAAGAATTGCTCAGTGAGTTTTGTGTAGAATTTCTTCTTGACGGTTTCCATTGAAGTTCTATCTTCTACTGCATGCTCCTCACAGAATTCGTCAACGATCTTTTTGAACCACTCTGACAAGTTTTTTCTTCCCCTGTGAATCAATTTTACTAGTAACCGTTGATCTTTAGTCCCTTTGGGATTTTTCATCCAGGAGTTTCTTCAGAATTTAGGGCATGGATTCTACAAACTTCTCATGCGTCTCTGTAAAGAATCTTTCTTTTGCTTGTGCGGTTGTCAATCTGTTTCTTCGTGTGTAATTCTGCAAATAATTTGCTACTTTACAATCCCACCAGTCCTTAATCTTCTGTTCTTATATCATCTGCTTTTAGACATCTCAGACATGTACTACCGGCAACGGAACCAATGATTTAACCTCACAAATCACATAAGGTCACCAATAATACATACTAAAACATACATACATAACAGAGATAAGAGACAAGAACAGATAGATAGAATAACAGATTATATTAGCATAAGAGGGTGCATACAATATAGAGAACTGAACCAAGTTCTCATCTGGCTCAACAGCCTAATATATATGATTACAAAATAGTTACAAAATAACTACCTATTGGTTCGGTGAACCGACACGACTTTTAGGTGGCCGACCTAATCTCTAGTTAGTCGGTTGACCGACTTAGTCAGCCGATTGACTAAGTCGGCTATCGTTCAGGTCGGCATACTGACTTTCTCTTCCAACACGCATCAATATGTTTACTGTTGTTTTTACTAAATGATGTCATCTATTGAAAGGTAATAAGGAATGGATCTGTTAGTGCTTAAGTGAATGATCATATATGTGAATGCTGCGCTAAGTCCATAAGTTGATGCACATTGTCCTTTCCTATTCTACGAAAACTTGTTTCCATCATCCTTCCCTCGAACATCTCGGGTGAGACGTCATCTACTTTGCAAGTGTTGGTGGACATGGTAATACCTATCTGGGCTGGTGCTCATGGAGATCCCAGTGGTTTGGCTGTCGACAGAGTGGGAACCCTTGTCGACTGGTTTTGTTGGTTGGGTTTGTGTCAACAAATGGTTCTATTGGTGGGACCTTGTGGTGACTTAGGGGAGGACATGTTGTGGCATCCAACGAGACTAGAAATTCAAGATTGGTTTGACCATAATCTATGAGAATTTGCTGAGAATGAAAATCAAAACACTGGACTGATGACATATAAGTGGCTAGAAAGATACATACACGACGGTCCACACAAGTATTTTTTCTTTGAATTTTTTATCATATTGTACGAGTGGTTGGCGTAATTCACTTATTGAAAGACACATTTTGAAGGGAAAGAGACAATGTCTTGGACCCCTAAATTGATCCAGGAGCCGCAAGAAACCAACAATGGAGCATTGCAGGCTGTTGAAGTTTGGATAGACAGTATCTTGGAAGGATATATCACCGATTTTGTGGTTGATACTACTCAGTCCTACAACAAGGAATAAAGGGAATGCTTCAATGAACCAAGAGGTAGGTTCTTAATGTCTTGTTGGCAGCCAGCAACAACCTCTTCATTTCTTGACAAAATGAAGAGAGATCAGCTCTTTATCATCTTTTATCAAATTAAAATTATGAAAAAGCACCTTCAGAATCTTTGATTCTGAAGGTACTCTTAATCAAAGGAAAGTGATTTAATGATTTTAGAGCTGAAAGAAATCTGATCATAAAACTTGGCTT
>LPNX011133248.1:4936-17460 GCA_001517045.1 Pseudotsuga menziesii
GTTAATGTTTGTTAATATTATTAGAAATGAAGTTTATGTGTGAGATGTTGACAAGTACCATAAAGTCATACTAAAAACCTTTATTCATCACATGAGCATGAACAAATAGAGTTTAATTATAAGGATTTGTATTATAAATACAATTTCATAAATAACTATTTTGTAATAACATAATTTAATATTTTTTTGTTATGTTTGTTTTGTTTATTATAAGTGTCTAAGGTAAAGTATATTATAATTGTTTCATGGTTAAAAAACAACTTTGCATTGTAAAGATTACAAAAAATAAACTTCTATTACTAATGTTTAACTTTAGAATAATAAAAAAAATATAATTATAAAATTTAAATAAAATGAAATTATTTGCTTTGGAATTGATCAAATGTGTGATAAGATGTTGAAAAGATTAATTTCATGTTATTCTTGTGGGAATTTATAAATACAAAAATCCACTCACATGCTCAAGGAATTTATTGTAGTCTAAAAACACAACATTTTGCACCTTACTTGGCCACTGTGAAAGGTGACGTGACTCCTTCATCAAATGCATACCCGGTGACGGTGAAAATTCTTTGATCTCGTGACCCCTTCCTTGTCATGACCTTTCCAACTACAAAGACCTCCTCGCCGGTGGGATCCTGTCGATGGCATGATGACGCCTCCAACGTCCCTTTCCTGACAACCTTCCTTTCTGGAAACAACAAACTTTGGAGCCAACGATGCGACCACTTGACACATTGAATTTGGATACCCTTTGCATTCAAGTTGCAAGGAAAATGAAAACGTCAACAAAAACAATGGATATCACTCAGAACTTTCCATTTTGCTCGTTCTGAGAGAGTGTTCAACTGCAGTATGAAAGAGCGTTCTACTCCATTAATGCACGCCCGTTTATCCATTGAACACCTTGATGTGCGTTCCTCGATGGCAAAAAAAAGGATGTCACATGGAACTCCCCATTTTGTTCGATCTGAGAGTGAGTGTTCAACTGCAATCTAAGAGAGAGTGTTCCCCTCCATTAATGCATGCCCAATTTTCCATTGAAAAACACGTTATGCATTCCTCATTGGAAAAACATTGGATGTTGCCGAGAACTCCCCGTTTTGCTTGGTTTAAGAGTGAGCGTTAAACTGTTTTATGAGAAAAAGTGTTCCCCTCCATTAACACACGCCCACCTCCATTAATGCATGCCCAATTCTCCACTGAACACTCTGTTGTGTGTTCCCCTCCATGAGCACATGCCCAATTTAGACATTGAACACCCTGCTAACTGTTTTTCCAGTAGTTTGATGAGGACAAGAACTGCTCCCGAAGGAAAACAAGGATGAGGAAATTCACTCATAAATTTACCAAGGTCACCCGGCTATGGATATCTTCCATCAAGGTAAGCCATTCGCATTGTTTTTTAGAATTTCCTCTTTCTAATGGATATGTGTTATACATTTAATCAATGAACTCTCCAATATGATTTGTTACAGTCTCTGTGTTTTGGGTGATGGCACTAGTTCTTATGGAAATAGGCTTTCTGTATAGCAACTCCATCACTCAGGTTCTAGAGATAAATGTAAGATCTTTTTACATATTGTTTAAAACATTTAGATTCTCGCAATTTCTAGACCTACATCATTTGTCACTCAAAGAGCCTTGAAAGAGTTAGCCATTCATATGCACACTTTGACAAACAATATATAATTTTTGTGACTTGGTACTTTGGTTTTAGTTTTATGATATTTCATCTCTTGGTGCCTTGTGTTGATAATGCTTGCGATAGGATAATTATTTTGCATTGGGAAATGGTATGTTGCATCTTTTAGTTTGTAAATTGGAAATCCCTTTTCGTGAAATCATGGCTTGACTTGGTATTGGAAACACTTATAAACTTATTCTCTTGAGGTGAATAAATATAACCCTCCTCCCCATTTTCGTATCATGGATAACACTTTTAGTCTAGATATAACTAAAAGTGAAATAATCCCGTACATAAAAAAACATTATGAGGAGAATGAATGCTCACTGAAAGGACATGAAGTGAGCAATCTATTACTTAACATTCATATGGAAAGATTGGAAAATGTAGGAGTAGTGTTGGAAATCAAATAAATTGGCTAATGACATAAATATGCATTACACGATCATCTTAAGATTGTCTCGAGGAGATCATTATACCTTTTATTTCTTTAAACTTGGTCTTAAAAAGAGTAGTTAAAGATGAGACAATATAATAGACAATGATATCAATGTTGGAAACATTTGCAATTACATGGTGATTGTGCTTAGCAAAATGGTGATGTCCTTATAGAAGAAGTACCTGGTGGGCATCATTTTGATTCATTATCTTCTCACATGATCCATACTTGTGTTCTAATAAAGTATGTTTTAATACTTCAACCATTTATAAGAAAATGTAGCTATTGGTCTGATAGGAAAGCTTTATGTTTTGATGTACACATAAATCTTTTGGAAAACTTCTTGTTAAGGGTACACTTATACTGAACAATTTTTTTTTACAATTTTAATTTTTTTTATACTTCATTGCTTTATTCATAATTTTGTTAATATAATATAAATACTTATTATTGTTACAAAAGTGGAGATAATATCCTTAAAAAAAAAAGAATTGAGAAAGAATTATCATTAGCCTTTTTTAAGTCTTCTTTATTATTATTATCCTAAACTATTTTTTTTTTAAATTTGGTTTTTTTTTGTTATTATCATGAACTATTTTTTTTCAATTTGTTTTTCTTTTATTATCCTAAACTATTTTTTTTAAATTTGGCTAATATATTTATTAATAACATATAGATACCATTAATTTAAGTTAGATGCAATGGAATGTTTTATCTTAGATACATTTTTGTTTTGTTTTATCTTATGCCATAAAGATAATTTAAAAAGAATGAGTTAAATTTATTTTAAAAATAGTTGCAACATAGTTTAACAATACTTAAGCATAATGAAGGATGAAAGCTTAGGAAATTCTAACAAAAATATTGCAGCTTAATGAGGCCCACATAGAGTGCCTCTTATTCTAATATATTTAGGCTTATTACATTTGATCATGTGGATTCTCCAAAAGATGCCAAACAACAAAACAATTTTACAAAACATGATTTAAACAAGTTGAGAATGAAAACAATTTCTCATAGCATCATCCTAGGCTTGGTTTGAGGTCAACGATTTCTAGTTGCCAATCTCAATGCCCTATTGAATCTCATGGATAGTCTCTTCCTCCTTGAACTCTATGGGGAATCAAGTAAATGAAGTGTTTGTTTTGACCATTGAAGAAGTTGACTCTTTGCTGAGGGAAATAACCATCTCTCTATGTTTGACACATTCTTCTTCAACACCCTGCAACTACATCTTATGTTTAACCATAATATCCATCACAATGACATTTTGAGAAGTTTGTTGGTGTTTTGATTTGTAGGTCTTAGCAATGATAAAGAACATAGAGGTTTTATTCTCTTTAATTAGGTCTTCCTATCTCCTTAGAAACCTTTTGTTTAAGAGATTTAATAAAGTACTCATAATTATAAAATGAATACATAGAATATGATTTTTTATAGTTTTGGCATATCACTACAATACTAACATAACAAAAAATGTTGGAATCTACAATGTTGTAGGTAGGTGAATTATTCCCTTCTTGATTCGTCATGGAAACATCTACCATTGTCTTTCCTTTTTCTTCCTTTCTCATTGCATGTTTCTTTCCTATTTTAGGTCCTCAATTCTTTCCTCATACCCCTATATAGCATTGATCAAACTCTCATATTTTTGGTCAAGTTGATTGAGTTTGTTGATGGTTTATGTATGAAAGTATTAATGTTCCAGTAAAAATCCATTATATCCATGTATATAAGGTCTCTGCTTCTTGAAAATCCCATATTAAGAATCAATGAATCGTCTCCACACCTACTTTATCATAGGATGTCCATTTATCGTATACCCTAATTTATTTCCTTTCAACTTTTTCCATTAATGTTGCATAAAATGTATAGTTTTATTCTTATGTAGTTTTCATTGTAGAGACCATATTAAACTTGATCCTTTAGGGTCTCGTCCCTAGGTCTAAATTTTCCTTGAATTTTCTTCGTCCTCCCCTTATGTAACCTGTGACTAGTATCCCTTTTCCTAGATTCAATGCAATGTAGTCTAAAAACACACCACTTTGCACCTTCCCCAACCACCGAGAAAGTTGTCATGAGTCGTCCAGTAGACCCATTCTTGTCGATGGTGAGAATTATCTGATCCAACAACCCCTTCTCAACCATGAACTTTCAGGATACAATTACCTCCTCATCGATGACTCCTCGAGTGACCCCCTATTATAGGTGAGTACTTCGGCCATCCACCAACTGACCACCACCATTAATTCACCTGCCTACGTACAACTATCACATCATTAAGAGATTAGTGTGATTCTTCCCTCTAGTCTTCCCTGTGAATATTCAAACATGTCCCCTTCTACTCGATGCTCATTCTTTGTGGCGTGGTAGATGCTACTCGATTATAAACTAGAAGAATATGGTCATTACAGTTATTTCCATAGTCAATGCAGTTTCAATACCTGATCCATTTTCTGGTAAGATCATTTTCTTAGCCCATGTGAAGTCTTCTCCATTGTTCCATATCTATCGATTTCATGTGATTTCATTGTTTTGAATCTTCCATGCACTCACTCTGGTAGATTCAACATAGTTGTTACTTACTTATCTTAAACTAGCTTGGACAAATTTTTCTAAAGGTTTGCCTCAAGACAAGCTTCCATACCATTTTCACTAAGATTATTTTCAATTGAAGGTGTAGTTTAGTACAACTCAAAGGTGAAGTTTGGTATAACAAAAGATTTCATGGAAGGCACTGCATGTGCACTCTTATGTATGTATAGATCATACGATGATCATCATAGAAAGTCCATAAGTCCAAGGTTCTTTTGCATTCTTTCATTCAAATCCACAACTAAATTTATCCATCCTATAAACCTCCAAATGAATTGGCCATGTTGTTGTAGTCGAGTACTTCTGCACCTTTTTAATGCACATTGCTTCCCAGTCGCACCAGGTCAAGGTTGTCCAAATTGAGCTAAATCAGAAAATAATCCTATGTATGCTAATTCTTTTTCATTTGGTCATGGTTACTTGAGTTTAATTGCACTTAGAGTAGACAATTGTATCAAACATTGCACTTTTGATTCTACTTAGTGAAGACAGTTTTATCTAACACTACTACTTTACACTTCAACAATTACTTTAAACAAGTTAATCAAGTTAATCATTTTTTTGTGCAAGGAATAGTGTCGAGGTTTGCTATCCCATGCACTAGTATATTTGGGTTGAAATATCACCAATGTATTGAAGTTTATGTTGTTGCAAATGAGATGAAATGCAAATGCAATGCCCCATTTTTTACCCCGTTTGCATTAAAGGGTACATGATGTACAATTTGTAATTAATCATGGTGAGGAGCTAAAGGCAAAAGCCCCACCATCGATTCGACTGTGTTATGTTTCGGCAATAGGGATTGTTGCCGATGGTATATCGTGTTGTCCGACACATTATAGCTTTGGCATCATGTAAATACACACATCAATTTAATTAAATCTACAGCCAACTACGACGGTGCAACGTTAAATGAAAAGGGCATGAT
Source organism: Pseudotsuga menziesii (assembly GCA_001517045.1). Taxonomy (NCBI): domain Eukaryota; kingdom Viridiplantae; phylum Streptophyta; class Pinopsida; order Pinales; family Pinaceae; genus Pseudotsuga; species Pseudotsuga menziesii. Next base: position 10,586 of record LPNX011133248.1, read on the forward strand.
TCCGAAGGATAAGGGGGGGGTTGTCTAAACCGTGGGGGCCATTGAGAGTTAGCCATGTGTCACCACCACCCCTGTTGTTCTATTGTTAGTGGGGGAAGTGATTTGCTGACAGAAGGACCACGCCTGCTCCCACTCTCCACGGCGTGCGGATGGTCTTCCCACTAACCAGATCATGAGTCTGCTCATCTCCTCTCACGCAGATGGAGTTAAAGGTTACGCATTCCTTTGTTTTGGGGTTCGCCTTCCTCTTCCCTCATTGATTGCTGGTCTGTTGCGTTCATCCTCATGATCACATAGAGTTTTGGTTCCTTTTCCCACCATTTTCAGACTACGTATTGTTTGGGGTATGTTCATCGTTGTGGGGAGGCTGGGATTTCTGGGATAGTTCAGGGAGTTGCATTTTGTCTTTCCCATATAGAGTGGATCGTGAGTTGAGTTTTTTTGGCCACTGATTGCTGGTTGCAGTCTCCCCCATGCATTGTTGACTGTGTCTTCCTTCACATTGCGACATTTGTTGAAGATTGTTGTGGTTTTACTCTCTGGCTCATCGTTGAACCATGGAGTTTGTGCTCCTCTGTTCATTTGAGTGTTGTGGATCCCTACACTGTGGGGACGGTGGTTTCTTTCCCTTTTTGCTTTGGCTATCTATTTCCTTGCGTACAGGTTGAGAGTATGTTCTTTCCCTTTTTCCACCTGTGTAAGTTCTCCAGCAATCACATTGGGAATGGTGTGTGCTGCAAGCTCGGGGATGTTGGTGGGCTGTTGATCTTCACATCCATTGGCTAATTTTTCCCCTATCCATGTTCGGGGTGTGGCTTCTTCCAACTACAGACTGTGTAGTGGTTGCCATCATTTCTTGTGGTTTTGGGGCTATTGTCTTCCCCTGGTTTTGTTGGAGACATTTACCACCATACACACTCAATTTGGTCAAATTGGCCTAGTTAAACCATTATCCTAAGTATCATTGACATTAATTGACATCAGTGGAGCATTAATTGACATCATCCAGTCACACGCACGCCTACCTTCAGTCAAGGAGGCTAACTTATCCTTCTCCTACATTCAAGGAGGCTAACTAGAGCACTCCGGGGGTGATCTGAGTGATATTAATGCACCTAATTGCTAATTGATGGTTACAATCAGTTAACAGAGTAGTGAAGGTGCCTTCATTCATTTAATTGATTATTTAATGATTAATTAATGAACTGGAGTCAACAGGGGCACCTCCACCAACTTCTGATGTTCAGTTCAACTTCAATTAACCTCATCGAGGTTCATTGGAGTCATTGAAGTGCTAGCACTTGATGGTTGGCTTGCTATGACATGTGTCTGATCTCTTTCAATTGAGACTCAGTCATTTATTGCACTCCGACTTCAGTTAGGGCTCAATTGAGTCAATTAGGGTTTTGATTAGTAGTTAACTGGAGTGTTGACTATGGCTTACATTCAGTTAAGCTAGACTCACTCATTCAATTCGAATGACCTCCTTGAGGATTCATATTTCTCATTCATTCATGCTTGTAGCATGACATTGTATTGTATTATCATTCTTTCATCTGATTATACAGAGCGGCTACTCATTTTGTAGACCGATTACACCATTTCATGAGTTATTTGTTGATTAATATTTGATGAGACTGATGTTTAGTCCCTATATCAATGTGCAAGATTAATAGGTTTTGGGTTGCTTCTTGGTTGCTGAGTTGTTTTGGCCATGCTAGGGCCAAGAACAACTCTGAAGCGTTGTTTAACCTAAACTGTGTTTTACCTTTTGTTTGGGGTTGTCACGCTGTGGTATTCCTCTTCCTCACAGAGCTATGAACTGTTTGTTTTGATGCGGTATGTAGTGGTTGGTATTCGGACAATTGAGAGTAGGATTAGAGGCTAGGTATGCTTGAGAAAACTGGTGTTTGAGGTCATCAGCTTAGCATTTAGCCTTTCCTAGCTCCTTGACGACCTGATAAACCCTACTGTGTAGGCTTGGGTGATTTGTGTACCTTGGCTATGTGTAAGCCTGTTTCGACCCTTATTCCTTGAGGAATCATGCCCAACTCAGGGGTGGCAGTGTTGCTGAGAGATTGATGAGCATGCTGGCCTATGGTTGGGTGGAACGTTGCAACGAAGTAGCTAGTTACGGGACAAGTTCTTATCAGATGAGTAGTCTTGACTATTCCACATCTGCATTTATATTTACTGATTGATGAACATGTGGCATGCTTGAATGAATGTATGTTTGCTTCTGCTATGTATATCAAGGGCATCTTAGCATGTATTATGTTTAAGCTTTTTATTTCAACATTATATGCCTTTTCATGTTCATGGGGCTATTTGCCCATATGTTTGGTGTTAGTAGCATCCTCTTCGTTGGTCAGAGGGTCGAGGATGTTACAGTGTCGTATCAGAGCTAAAGGTTGTAGCATGGGCCTGAATGGGCCATGACAGATCAGATAGCAAAGGCAGGTTGCCTACTGCCCAGAAGAAACCCAAAAAAACAGAAGAAAACCTGTGCATGACAAGAGAATTTTTGGAAAAATTCCTCTAAGTATTGGGATCATCGGATCATCGGAGGACTTAGTCTGAAGTCCCGCCGATGCATTGGATCATCTAGTCGGAAGACCACCCGACGAGGGACCCGCGGCAAGGAAATCCATGAAATTTTCCTAAGTGTTAAAAATCGTCGACGATCGGCGCCACTATGATGAAGCGATTGCCGAAACGTCGGCAAAACTTAAAGGACTATCCACCCAACGGATAGTTGATCCGACTGTCGATGGCATAGAAGATCCAAAATTTTCTAAGTGTTGACTTTGTCGGCCATCGAAGCATGTTAGTGGTATTCATCGTCGATGAACAACGGAAGGGATCAAGGGATTGTAAACCCGCCGTTGCGGATAGCTAGAGGACTATCCTTCCGATGGATAGAGCCTCCAACCACCGACGCAGTAAAGAAAGTTAAAAAATTTTCTAAGTAACAAAAACATCGGTCATCGAAAGACGATAGTGGTTCATGCACCCGCCATTGCGGAAGCCCAGAGCACTAGTATTCCGACAAGGAAAAGTTGCCACTGCCAATGACTGATGTGCTTCAGCCCACCGATCGAAAACGAACAGTTGATTTGATCGTCGTTGGATAATAGATGGTTGAGCCGATATGGCGGTAGGAAAAAGGTGAAAGATCGTCGAAAACTAGTTGGTTGAACCGCCAACGGCGACGGCGGAGTGAAAGTTTTCAAAAAATTTCTAAGGTAAGAAAATCATCGGCGATCGGTGAACAATTGTGGTATTGATCACTGATGAACATCGGTAAGATATAGCTGATGATGTGTCCGCCGTTGCGGCTATGTAATGGACTATCCTCCCGACGAATAGTTGCTCCGACAAGCCGATGCGGCAGAAGGCAAAGAGGAAAAATTTGCAAAAATTTTCCTAAGTGAAGAAAACATCGGAAAATGTTAGTGGATCGGGTCACCGATCGGAAAAGGTTCAATGAAGATGAACTATAGTTGTGGCTGCTTATTCAACTATTTCCCCGATGCATTAGTCTTCCACTCGTCGACGTCGAGGTGTTAGTGAATTATGGTTCCGATAACTACGGTGGTGACAAATAGTTGCTTCATCGGTGATGGACAGAGGAATTTTTCGCCAATAGATTTGTGGCCACGGAAGACAGAGACGGTATGTTGGCCGTCGTTGCGAACCTCTTGATGAATAGCCATCCAATTAAAAGAAAACTTGGAAAGTAGAAAGTCATAGGAAAACCTTAAAGGATGAAACCACCGACACAGTGGATTCATAGTGGTTAAACCACTCGACGCCATAGATGTAATTTGCTCTGACTGCCGATAGGAACTGGTGGCCACGGATGACACAAACGATTCATTGGCCACCGTGGAGGAATTCTAGAGGACTAGCCAGCCGATGCATAGCGCACTCGACCAGCAATGAAATTCGAAGGAAGATAAATGAGCAGATCGCTGAAGGATGCCTGCGGAGACCGTAGGAGGAACACTTTCCTCTATGCACCTAATGAACAGTCGATTTGCTCATCGATGTAGATCGGAACTTTAGTGATTCTAGCTGCCGAAAGGTCAGAACGATAGTTGGAAGGAGACCCGATCTTGTACAAGGAAATCTGGGTTTTACCAAGGTGGATTTTTCAAGCAAATTCCAACTGTTTTTCAGTGGATTCCATCTAAGTGTTTCAATGAATTTTCATGGAATTTTTCAGCAGTTCAGGGCTGAAAGGAAAGAAAATTCTAGGTGGCTGAAATTAACAATTCACGCCAAAACACAGTTGAGTGTTTTGCCTAAATTTGATGAATGTCATCATTTTAGAAGAGGTGTGGTTTTCACAACCGAGGTCAGAATGAAGCATGTGGCTAGGCATTGGAAAGCTTATCTAGCAAGGAACAAGGGAAAGTCACTAGAATCTGAGTATGGAGCAGCAAAGTACTAATGATGGCCTGAAAGAGAAAGGTGATGTTGTCAAAAAGACAAATTTGGGAAATTGCATGCCTAGAGGTAGCAAAACCATGAAATCAAACCAGTTGTTGTGTGGAAGAGGAGTTCCATGCAAGGATGTGGGACTTGAAAAGGGAAGTTTCCTTAAACCCTATCTTGCTGATTATAACTACATTTAATAAGTTTTATACATGAAATGTATGAGGATATGCTTTGTATACATAGGATATTGAGGATTATACATTTATAATAAACCACTAATGATAGTTATTGCATTGGTGTTGGCATTAGTGGAAAAACCAACAACAACATGGACATGGCGGAATGTGTTGCTGATGCTGACAAAAGTGACCAGCAACCCTCTGGAGAAAGGGATAAGGCAACAAGTCCATAATCAAAAGTTGGTGAGCAAATTCTACAATCTCCTACAAAGGACCAACCAAACTGGTAATGACAAGGGTGTAAGTAGGACCTATAAAGGTAAGAGTTTGACTATGACAAATTCCATGGAGTGGTAAAGGTAAGAGACCTCATACCATGTGGATATTTGAATGTTATACTACATTCATATAGAAATGTGTCACGCTTGTATATGTTGATTGAGCTTAGCAGCCCAAGGAAATTAAGTATTGATGATATTGATTATAGTAATGCATCCTATATGAAGTAGTCATGGTTAGGCCATACATGGTATGTTTGAATGCATAGTATTCCTGAATCAATGCAAGGTAGCATTGAGTGGGTATGCATGAAAATATTTTATAAATCTTGTAGTTATGCGTTGAGTGGATGCATATGAAAAGTATGAGTAAATATTGTAGATATGCTTACATAAGTATGGGTGCAAATATTGTGATGCAATGCATGGATGCATAGAGATAGTGCATGTGCTATTATGAATAACTAATGGCTGAAATGATGGATTTATGACAATTCTGGAACCATTTCAAAGGTTGTTATGAATGCAGGATAGTAAGTGCATGAGGAGGGTAGTCATGATCGATTGGCTGCCAGAAATGCTCTATGGAAGAGAAAGGTGGTGCAATGATACACTTGTGAAGTAAGGAGTATCTAAACAATTCATTTAAATTGCATAAATGATGTGACTATACCCTGTAATTTAAAGTATGATAATGATTATGTGAAGTAAATGAGTTTTGGTAATATTGATGTGATTAACAGCTGAAAATGTTTGAATTCTGAAAATGCTTCAATGATTGTTGTAGCAATGGAAAAAGTTATAAGCATCAAGACTTACCAAATGTTTGGCTGATTGAAGTTCAGGTTTCAGGTAGATTGTTTGGGATATGGAAAAATGGGTAAGACCATGACAAAGGCTAGAATCTACCATGTGAAAGAGCCAAACCTCATGAGAAGAGTCTCATGGCTGTGATAATAGTTTGTACGCATAATAGGTTGATAAATTTGAATTTGTAAATTTCAGATTTGAGAATTTGCTGACAACTACTAATCACTATTGGCTTACATAGAATTATGTCAGGAGGACGCATTGTAAGTGGGTGTCTATGTTAGTAAGCATAAAATAATAATGGATATGATGGTCACCTCATTGCCAAGCAAATCAATTTCTGTAGTAAACAGAGTTGCAATTCCTATTGAATTTAATTACTAATGTCATTTGCTTGGTTATGGACAATCAGTTTGGATTGTATTATTAGATAATGATTGATTGTTTGGCTATTTGATGAATGTGCCAGGGGTACCCACTACAGGAAGATCATGTGTGATGGCCTACAGGAGCTAAACTTCATGGGAAGGTCTTCCCTTATCTTGAAATGGGTTTCGAGGGAAACTCCATTTGAAATTTTGGAAATGTCCCATCTGCACTACATGTTTGGTAAGCAACATGAGTGAGATGGTATAGATTATGTCGGTAAGACATGTGTGGATATGAAATGTAAAAAGGAATTGGGGTGGAAAACCAAGGGACTGTCAACTCGGAGAAGGGAGCCCCCATTCCTCCTCAACGAAGGAATACTGCCACGGAAAATGGATAAGTCTTCCGTGACCCTAGCTAAGAATATGCATGTCAAATTGTTAAATTCATATGCAGAACATGTTTTGATTTTATTTCCATTAGGACCGATTGCTTGAGTAGGAATAGGGCCTACATGATACACACCGGAAAAGGGTGCACACTTTTTCGATGTCGGATCATGGAAGGATTTTTTTTCAATATTGATTACACCCCAAGGAGTGGACACACTCCTGGTGTCTCAATACTTGATAGTGAATGGTGTGAAATATGGTTACAATTTTAGAGTAATAACACTAACGAATATTCTTATATTGCTTGTGTTGTCAGGATAAGCAAATGTAGTTTACAGTGTGGTCTCTTGGGCGATATGGAAAATGGTCATTTATTGTTGATATAAGGGCATGTGTTGTTGATG
>LPNX011133248.1:18004-40417 GCA_001517045.1 Pseudotsuga menziesii
TTGTTTAAGAAATAAAAATTGATGAGGATAAACTAAACATGTGAATTTATTCAATGTTTGAATATAGGTATCACTGGAAGCAAGGACTATGAGAGCATCCTAGGGGTTCATGTGGACATGTGACTGTCCTGAAGAGCTTGGAATGAGCGACAATGAAAAAAAGTGCTAGTAAGAATGTAAAGGTCCTAGCAGCTGAGACAAACCATGTGAGGAGGCTCCATGTTTGAGAGGTCTGAAATAGATCGGAGACACTAAGTGTCATGACCAAGAGGGATTGGTCCAGCATTCATGGTGAAGTGAAAGAGGCTAAGAGCATGAAAATCCACACTGGTGGTGTGGGTTCCAGGATGGACCAAAACAAAGAGGGGAAAAACTCTTGCTGCTCTCTCTTGCCTTTTTATTATATATATATATATATATATATATATATATATATATGTTTATGCATTGTGAAAACAAAAGGTTGTTGAATGCATGTATGACTGAAAATAGAATGTGTGTATTTGCTTAAAGTAAATTGTGGATGCTGGAATGGTTAATTCCCTGCCCAAGAATGGACATGAATGAGCTCATGTGCATGTTGGGAAGGCATGAAAAATATGAAACTCTCCTTGATGAGGCTTGGACTATCATGCCAATTGGGAAATTAAATGACTGATATTAATTCCTATATTATGCTTGGTCTAATAGAATTTCAATGATGCATTTCACAGGTGAGAAAGGTGAAATCTAGTGGTGCACATTGATCATGGTAGCAAACCAGAAGTTGTTGGACTTGGCTGGAAGTCTCCTTCAAACGATTTCCAGGACCCAAGAGAATCTTGGAGAGATGCTCAAGATACAAAAAAGGAAGAATGAAATGAACCACTAGATTTTGCAAGACTCTATTGGTTTGCAAAGGGAGGTGAAAAGCCTTCTGGGAGCAATTGGTAAAGGAAAGGAAGGTGGATCAATGAGGAGACATTCGTCCAAGTGATCCGTTAAGAAACAGTCCAGGCATGAAGACTCAAAGGAAATTGAGCAGGTAAAGATGAAGCAACCAGTGAAATGTTGGGAATGCGAAGGACATCATTTATGCCAGTACTGTCTAGCGAGGGAACATAAAGAGGGAAGTAGCCACAAGGTTCCTAGGCTTCAGGATAAGCCAAGAGTTGAGAACTAGCAAGAGAAACTCATGGAAGCCGAGGGGCTTGGTCCTGAATGTTCACAGTAAATGAGTGAACAGGGGACAGGTCTACAAAATTTTGAAATTTTGATGTGCAAATTGTATATGTAATGGAACAACGAGGAGGGTGTTATTCCAAGGGGGAGGGGATTGTAATACCCCGGTTTTGACCCAGTTTGCATTAAAGGGTACATGATGTATATTTTGTAATTAATCATGGTGAGGAGCTAAAGGCAAAAGCCCCACCATTGATTCGCCTGTGTTATGTTTCGACAATAAGGATCGTTGCTGATGGTATATCTTGCTGTCCGACACATTATAGCTTTGGCATCATGTAAATACACACATCAATTTAATTAGACCTACAGCTAGCTACGACGGTGCAATTTTAAATGAAAAGGACATGATTTCGAAGGATAAGGGGGCTGTTGTCTAAACCGTGGGGGCCATTGAGAGTTAGCCATGTGTCACCACCACCCCTATTGTTTTGTTGTTAGTTGGGGTAGCGATTTGCTGACAGAAGGACCATGCCTGCTCCCACTCTCCATGACGTGTGGATGGTCTGCCCACTAACCAGATCGTGAGTCTGTTCATCTCCTCTCATGCGGACAGAGTTAAAGGTTACACATTCCTTTGTTTGTGGGTTTTCCTTCCTCTTCCCTCGCCAATTGTTGGTCTGTTGCATTCATCCTCATGATCACATAGAGTTTAGGTTCCTCTTCCCACCATTTTCAAACTATGTATTGTTTGGGGTATGTCCATCATTGTGTGGAGGCTAGGATTTCTGGGATAGTTCAGGGAGTTGCATTTTGTCTTTCCCATATAGAGTGGATCATGAGCTGAGTTGGTTTGGCCACTGATTGCTGGTTTCAGTCTCCCCCACGCATTGTTGCCTGTGCCTTCCTTTATATTGCGGCATTTACCGAAGATTGCTGTGGTTTTACCCTGTGGCTCATCGTTGAACAATGGTGGTTGTGTTCCTCTATTCATTTGAGTGTTGTGGATCCCTACGCTGTGGGGACAGTGGTTTCTTTCCCTTTTTGCTTTGGTTGTCTCTTTCCTTGCGTACAGGTTGAGAGTCTATTCTTTCCCTTTTTCCACCTGTGTAAGCTCTCTAGCAATCACATTGAGAATGGTGTGTGCTGTGAGCTCGGGGATGTTGGTGGGCTATTGATATTCACATTCGTTGGTTGAGTTTTCCCCTGTCCATGTTGGGGGTGTGGCTTCTTCCAACTGCAAACTGTGTAGTGGTTGCCATCGTTTCTTGTGGTTTTGGGGTTGTTGTCTTCCCTTGGTTTTGGGTTGCTTCTTGGTTGCTAAGGTTATCGGGATTGTTGTTGAGTTGTTTTGGCCACGCTAGGGCCAAGAACAACTCTGAAGTGTTGTTTAACCTGAACTGTATTTTACCTTTTATTTGGGGTTGTCACCCTGTGCTCTTCCTCTTCCTCACAGAGCTGTGAACTGTTTGTTTTGCTGCGATATGTGGTGGTTGGTCTTTGGACTATTGAGAGTAGGATTAGAGGCTGGGTATGATTGAGAAAACTGGTGTTTAAGTTCATCAGCTTAGCATTTAGCCTTTCCTAGCTCCTTGACAGCCTAATAAACCCTACTATGTAGGCTTGGCTGATTTGTGTACCTTGTCTATGTTTAAGCCTGTTTCTACCCTTATTCCTTAAGGAATCATGCCTAAATCGGGGGTGGCAGTGTTGCTGAGAGATTGATGAGCACGCTGGCCTATGGTTGGGTGAAACGTTACAGCAACGTAGCTGGTTGCAGGACGAGTTCTTATCAGATGAGTAGTCTTGACTATTCTGCATCTGCATTTATATTTATTGATTGATGAACATGTGGCATGCTTGAATGAATGTATGTTTGCTTCCGCTATGTATATGAAGGGAATCTTAGTATGTATTATGTTTAAGCTTTTTATTTCAGCATTATATGCCTGTCCATGTTCATGGGGCTATTTTCCCGTATGTTTGGTGTTAGTAGCATCCTCTTTGCCAGTCAGAGGGTCGGGGATGTTACAGCAAAAAAATCAAGTCATCAATAATCATTCATCACATTCCAACATATCATTATAATAATCATTCTTCACTGTGTATATCTACAGTTGTTAATTTTTACATTTCAAACCCTAAGTTTAACATGGTAATCCTTTGTAAGTGTTAAAGATGAAAATTATGTCTTTTATTGTCCAGACTTTTACTATTGTTATACTTTTACTTTAGTATTATTTTTGTAGTTTAAATTTGCATTAAAGTATGAAATTTCATTTTTTTAATCCCTAATTTGAACATGTTGATGCACTGGAATATCCTTAACTAAGTATTTGCAACAATACAACACCATATAAGTATTGCAACTATTTACCCCTAACTTGTTAGTTCCTATATGCTTTCCTAGGTACTTGCTATGTGCTAGTGTACTACATGTGTCAATCAATGTTCAATGCCCTATTGACACCACAATACAAAATGCTTACTTAAGAAGGGGATATTCCTATTTTTATTCTTTTTATTATTAATGTTAGCTAGAAATTACATTCCCTATAGCCTACATTTATTCCATTATTGGAACGAAGTACATGTTAATTACCTATACATTATGTTTCTCACTTCAATCACATTTACAAAGAAGTGTAAGAGATCATACAATATTTATCAACTAAGCATTCCAGGAAGTCCACATCATAACTCCTGTTCTAATCATTTCTCACAAAATTATTCCTTTAGGGAAGGAAACTCCCACATATAACAAAAGCCTTTACAATTATGTTCCTTCCTTATTTGGTGATGATAAAACTTCTAACTATTGTATGGAACACTTGTGGACCACATACATTGTATGGAACACTTGTGGACCACATACATTGTCTTCCCACCTTGTCTTGTGGCTATAAGGGTTGTCTTTCCACCTTGTTATGACACCTTTTGTTTACTTGTCCTCGTTTTCCTTTGGGAGCAGTTGTCCTCATCCTTGTCCAACCGCTAGCAAAACAATCAGCAGGGTGTTTAATATATGAATTGGGAGTGAGTTAATGGAGGGGAACACACAACGAGGGTTTCAATGGACAACTAGGCATGTGTTAATGGATAGAATCACTCTCTCTTAGACTACTATTGAATGCACACACTCGAACCGAGCAAGATGGCGAGTTCTTAGTGACATCCATTATTTTCAGTTTCCCCACAACTTGAATGCAAAGGGTGGTCGATTTCAATGCGTCGTGTGGTCACGTCGTCGGCTCCAAATCTTGTCATTTCTAGGAAGGTGGTTGCTGGGAAAGAGACACAGGAGGGGTATTCTCACTGTTCTTGGGATCCAAGAGTCCTTAAAGGTTATAAATACAGTCTAACTCTTCATTGTAAATGAGTATTGAACATGAAGATCTGATATCTTAAACTTATGTCTAATATAGGGTTTGATGCATGCTTATTTGGGTGATGTCTAGAGTTTCCAGACTTCTCTTGACTTGGAATTCCAACACTTGTTTGTTTCTCCTTCATCCACACATGTGAGCTGTACTCTATTTTTGTGGTTGTTGTACTATGTTTTTTAGGATATCATATATTGTTTGAGGTATCCATACCCTATTTGAAGATGCCACTACTATTTTAGGATCTTGTCGATGTCTATTTGAGTGATTCGTTTCCTGTGTGTGCGATGTTTGGGTGGTTTGCTACCTATGTGTGGGATGTTTGAGTGAGTTCCTTCCTTTGTGTGGGTTGTTTGAGTGGGACATTTCTTCTGTACACTATTATGTGAATGTCACTAGACTGTTTTTGGCATGTTTTTGTTGCTCCTATCTTGATAAGGTTTCCTTGAAGGTTGTTATCTACTATTGTGAAGTGCCTGAGGCTGTCATTCTTAGTTGGACACTTGTTGGCTATCTTGTTGAACATAATGAGGTTGATATTGGACGTATTAAGTTGTTTCACTTCTTGCTGTAACTATCTTACCCTATCCTACATCACTTTCTCTCTCTCTCTCTCTCTCTTAGGTATGTGATTACCCTCAGGTAAGGGTTAATTACTTGTTCCATATATTGACTTGTCTTTGAGAGAGAAGATATGATATGAAAGTAAAATATGAATATAAGGAAGGTCCAACTCATCAACTATGTTATCATACTTGTTTCTTTTGTTTTTTTAGTTAGTTTACTTTATTAGTACTACTTCTCTACAGGTTGTGATGTTGATTCAGGCTGACTTTTACTGCGTATATCTGCAGTTGTTAATTTATGTTTCAAACCATTACTTTAATACAATTATCCTTAATGGGTATTATAGTTGAAAGAGATGAAATCATTAGAGAAAAAATCAACTCAAAATGGGCCTCCTAAGGAAAATAATAAAGTAATAGTTAAAATAATAAAATAATATTTATTAATTTTGGAGGAAGAAAAGAAAAAAAATTACTTTTTTTGTTCGTATCTTTGATATATATCCCTGTGTTTTTACTCAAATTTCGATCAGGAGAGCTAGTTGGATGCAGAATTTAATTCTACATCCATCGAGTACCCACTATACATACTTTTGGTGTGCCCTGCTACCCCGAAAACAAGAAATACCCAACCTATAGGTATTTCTTATTTTTGGGGTAGCGTGACCCACCAAAAGTATTTCCGCATCCAACGAGCTCTCCCGATCGAAATTCGAGTAAAAAAACAGGGAGATATGTCGAAAATACAAATAAAAAAATTATAATACCTATCCCCAAATTTATATTAAAATTTTTATTTAAGACCTATACGGTATTTCAAATTTCAATCAATTTCATTGGCTAACACAGGATGACATGGAATTTGAATTAGGGTTGAAAGGCCCATTTTGAGTTGAAATTTCCTCTAATGTATATGTTTTATTGGCTTGACTTTTACAACTGTTGTACTTTTACTTCAGTATTATTTTGTAGTTTAAATTTGCATTAAAGTATAAGTTTTTTACTTTTTTTATGAAAAAATTCACTAATTTTAACATATTGATGCAGAATATCAATAACTAAGTTTTGCAACAATACATCACCATATAAGTATTGCAAATGCTCATCACCTAACTTGTTAGTTTCTATATGCTTTCCTATGTGCTTACTATGTGCTAGTGTGCTAGGTGTGTGACTAAATGTACAATGCCCCTTTAACATCACATTATGAAATGCTTAGTTAAGAAGGGGTTATTCGTCTTTTTCTTCTTTTCATTATTAATGTTTACTATAAATTAAATTCTATACAACCTGCATTTATTACTTATTGGAACTAAATACATGTTAATTACCTGTACATTATGTTTCTTGCTTCAATCCGATATTTACAAAGAATTTTAAGAGATCATACAATATTTATCAACTAAACATTCCAAGAAGTTCACATCATAACTCTCATACCAATAATTTCTTGCAAAACTATTCCTTTAGGTAATGTAAATCCCACATATAACAAAAGCCTCTACAATGATCCTTCCTTATATGGTGATGATAAAACTTATAGGTATTCTATGGAACACTTATGGACCACAGACATTGAGAGAGAGAGAGAGAGATAAAAGTTTGCGTTAGATTTTTAACATTTAAGCTATATGATCTTAGGATATTATCTAAGAGAACAAAAAGCACAACAATCAATCACAAGAGACAATGAACACAAAGATTTTCCTCGGGGAAACCATAAAGGAGAAAACCCTGCAACTTCCTCAGAGATAGAATCAAAACCAAAAGTAAAACCCAAAGACAGTAAGATTTTCTCCCGACAGTAGTAGTCTCTCTCTCTCTTGTCCCAACTTCTTCTTTCACTCTCATTTATGCACTACAACTAAGTGTGAGTGACTGTGTGTTAAATAGAGAGGCTCCCTCTCTATTTATACTAATTCCTGACTTGACAATAACTCACTAGGGAGAACTTCTCTAGGAGAGTCTAATAACCCTAGGGCCCCACAAGTGCGGGGACTTTAACCCTTGAAAAATAAGGAGGGTTACACTCTATGACTTTACATGACTTGTTTACATTATTGAATCTCCCAATAGGAACATCGGGGCATGACATGACTCAATTACATTACAGATACTTCCCGATATAAACATCGGGGTACAATACATAAGATATACAAGTCAATACATTCTGAAGTTACAAATACATCAACACTCCCTCTTAACTAGGAAGGTATTCTCTTGACACAATTTATCAGCACAAGTATTCTTCTCTGTATCATCTGGATCATCTGGATCATCATCAAGTCTGGATCATCAGTGGATCTAGATCATCATCAAGTCTGGATCATCACTTGATCTGGAGCATCACTGGATCATCATTAAGTCTCGATCATCACTTGATCTAGAGTATCACTAGATCATCATCAAGTTTGGATCATCACTTGATCTAGAGCATCACTGGATCATCATCAAGTCTAGATCATCACTGGATCATCATCACTAGTGCTATCTCAATTCTACTCGTCACAGGAGGTTCTACAGAGCTAGCCCTTTTTCATGTTGGTTGTAGGCCTAGCCTTCATGTAGGTCTTCATCGTCTTCAACACTTATATCTGACCATCGAATGAACCATGTCAGAAAGGCCCACCCAACACTTACATCTGACCATGGGAGGAACACATCCAAGAACCATGTAAAAAAGGAACGCCCAACACTCACATATGACCATGGGAGGAACACATCCAAAATCCATGTCAAAAAGGCCCAGCACTCACATCCGACCTCATCTTGTCAGAAAGGCTTTGCACTTACATCTGACCTCATCTTGTCAGAAAGGCTCTACACTTACATTTGACCTCATCTTGTCAAAAAGGCTCTTCACTTACATCCGACCTCATCTTGTCAGAAAGGCTCTGCTCTTACATATGACCTCATCTTGTTAGAAAGGCTCTGCACTTACATCCAACCTCATCTTGTCAGAAAGGCTCTACACTTACATCTGATCATGTGGGAAAACATCCCGCAATCACATCATAATGGCTCTGCACTTATATCTGATCATGTGGGAACACATCCCTCAATCACATCAGAATGGCTCTACATTGATCATGTGGGAACACATCCCACAATCACATCAGAGCATCTCTGCCCTTACATCTGATCATGTGGGAACACATCCCTCAATCACATCAGAATGGCTCTACATTGATCATGTGGGAACACATCCCACAATCACATCGGAATATCTCTTATCTTATCATGTGGGAACACATCCCTCAATGACATCAAAATGGATTTGCACTGATCATCTAGGAACACATCCCACAATCACATCAGAATATCTTTGCACTGATCATGTGGTAACACAACCCACAATTACATCAGAGCATCTCTACACTTACATCTGATCATGTGAAGCTCAGCCTTCCACCATGTTAGAAAGGCCAACAAACACATCAATTCCCTTTGGAGGGAAACTCGATTTGGAGAACACCAAGATTCTCCTTGAAGTACTCAAACTTCACTCTGGCTATTGGTTTAGTCAGCACATTAGCTATCTACTCATCCGTCACAACATATTGGAGCATCACTTCTCCTCTCTTCACCATATCCCTGATATAGTGATATTTGATCTCAATATGCTTTGACTTGTCATGGAACACTGGGTTCTCTTATAGCTTCACACAACTCTAGTTGTCGCAATATATAAAAGTAGCATCTATCTAGATATCAAATAAATCAGACAGTAGCTTTCTCAGCTACACTACCTCACAACTAGCCGAAGAAGTTGCAACATACTCTACTTTGGTTGTACTTAGTGTCACATAGGATTGCTTCCTACTAAACCAGGAGATAAAACCTGATCCCATACTGAAGAAACATCCTGAACTGCTCTTTCTATCTATGGCACTTCTTGCCCTATCTAAATCCACATAACCTTCCAGGTTAATCTTCTAATTTTCCTCATACTTGAGCCCATAATCAACTATAAACTTTAGGTACGTTAGAATATGATTTACAGCAATCAAGTGAACATGTCTTGGATCTGTCAGGAACTGGCTCAATGTGTTCACAGCAAAGAAAATATCTGGCCTCGTATTCGTCAGGTACATCAAGGACCCAATCATTTGAGGATACATCGTAGCATCAACTGATTTTGATGAAGAATCACTTAGTAGCTTCAAGTTCGATGCCATAGGTGTGGTCATGGCCTTGCATTCCATCATCCTAAACCTCTTCAGGATCTCTACTTCATACTTGCGTTGTCCTAGGGAAATTCCATCTGCATTATGCCACACCTCCATGCCTAGAAAGTAGTGCATTATACCCAAGTCCTTCATCTTGAACTCAGCGGCAAGCTTCCTCTTCATATCAACAATCAACCCATCCTCACCTGTCACAAACAGATCATCTACATATAGTAGGAGTATACTCGGTTCCCTTCTTCAACCTTGTAGTAAAGGTTGGAATCCACTTTACTCTTGGTAAAGCCCAAACTGGATAGGAAGCTGTCAATTCTACTATACCATGTCCTAGGTTCCTGTTTCAAACCATACAAATCTTTCTTTAACTTACACACATGAGTCTCTCTGTCATGTGTCTCAAAACCGAGTGGCTGCTCCACATATACTTCCTCTTCTACTACACCATTCAAGAAAGCTGTCTTGACATCCATCTGGTGTACTTTCCACTTCATTACTGCAGCTAAATAAAGTATTGATCTGATGGAAGTATATCTGGATATAGGTGCAAAGGTTTCTTCATAATCTATGCCTTCTTTCTGTGAGAAACCACGAGACACAAATATTTCTTTATATTTCTCTACGCTACCATCTGCAGCATGCTTCATCTTATAGATCCATTTGGAAGTCATAACAGACTTCCCCTCTGGTGTTGGGACAGTGTCCCAAACATCATTCTTCATGATCGATTGATACTCTTTGATCATAACATCCTTCCATTCTTTATTTTATGCCGCTTCTTCATAGTTGGAAGGTTCTTTATCAATGAAGTCACATAATAAGGCTATATAACCAGAGCAGGACCTAGTTCTTTTCCTCTCTCTGTGTATCTCTTCTAGAGCACCATATCTTTCTACACCTTGGATAGCCTATTGTACCCAAGCAGGTTTCCTCTTGTGAGGATTCTTCTCCTGAGATGTATCTACAGGTTATTGAGGTTCTTCTATTTCTCAATCTTCTTCTTGAGTTGCATCGTTCATGGTTGTGTCATGACTTCTGTCTACTTCTGTTTCTTCAGGTTCTTTAGCAGGTCTCTTCTGGATTTGTTGTAAACTGAGTCTTCATCAAATTTTTCATCCCTGCTGATGTTGATCTTCTTGAATCCTGGGAATTATATTCTATAATACTTCGATATTTCAGAGGATCCCACAAATATACCCTTCCTTCCTGAAGGATCTAACTTTGTACTCTTTTCTTTCAGAATGTGTATGTACACTGGACAACCAAATATTCTGAGATGACTGACTTCTGGTTTCTTTCCTAAAAACATTTCTTCATAAGTCTTGTTCTCAAGTACTCTATGTGGAGTACGGCTCTGTACATACACAGCTATCCTGGTAGTTTCTGCCCATAAATGCATAGGAACATATTGATCATGAAGCATTTCCCTTTCAACTTCCATGATCGTTCTATTCTTTATTTCTGCAACCCCATTTTGTTGTGGATTATATGGAGTGGTCAACTCCCTCTTAATCTCCGAGTCTTTGCATAATTCCTTGAATTCATTTTATGTGAATTCTCTTCCATTGTCTGACTAAAAATTATTGATCTTGTTTTTTGTGTAGTTTTCGATCAAGGATTTGAATTCCTTGAACTTGCTGACTACTTCGTCTTTGTTCTTCATGAAGTATATCCATGTCTTCCTAGAAAAATCATCAATGAAAGAAACATAGTATATGTACCCGCTTAATGAACTGGATGACATTGGACCACATACATCGAAGTGAATGATTTCCAAGATTCCTTTAGCCTTGCTTTCACTACTTGGAAATGTCTTCTTTGTGTTCTTTCCTTTTGCACATCCCTTGCATACTCCTTCATATTTTGCTTGCAAGTGGTAGTGCCCTATAATGCACATGTGCAAGCCTTCTATGCCAAAGTTCATTTGGTTCTACTGAGTCATGTACCAAAGCTTGTTCTTATTGGCCCTTTAATCTGTATAGTCCTCCGGCCTCTTGTTCTCCAATTACTACTGCATCATCAATAGTCTTTCCTTTTGGCCACAGGATAACTTGTCCATCTATGAATGCAACTCTCATGCCTTTTACATCTAATGCAGAGATGGAGCGAAGGTTCTTCTTTAGTCCTGGTACAAATAGGACATCATTTATTTTCATAGACTTTCCAAAGTCTAATTTGTAGGAGGATTCTCCACTACCTTTTATTGGATACTAGTAGTCATCCCCAAGTTTCACCTTGTGGGGTGATTCATGTTCTGATAGTTTCACAAATGATTCTTTGAATCTCATCATGTGTTTGGAAGCCCCACTGTCTATAAGCCAATCATTGCTTCCATGTGTGATGTTTCTTATGAGAGCATAAATCAAAACATATTCTTCATCACTTGAAGAATCATCATTGTCTTGTTTGATTCTCTTCTTGGAAGGATCATCATCTTCTGCAACATGAGCATGATGTCTTTTCTTGTTTCCCTTCCTTTTGTGAGATCTATCTTTGTTTCTAGGACAACCTCTTTCAAGGTTTCCTCTTTCATCACATGTATAGCAAATGAAGTTAGACAAATATTTATTAGACTTTCTAGTGTTTTTCTTCTGGCGAGAGTGCTTACCTCTGTGATGGTCTGTTCTGCTTTTCTTGGATTGTACTGTGAGAGCTTGATCTTCACTTCCCATCTTTTCTTCTCAAGATGATATTCAATATTCTTCTTGTGATAATTCCTCCCATAGTCTGCTAAACTTGATTAGCTTCTTTCTGGCACAGATCCCTTGAATGAAAGAGTCCCATGCCCTAGGGAGACCATTCAAGGTGGTCATCACAATTTCTGCATTCTCTACTTCTTCATCTACCGCTTCAAGCTATTCCTTTATCTGAGATACCCTTGTAAAGTAAGATTGGATGGTCTCCGCATTCTAGATATTTACAGTATTCAATTGGTTTCTCAGAGTCATCTTCCGGTTTATGTTCTTCCCTTCAAATAACTTGGTCAGGGCATCAAACATCTCTTTCGGTGTCTTTAGTGAGGACACCTATGGTATGAGGTGATCCTTGATTGAATCAACAATAATCCTCTTAGTCATGACCAATTTCTTCTTGTGTAAGGTCTTAGCCTCATCTCCCTCTAGAACTGGAACCTCTTCATTGATGTAAGAGTCCAACTCATTTTTTGCCAGGACCAAGGAGATCCTATACTTCCAAGCTCGGAAGTTATCAGCTACCTCAAGCTTTTCATCAAGCTTGGTATGATGAGACATCTTAAAAGAGAACCTCAAATGGAAATGCAAAATATTTAGATCTTACCAAGTTAAGATGTCAAAACTGGATTTTGAGCTGAATTTCTGCAGAGTTGGTTGTCTAGTTCAGAAGCAGATTAGGGTTTGACTTTCCTGGAGATCTACCCAACCAAAAACTTTGATCTTGATCTCTAAACTTTGATTTTGGGGAGGAGATCAATCTAGGCCTGGGATCACTCAAAAATTCCACTTCTATGGAAATCCCTAATTTCCCACAACAGTGTCAGGTCAAAAACTGAAAATGCTCAGAATTAAATTCTCCTTCAACAGAAAGATGAGCCCTAGAGAGGAGAGTCAGCCTAGCCTCCTTTTGCTAAAAATATGTGGAGAGAGATCCAAAAAGTAGGAATCCCTAGCTTCCGTAGCTGCACAGTGTCTTCTTCTCCGGTAGCTCTAATAGCATGTTAGATTTTTAACATTTAAGCTATATGATCTTAGGATCTTATCTGAGAGAATAACAAGCACATCAATCAATCACAAAAGAAAATGAACACAAAGATTTTCCTCGGGGAAACCATAAAGGAGAAAACCCCACAACTTTTTCAAAGATAGAATCAACACCAAAAGTAAAGCCCAAAGACAGTAAGATGATCTCCCAACAGCAGTAGTCTCTCTCTCTCTCTTGTCCCAACTTCTTCTTTCTCTCTTAGTTATGCGCTAGAACTGAGTGTGAGTGAATGTGTGTTAAATAGAGAGGATCCCTCTCTATTTATACTAATTCCCAAATTGATAATAACTCACTAGGGCTGACTTCTCTAGGAGAGTCTAATAACCCTACGGCCCCACAACTGTGGGGACTTTAACCCTTGAACAATAAGGAGGGTTACACTCTATCACTTTACATGACTTGTTTACATTATTAAGTCTCCCGATAGGAACATCGGGGCATGACATGACTCAATTACATTACAGATACTTCCCGATATAAACATCGGGTACAATACATAAGATATACAAGTGAATACATTCCGAAGTTACAAATACATCAACAGTTTGTTCACTTTTCCTTGCAGTTAGAAAGATTGTCTTCCCTCCTTGTATTGTGTCTAGAAGGGTTTCCTTCCCACCCTGTTGTGATAGATTTTGTTGACTTGTGGTTAGCCTTGTGTTGGCTTATTCCTGTTTTTATTAGTCCCCGTTGGTTCTTTGTGCTAGATATATATCTAGAATCAAACTTTAACATTTAATTTTTAATAATTTAGGCACCCAAACTATTAAATTGAGCACATAGATCTGTGGACCAACACACAACTCACAAGATAGTTCATACAATTTTACTCAGAAATTGAAGACTGAAACAGTGCAAAAATGGCTTGCAACTGTGAATGCTTTCATTAATCAAAAGTAATTATATATTTAATTACTATGTATTACAATGGCTAAATAGCCTCATGCAGTTCGAATCCATGTGAGTAAATTCGAATTGGTTTGACTCTACTTGACTTCAAGGCAATTGAACTTGTCTAAATCACTATCGGAGTTCAAAAACCCAACTCAAGTGTTTAGTTATGTCTTAATTATCAGTTAACTAGTCTAACTGACTGAGGTGGGTGAGTAAATGCACATCACCCACATGCAACCATGCATAAATTGCACTAAATGAGTAGAACTAAATGTAACATACTAGAACTGAATGTAACTGAGTCTTAACCGAGCTTGACTAGTCACCAACTGAACTCAACTAATGGAGGTTGGTGTCGACACTCCGAGTGGCTCCTAATTTGTAGGGATTGATATAGGAGGCTCATAAACTGATGCATGCAAGTGTAGTCAGTGGCAATTATCCTCAATTAGTGTTCCCCACACTTAACTAGTACATGTTCCCCAATTAGGCCAAGTGGACCCAATGGTGCTAGTGAATAATGACCAAATTGGACAAGGGAGGATTATAATACTAACACCCCCCCTGAATGCTAACTTGGAAAATTTGTGGGCCCTGGTAACTAAGACCATAGGTCACCCATTACAACAAGTAAAGTAACTGCTCAATACAAGGAGCTGGGGAAAAAACCACATGGGAAAAAATCCCCCCTCTAACTAAGCAGATAAAATGAGGATTCAAGTTTAAACAACTTGAAAATATGTTGTTGCAACCTTCATCTCTATGATGTAGTGAATCAGCATGCATGATGTTTTGTGCACATGTATCCTAGGGCCTGGCATGTAGACTTCTCCATCTTCTCCCAAAATGATGATGGAAGGAAGGAGGAATGTAGCCTTTGCCTCTTTTTGGATGAAGAGGTGTATGATCCACTCTATTCTTTTGAAGGCAATGCAACTGATCAGACCTTGCCATGTAGCATGTCACGGGGAGTTTGTTGCATCTCTCTGAAGGAGGTGAGATTGCATGCATAGCGCAAGGTTCTTTGTCTTCTGTGTGTTAGATGGATCTCCAATCATCTTCCTAGCTTCCCACTTGGGAGTAGGGACTGGATCTAGATCTAAATCACCCTGAATCTCAATCTCATAAACTGATACAGCTGGTTCTGCAATACTAGTGGAAACTACAAAAGAAGTAGATGACATGTTTTTACATCCCCTTTCAAGTGGCAGCTGAAAATGCACTTATTCTGAAAATGGTAGGAAGTTTGAGAAGTCATATTCCTTGGAGGCATGATTTGTAGTACCCTTCAGTATGATGTTTCCAGTAGATATATCTGTGATCTCCACTGAGTCAGGACCAAATATCACTCGCTTTGTAGGGAAAGTGTGATTCATCTGGTATACAGATAATATATTTGCAGCTAAGGAGGGAACATAAAGCACATATTTGAACTTTCCATGTTCAATCTTGTTAGAACCCTTTTTGTTGGATTGAATTTGACTTGTATTACCCATCTAAATACTAGGGTCATCAGAAGACTGTAAAGAAGGGAATGATTCTATGGATGCAACCATATGATTGGAAGCTCCAGAATCAATGAGGAAGGCATGTGTTGTTGAAAAACTAGCCTTCAGCGCATGGCATGTATATTCATGTTCTTCAGTTTCTTCTCTATGGTCATCCTTCCTTGCGCTAGCAGGTACAGTAATGTTATGTTTCTTTAGAAGAAGATCCATTTCATCAATTGTTCTTCTCATATAGGATCTTTTTGGATTAAATCCCCTTCCATAGTAAGAACAAAGAATCTTTCCTTTTCCATTCTTCTTGCTTCTCTTCGAACCTAAAGGCTCATTTGAATTCTCTTTCTCCACAGGAGAATCATCCTTTTGCTTCCCCTTACCATTCACAACCTTAGGTCCTCCAGCAACTAGTGCTTGATCTCTGGAAGATTGAATGATTCCCATTTGGATCAACTTGTCATGCTCATGGGTGAAAGATTCAATGAAGGAATTAAGAGTGGGAATACTCCAATTTGGAGTAGTGAGCTTCCCTGAATGAAAGGTTGATACAAAGACTGAGTAGTTTGTACCATGTTTTGAGAGGATGGAAAGGATGAGTTGATCATCCTCCTTTTCAACCTTGCACAACTTCAACTGGAACACCAAGTGCTTGAATTTGGTGAATAAATCATTCAGTATTTCGAATTTGGCTGGATGAAGAGAAATTGGCTCATTCTCTAGTTGATAGATCCTCAGGTCATCCTACTTATCAAACAAGGAAGCAATCTTATCCCAAACCTCCTTGGGATTCTTCAATCCATTGAAGTGGAAGAGAAGATCTCCAGAGATTGAGAGGCACAAGCATCCATATGCTTCATCAAGCATATTCCCGTATTTTTCTTTGTCAACATAATGAACTGGCTCTGCCTCTATGTCCATTGTGAGTCTAAAGAGTCTTTTGGAGTGAAGCTACATCTCCATGTCCTCCTTCCACTGGTGGTAGTTGAAAGGAGTGAGAAGCTCCATTGGAGGGGCCATTGTGTTGCTTGTAGTGAATGCAATGAAGGAGACTGAGTTGCTGTAGAAAATGCAGTGAAGGAGACAAAAAACCTATAAATCACACAACCAAATAGACAAATTAAGGTCAACAGCTTGCACTTTTGGAATCTTCTTTACACCCAGCATAGTTGATCAAGCAATCTTGATCAACAATTCATTTACTTGGGATATTAAGTGGTAAATTTTCCACTTTTGATGAAGTGCTGGAAGGAGCTATTTTTCTCATTTTTTTATTATTATCTAAGGATGAATTTGTAGTAGGATAAGTGCCTTGTCCTGCCAAGTCTCTGATACCATATTGAATTGAGAACATAGATATATGGACCAACACACAACTCACAAGATAGATCATGCAATTTTACTCAGAAATTGAAGAATGAAACAATGCAAAAATGGCTTGCAACTATGAATGCTGTCATTGATCAAAAGTAATTAGATAATTAATTACAACGTAGTACAATGGATAAATAGCCTCATGCAATTTGAATCCATGTGAGGAAATTCGAATTGGTTATACTCTACTTGACTGCAAGACAATTGAACTTGTCTAAATCACTATCGGAGTTTAAAAACCAAACTCAAGTGTCTAATTTAGTCTTAATTATTAGTTAACTAGTCTAACTGACTGGGGTAGGTGAGTAAATGTGCCTCACCCACATGCGACCATGGATAGCTAGCGCTAACTGAGTAGAAATGAATGTAACTGACTCCTAACTGAGCTTGACTAGTCACCAACTAAATTCAACTAATGGAGGTTGGTGTCGCCACTCCCAGTGGCTCTTAATTTGTAGGGATTGATCTAGGAGTATCCTAAACTGATGCATGAAAGTGCAGTCAGTGGAAGTTAGCCTCAATTAGTGTTCCCCACACTTTAGTAACTGGTACATGTGCCTCAATTAGGCCATGACTAGATATAAACTGAAAGGACTCTGGATTTAGACATAATTGACCAAATTAGACAAGCAAGGATTATAATCCTAACACGAAATCATAGTGGAAGAATACAAGTCAACAAAGTATTAGAAGTTAAAACCTTCCATGAGTCCTTAAATGTTATAAAACCAATTCTAATCCTATATTGTAAATGATTCTAGAATATGAAGATTTGAGATCTGATTTCCTATGTCTAATCGATGGTTTTATGCATGCTCATTTGGGTGGCATCTAGGGTTTCTAGACTTATCTTGCTTGAGCTTTCTATTGATTTGGACTTCTGGGAGTTGTTTGCTTCTCTCATTCCCCTCCATAAGTGTGATCCATACTTTGTTTTGAAGCTATTTTTTTCAGGATGTTTTACCTTGTTTGAGGGTGCTACTACTTGTTTAAGGAAGCCATACCCTGTTGGAAGTTGTTTCTACTGTGTTAGGATGGTGTAACTACTTCTACTAGATATTCAGAGGGTGTGTGGGTTGTTTGAGTGGGTTTTTTCCTATGTGTGGGATGTTTTAGTGGTATTCTACCATTATGGAATGTTATGTGAATCCCACTAGACTATTTTTGGTATGTTTGTGTTGTTGCTATCTTGCCAAGGTTTCCTTGAAGGCTTCCATCCACTGTTGTGCTTGAGGCTTCCATTCTCTGTTGGACACTTGTTGGTTGTCTTGTTTAACATTTTTAGGTTGATATTGGATGACTTAAGTTGTTTCACTTCCTACTTTAACTGTATAACACTATCCCACATCAATTTATCTCTCTCTCTCAGGTATGTGATTACCCTTAGGTAAGGGTTAGGTACTTGTTCCATTTATTGACTCATTTCTGAGAGAAAAGATCTAATATCAAAGTAAAATTAGAATTTAAGGAAGTTCCAATTCATCAAGTAAGTTCTCATACTTGTTTCTTTTTCTTTTATTTTGTTAGTTAGTTTACTTTATTACTACTACTACTCTGTGGGTTGCGATGTTGTTTCTACTGTACTTTGACTGTATATATATGCAATCGTTAATATTTATGTTTCCACCTATTAATTTAATACTTTTATCATTAGTGGGTGTTAAAGTTAAAAGAGATGAAAATTATATATTTATTGGCCTGAATTTTACTACTAGTGTAATTTTACTTAAATATTATTTTTGTAGTTTATATTTGCATTAAAGTATAAGTTTTTCAATTTTTTTAGAAAAAAAACCCCAATTTTAACATGTTGATGCACTGAAATATCCATAACTAAGTGTTGCAACAATACATCACCATATAAGAATTGCATATGTACATCACCTAACTTGTTAGTTCCTACATGATTTCCTATGTGCTCACTGCTTGTTATGTGCTAGTGTGCTAGGTGTGAAAATCAATGTGCAATGCCCCTTTAACACCACATTATGAAATGCTTACATAAGAAGAGGATAATCATCTTTTTCTTCTTTTTAGTATTAATGTTTACTAGAATTTACACTATCTATAGCCTACATTTATTACATTATTGGAATGAAGCACATGTTAATTACCTATACATTATGTTTCTTGCTTCATTCATATTACCAAAGAAGTGTAAGAGAACATACAATATTTATCAACTAAACAAATAATTTCTCACAAAAATATTCCTTCAGGGAATGAAACTCCCACATATAACACAAGCCTCTACAATGATCCTTCCTTATATGGTGATGATAAAACTTAAAAATCTTGTATGGAACACTTGTGGACCACATACTTTGAGTGAGAGATAAAATTTTGTTTGTTAAATTCCTTGTGGTTAGAATTGTTGTATCCCCGCCTTGTTGTGACACCTTATGTTGACTTGTGGTCATATTTGTGTTAGATTTGTCTTGTGTTGATTCTTTGCTTGTTGGTTCTTTGTGCTAACGCCCCTTTTGAGTGTGGTACCTCAACCCTTTGTTACGATGTCTTAACATTATTTTATATTTTATATTTGGAAACCTTGCCTAATTGCATGAGGTCTTGACCTTTTTAGTGTAACCATAAAGTTAATGCATGATGATAAGGTAGGACCTTCTATACTTCGAGAGAAGTATTGTCACCCCCAGGAATGGGCCTT
Source organism: Pseudotsuga menziesii (assembly GCA_001517045.1). Lineage (NCBI taxonomy): Eukaryota > Viridiplantae > Streptophyta > Pinopsida > Pinales > Pinaceae > Pseudotsuga > Pseudotsuga menziesii. The sequence goes on from LPNX011133248.1 coordinate 37,472, forward strand.
TTGGAGGATTCACATCACCTTTCTTGGTGGCTGGGGAAGGTGCAAAGTGTTGTGGTTTTAGACTACGTATTTTAGGGTAACCCTAAAGTCAATGAAGGATTATAAGTTAGAACCTTCCGGGATTTCTTAAAGGTTATAAATATGATTCTAAGACTTCATTGTAAATTAGTCTTGGAGAAGAAGATATGAGATATTATTGCTTATGGCTAATCTACGGTTTTATGCATAGCTTATTTGGGTGATGTCTAGGGTTTCCAAACTTATCTTGCTTGAGTGATCTCTTGACTTGGAATTCCAACATATGTTTGCTTCTCCCTCCTCCACACATGTAAGATGTACTCTATTTTTGCATAATTTTGTACTATGATTTTTAGGCTATCGTACCTTTTTTGAGGGTGCTACTATTTGTTTGACACAACCATGGGCCTGTTTGAAGGTGTCATTATTGTGTTAGGAGGGTGCAACTACTACTACTGGTCTTTCATAGGGTGTCGAGGTTTGTTTGATTGAGATGTTGAATGAGTGTGGAATAATTGAGTGGTCCACTTCCTGCACATGGGATGTTTGAGTGAGCCACTTCCTTTGTGTGGGTTGTTTGTGTTAGAAAAGCAAGATCACAAAGCAATAACAATTAAACAAGATGCAAATATTAAAACACATTACAAGAGAGACACAAATATAACGTTGTTTACCCAAGATGGGATACGTCCACACGGGAATTTCCAGTCCTTTGTTATTATACCATCCAACAAAATGAAGGGATACAACCTGCAGCAACCCTACTGCACTTCCTCTTCACTCTCTCATAATCACAGAGACTTCTTTCACAATAATACAATACAATAAATAACCATATTACAATGCCTTCCTTTTATAAAGGGAATACAATTAATTAAACCATTATTTAACTGAATGTAGAGAGCTAGAACTGAATGTAACTGACTCCTAACTTGGCTTAACTAGTCATCAACTGAATTTAACTGACCTTGGTTGGTTTCGGCACTCCCAGTTGCTTCCTAAATTGTAGGGATTGATCTAGGAGACTCCTAAACTTATGCAATCAAGTGCAATAAGTGGCAGTGAGCCTCAATTAGTGTTCCCCACACTTTGGTAACTGAAACATGTGCCCCAATTAGGTTAAGTTTAACCAATGGTGCTAATGACTATAAATAGACTGGATGGACTCCCGATTTAGACATGACTCCCGATTTAGACATATGACCAAATTTGGACAAGGGAGGATTAATAATCCTAACAAAAATACCACGGGCTGTCAAAGACCATGGGCCCATAAATGGCCCATTATTGACCAAGTCATGACTATGAAATTACAACATTTTATAAGACATTTTTTTCCTAAATTGTTGCTATGGAGGTGTTGATCCCGAACCCCCACTAGGGGATGGGATCCAAAAATAGTCGTCATCCCCCATATACTCCCCTGATGACTATAGTGGGGGGGAAATCCCCTCCACACCCCCACGTCAGGTGCTAGGATCCAAACACGGTTGCAATAACATCTATGAATAAGGAAGATCAAGCTTCACATCCAACAATTTGAGTGGGTCTCTTCCTGTGTGGACTGTTATGTGAATGAAACTAGAATTTTTGTTTGTTTGTTTATGTTGCTACTATCTTGCTAATGTTTCCTTGAAGGCTTCCCTCCACTGTAACTGTGAAGTGCTTCATGCCACCAATCTCATTTGGACACTTGTTGGTTGTCTTTTTTAACATCTTGAGGTTGATCTTCGATGACTTAAGCTGGTGCACTTCCTAATGTAAGTGTCTATCCCTATCCCTCATCACTCTCTCTCTCTCTCTTAGTTATATGATTATCCTCAAGCAAGGGTTAGTTACTTGTTCCATTTATTGACTTGTCTCTGAGAGAAAAGGCCTGATCTGAAAGTAAAAACTAAATATAAGGAAGGTTCAACTCATCAAGTAAGTTATCAGCCTTGTTTCTTATGTTTTTTTAGTTAGTTTAATTTATTACTACTGTTTCTCCGTAGGTTGTGATGTTGTTTCATGTGTACTTTGACTGTGTATATCCATAGTCAAACTCCTGTCACATAGTGGGATAATTTAAGGACAATGTTTGCAAGAGATTCGGTCCCCTTGGTTATAAGGATGCCCTTCTTGTTTTCAATTCTAACAGCTTCCAAGCCAAGACAAGTTTTCTGCATTTGTTATAGAGTACATATAAATATAGGGTGGAAACTTCAGTTGAATTTTTTTTTCTCCAAGTATTTAAAAGGGTCCATGTCTTTGCATCTCAACAAGTTTGTCTAATTTTTCTATGTATAGTGCAACATTCTTACTTTTTCATTTTTTCTCCAATTTTTAATCTTATGATGTAGGAAGTAATGGAGTAGATTCTCTTCATCCAACATTAGAGGTCCAAAATGCTCAATTTTTTTTCATATTTTCAAAGTACATATGCATGTATGGTGGCAACTTCATTTGAACAGATTTTTCTATAACGATTTAAAATGATCGATGTCTTTGCATCTCGTCGAGTTTGTCTAATTTTTCTATGTAAAAGGCATCCTTCTTCCATTTCCATTTTATCTCCAAGCTATAACATTCTTATATAGGAAGTAATGGAGTAGATCCTCTTCATCCAAAATGGCTTCCAATTTTCTGTGTCTGTTACATAGTATATATATGCATATATGGTGGTAGCTTTAGTTGAAAACATTTTTCTCCAAATATTTAGAAGGATTTATGTCTCGTGAGTTTCTTTTCTTACCTTCTCATTTGAACCTCTTTTTGTTCAATTAGATCCCATACTAGGTCCCATTCTTAAAAAAGATGACCCTTTCTAAGCATGTCGTGTCCATCTATATATATCTATATATTGGGTATTTTGCAAGTGTCCTTGTACCTCCTCTCTCTCTCTCTCTCTCTCTCTCTCTATCTATCTATCTATATATATATATATATATA